>JAZDUH010000049.1:12192500-12375000 GCA_036419115.1 Scarus forsteni | reverse complement strand
CATTCATTATTTTGTGTTCTGTGAAATACGGCAAAAACATAGTGACAAGTCAAGAACCGACAATTTGGCAACAAATTTAAACCCTCGAAATATCCCACGTGATCACTTCAGTACAGCACAACAAATATACAGCAACAGAACAATGCGAGTACTTTGTTTAAAAGCGAAAATATAACATATGCCCAAGATGCACACAGCAGGTAAAACAATACACGATATCCGATTTCATCCAGTAATGTGTCTTTGAGTCCGTTTTTGCATCAATCGCTGAAAACTCATCCGGCAGTCAGCACAATGTCATTTTAGTTTAAACTGAAGACGTGTCTGATACAAAAGGTTATTTGATGCAAAAACGTTGTTGTAACGATAGAGTCGGAGCAAAAACGAACTGGTTATGTACTAAACGGCAAAGAAATTAAAAAAAAAAAAAAATCAGTTAAATCAAACTGCTCAACCACATTCGCATCGACATGCTAGTTAACAACCAATATTTATAGTCTATGACCAGGCAACATTGCTGTTTGTATTTCGCACACTGGTGTCATGTTTAATGATGTAACAAAATATTCATTATCTTAGCAACATCTTGTGTGTGGTTGAATTTATTTATATCAATAACCGTAAGGGAAAAAGATGAAAGTCTTTTTTTAACCGTAAAAAATTATTTGCGACTGATTAGATGGCAACGCTAGCTTAGCACTCCCGATAACAGGGGGACACATTCATGAGACACACCACTGGAATGTAAAAATCTTTGTTAATATAAGCGCTTGTTCTAATAAACAAAGCAAATCACAATCTTGTAGCTTAGATTAATGCATTCTTCTTAACATGAATTTAAAGAATTCGAGGGAAAAACTATTAATATAGCCACTCACTGCCGATTCCACTCGCCATTTCTTTTGTGACACAGGCCGTAAACACAACTGCTACCGGAAAGGTTTCTATGTTACACACAAGCGGAAGCAGAATGTAGGTGCGATATGTCTACGTAAAAAAGGCATGGTTGTTCTGTAGTTCGAATTAATGCCAGTGACAGTGGCTGCAAATGACAGCTTTTAAATAGGTAATAAAGTTATGACTGGATTTTTCCAGAAATGAGCGAGCGACACATACTAGAACATAAGAAGGTCTGTCACAGTATGAGGATTCGTCTGATCTTTGTCGTCTCTCCAGCTTTAAAACTGAGCCCCCTACTGTCTTTATGTATTATATATTCATAATACTGTATATTATATAGTATATTACTTCCTAAAGGTTAAAGAGGGGAAACAAATTCCGTGTATAAAGTATAATTCGTACGGAGCCCCCCTGGTGACATTGGATAGAAAAAAATAATGCGTGGCCACGAGAAGGGAAGGCCACGAGATAAATAATGCGTGGCCACGAGATAAATAATGCGTGGCCACGAGAAAGTAATGCGTGGCCACGAGATTAATAATGCGTGGCCACGAGAAAGTAATGCGTGGCCATGACATAAATAATGCGTGGCCACGAGAAAGTGAATGCGTGGCCACGACAAAATTCACCTTTAGTGTTGAGATCTGTCAGTTTCAGAGCAATGCAGATACTGTAGCCTCTCAGTATGGACAACTTTGAATACATTTCTCATTATTTTAATTTGGGAATGAACTACAATGACATTCTTAAATCACTTGCAATTAGGCATGGAGTAATTCTTAGCAAGAGACACTTAATTCGGCTGCTCTAAATGACAGAATCATGATTATGTCACATAATCCTTGCTTCCATGATTCTGTTGCGCACTTTGCCCAAATGTTACGGTAGGCAAAAGGTTACGGAGGCATGACGGTGGTGCGTTCAGCGGCACAACAATATTGATTAAAATCACATTGAAACCAGGCATTTGAGGCCCATTTTACTATAAGCAAATTAAAAAAAAAAATAGAAAAAAAATAAAATCAAACTTGTACTTATGATCTAGGAGGTCCAACAGAATATTGTACAGTACATTCCCAGGTAGGCCTACCTTGGTGCTTCTTTCCCGAGAATTTACTGTAGCATTATTGATTGCGAGCATTTCAAAATCAGTCATTTGAGGCTCATTTTTATGAACTACAAATATTTGTAATTATATATATACATATACATATATATACATATACATATACACACACACACACACACACACACACACACACATATATATATATATATATATATATATACATATACACATATATATACACACATATATATGCATATATATGTGTATATATATATATATATATATATATATATATATATATATATATATATATATATATATATATATATATATATATTTATTTATTTATATTTAAGAATGTCATTGTAGTTCATTCCCAAATTAAAATAATGAGAAATGTATTCAAAGTTGTCCATACTGAGAGGCTACAGTCTCTGCATTGCTCTGAAACTGACAGATCTCAATACTAAAGGTGAATTTTGTCGTGGCCACGCATTAACTATCTCGTGGCCACGCATTATTTATGTCGTGGCCACGCATTAACTATGTCGTGGCCACGCATAACTGTCTTGTGGCCACGCATTACTATCTCGTGGCCTCGCCTTACTTCCTCGTGGCCACGCATTATTTTTTTTCTATCCAATGTCACCAGGGGGGCTCCATAAATTCGTTATCGTTGCTCGGATTGTAAATAGAAAACACTCGTTTTCGGGGGTATTTCCTATTTCCCTGACGAATGGAATGCAATTCGGCGCAACACAGCGGCGCCAAGCGACCGCTTTTCCCTTTATCCAACTTGTACAATTGACAATTGAAAAAAGGAAGATCAGGGGCGAAACTGCCTTCAAAATAAAAGCATCGAGTTTCGAACGATGCGTGTTGTATGAGACGGCGTAGTTTAAGGAGGGGAAATGAACAATCACAGCAATATCCTACATGATTAACATAATTCATAACTAATGTACGGGGATATTTTGGCTTCTTTCCCACGATGGAGCCCCGCGGATTTTCACAATAAGGGCACCATGTTTAAGTTACGAGAATAATCTCATAAATTACGAGGATAAAGTCGTAAAATTACGAGAATAATCTCATCCATTACTAGAATAAAGTCGAAAAGTTCAATATAACATAAATAAAACATCTACTTGGGTATGAAAGATATTCACAGATTCGGAATTTGCGGCTCAATAACTCATCAACAAAAAAATTGTAATTCCAAACCCGACCCTTGTAACACAGACCGTAAAGGGAACGTTAGCCTTTGGTTCTCTATAGGTTAGTTAGAACCAAACCAAGATCTAACGTTAGGAGAACGTTCCCCATTGGTTACACTGAAACGTATCAAAGCCTAACATTCTCTAAACGTTACAGGAACCAACCAACTGAAACGTTGTGGTGTGGTTGCACTGTAACCTTTACACAACTTTGGGTTGGTTTTCTTTTGGTTGTTTTTTGGTTAGCTCACAAAGAAAAAGCAGCTGTCAACACTGTGCTCCACAAAAACAAGCTATTATGGCTTGTTTTTGTGGTCATCATGTGTGATAATGAGGCTCCTTTTTCTTTGATATTTTACACTTAGGCTGCTAATTTAGATGCAGACTATGCAAAGTGCCCATTTAGGTGACAATTGAAAGCTGTTGGGAGTGCTATTCAATACTAGATGGGAAATTCCAGACATTTATACACAAGTGTGACCCTAATGAGTGTGGTTTTAGAAACTGATATTTCCAGTTTCTGAAGCTACACACATCTTTACTTTAAAATTTAAGTCTAACTCAGTTAACCTTTCAAAGAACCATCTTGCCTCATATCTCACCTGGGTTGGTCATGTTTTATTTATTTAGGCTTTATTTACCAGAACCACGCTCCAGTACAATAGGTGGCGCTATTATGAGTTACAGCTGGTTTGACTAATGCCAGAAGTCTCCAGTACTTAGGTACTAACAGGTGACAACCAGAAGTCTCCAATGAAAGAGGAGATGAATGGTCAGTTAACCTCGTCTGGACTTACAACAGCATACTGATAACTGTGTTTTAATATTTCAATTCATTGCAAATAAACTGAGTTCCATCACTATTTAATTGCTGCTTATCCCTAAACCTGTACTCTAATGCATAGTAAAATTGTAAACTGTTTTTTTCCTAATGAACTGACAATAACGGCTCTAATATAATTATTGCAAATGAATTTGAATTCAATCGGTGTTTCTTACCTCTTATCCCATATAAATTGTATTATTGCTTTGACTTGTTCTCTCTTTACTAAATCTGTGCATTTATTGTCTGCAATAAACTGATATTTCCTCTTTTCTTCTAAACTTTCAGACTTGAGTGAGGCACACTAACAGGTGACAACCAATTATTTGTCAGTTAACTACACAATACGTCTGGACTTACAACAGCATACTGATAACTGTGTTTTAATATTTCAATTCAATGCAAATAAACTGAGTTCCATCACTATTTATTGCTGCTTATCCCAAACTTACTCTGAGGGATGCATAGTAAATCACACAACTGTTTTTTTCCTAATGAACTGAAGATAACTGTGTTCTAATGTATGAATTCATTGCAAATAAATTGAATTTTATCATTGTTATGGCTTCCTCCTTATGAATATATATGCTTTTTTAACTGCTTTGACCTGTTATAACTTTAATAAACGTGTATTTGTTGGCAGCAATAAACTGATATTTCCTCTTTTCTTCTAAACTTTCAGACTTGAGTGAGGCACACTAACAGGTGAAAACCAATTATTTGTCAGTTAACTACACAATACATCTGGACTTACAACAGCATACTGATAACTGTGTTTTAATATTTCAATTCATTGCAAATAAACTGAGTTCCATCACCATCTATTCCTGTTTATCCCAAACTTACTCTGAGGGATGCATAGTAAATCACACAACTGTTTTTTTCCCCCAATGAACTGAAGACCACAATGAATTCCTTAAAAACTTTATCTGCAAACAGATTAACATGACAAGCTGTGTCATTTCCACTATGATGTCCTTGATACAGTCTTCACCATGGTGTACTGCGCTGCATGGGGTTGCTCCAGCCGCTCAGAGAAAGGCGTCCGCATGTATGGCTTTCCTAAAGACAGGGACAGAAGACAGACATGGGTGACTAAAGTTGGAAGGAGCAATTTAACTGTGACAGACAAAGATTTTAACAACAAAAAAATATGTGAGGTAATCACGTTCAAACAATGCATTTGCATATTGACACATTTTCAAATACCAGACCACTAGGACATTTGAAATTTATAGTATATAATGTACTATCTAAATCCCAATTCCGATCCAACCCCTCACAGACTCACTGACAGAGTCAGCGAATGGGCCCTTTCTGCCCCCTTAATCTCTCTAAGTCTGACTTAGCATAAAGAAAATTCCCACAGTTTAGGGCGTTGGGAACACAAATGCCATCAGTAAGTGTTTTAAAAAAAGCGAGTGTGTGTGGAGTTAAACAAATGTAGTCAGAGCTCTGCCAGTGTCTATTGTTACTGGACGTCCCCCTCACACACCCTGTACTGATGAAAGTAAACTGTAAATTACCAGTCAGAGACTGGCGTCAACAACATTTTGTTGTCAAGGTAACATGAGTGGGTAAGTGCTGCTCTATTCATGGGTACAGCATTTGGACCTTTAGTAACTTACAGCTGACGTCAGGTAATTAATTAGGGTTCAGGGTCTGAGATTTTAGGGGGCAGATTGGAATTGGGCCTCATAGTGTGTATTCAACCACTATGGGGCATGTTCTACACGTCTGTACTCCTCGATAAAAGTGAGTTGTTGAGTGTGAGAATTAAGCTTAAGTCACTCCCCAGGCACATTTTGAGGCTGACCAGTTTGTCAGGACCAGCAAAGGCAAGGCTAGGCTAAAGGAGGATGCAGTACCAACCATCTTTGTGCATCGGCCAGTAGTCAGAAAGAGGAGGGCGCCTACTCCACGATGCCCTCTCTCACCTGCAAAGACAGGCTCCATATCTGCCGATCACAACTACTGCATTAAAGATGACACAGGTATAATGTATATGAACTCTTGATAACCATACCAATATTTCTTGTTTGAGTGACAATATTATTTTAGTATTTAAAAATGAACAGTGTCATATCTTCTACTTACAACAGTTTCTCAGATTGAGGAAAGAAAAGATGAGGAGTGTGAGAGAAGTGAAAGTGATGCAGAAGGAAGAGAGGACATGGTAGTTGAGAGACAGGGAGAGCTCACATCAGCCGTTCAGGACAGCAGGGAGTCACCAACAACTGAATCACGCCTCCTAAAACAACTCAAAAAACAAGAAAATATAATTAAAAAAACAGAGCAGCACTGAGAAAAGTAAGGCAGGAAAATTCAGTTCTCAAGAGGACAATGAAAATTAAGGACAGAAAAATTAGGAAAATGTTAACTAAAGACCAGATTGAAGCATTAGGCCGGCTTACCACAAGGGGGATGAAATGGAGCAACGAAACAGTGAAGAAGGCATTAAAACTTCGGTTTGCTGCTGGTTCCACTGGATACAAGGCCTTGCAGGACTTTCAGATTCCCCTGCCAGGAATTAGAACCCTGCAGAGAAGGATGCAGTCAGTTCGATTTGAGCCTGGTGTTTTAACAGAGGTATTTGACTTCCTCAAATTAAAGGCAGGTGGGTTTACAGACCTGGAAAGAGAGTGTGTGTTGACCATTGATGAAATGGCAATAACACCAAGTGTTGAGTTACACACACTTTCCGGAAAGCTATACGGTGATGTGACTTTGCCAGGTCACACAGGGGTAGCAACACATGCGTGTGTGTTCATGTTGGCTGGAAACACAACGCGTTGGAAGCAAGTTGTTGCATACCATTTCAGTGGAAATTCTACAAATGGAGCAGTGTACAGGCCAATAATTACTGAAATAATTCAGAGGGCATCATCCATTGGACTTCATGTAATGAATATCACCACAGACATGGGCAGCCCAAACCAGGCCATGTGGAAATCCTTTGGAGTCGACCACAACAAGACATCTCTGCCACATCCAGCAACAGCTGACAGGCAGCTGTTCTTCATGCCGGATGTCCCACATCTCATTAAAAATCTGAAAAGTGCCCTTATCCGTGGACATTTATTTGTCATTCCTTCAGATATTGTCCAAAAAGAAAATCTCCCCTCAAATCAGGTTTCAGTGGTCCCAATTAAGGACTTAGTTACATTTCAAGAAGGAATGACATTAAAAATAGCCCCTCACCTGACAGCTGCAGCCATTGGACCAAGCCACTTTGAAAAAATGAAGGTTGGGCCAGCTCTCAATGTCTTCAGTAGGGCAACAAGTGCTGGGCTTAAATACATGGTTCAGCAGGAAAACCGCCCTCTTTCCTACATGACCACAGCATGGTTCCTGGAGCAAATTGACAAGTGGTTCGATCTCATGTCATCTCGGCATCCTGTTACAGCCTTGAGCAGGGTGAAGATGGAGGAATACCAGAGGGCCATCTCCTTCCTCCAAGACATTGTCCATTTGTTCCGTGGCATTAAGATTGGTCCAAAGGGATGGTGGAAGCCTGTTCAGTCAGGAGTGATAATGGCGACTACATCAATTTTGGCCATACAGGAAGAGATGCTGTCAAGAGGACACAAATTTGTGTTAACCTCAAGGTTCACTCAAGACTGCCTTGAAAATACATTCAGTTGTGTGAGGTCCAAAAATCCAGTACCAACTCCAGTGGAGTTCCATCATGCTCTCAGAATCATATCTGTGGGGCAGTTCCTCACCACCATCAATTCTGGCAGCTACCAGGAGGACGACAGTAGCTATCTTGCAGACTTCCTAGACAGAGTGGAGGAAAATGTCACTCCATCAGTGAGAGTGGAACAACTGACAGTGGTGGACAGAGCAGCACCTGACCTAACGAAGACCGAAAAATGTATACTCTTCCATCTTGCAGGCTACATCGTCCACAAGGTCATCAAGTTTGCCAGCATCTGTAAAAACTGCAAAACTGCAGCACAGCACAGTGAAGACAATCCTGTGGGAGAAAACAGTATGTTGCTAAAGTTTAAAGAGTACAAGTCAGGTGCCCTTTGCCACCCCTCCCAAGAAGTATATGACGTCATACATAACATCGAGGAACTGTTCAGGACAAAAACCAGTTCCTCTCTCATGGAGCTTCCAAACGCTGTGAGTGTGTTGGAGAAGGAAGCTCTGGCACACTCCAGCAGGCTTCCTACCTGTTGTGCAGTCAAAGAGAAAATCACAAGGAGATTTATTAGGTTGAGGCTGCGGATTGAAGCAAAAAAAATGCACAATGACAGGAAAAAACAACACTTACAAGATGGCCACCTTGGAAGCAAGAGCCAAACCAAAAAAGTGAAGAAGAGCAGTTGCATAGGTCCAACATCAGGTAACCCCAGAAGAGCTGAAGGTGTCTCAGGACAAAGCCAAGATCAGTGCCCATCGGCCCACATAAACCCAGGCACTCTCAGGAATCCTCCACCTGCCATCACCCAACCAACCACAGTAATCCTCTACCTCTCAGCATCCAATCCACATCCCTCCTCCTTCACCACCCAGAACCTGTAATGCAACACACACAACACAGCCAAATTACATAAACCTCCAATTGACTACCCCTCCATTTGCCTGCCCCTGCTATATCACTGCTCCTTCCCAGCCAACATCAATACCCCTCCACCTGCCTGCCCCTGCTATATCACTGCTCCTTCCCAGCCAACATCAATACCCCTCCACCTGCCTGCCCCTGCTATATCACTGCACCGCCCCAGCAAACATCAATACCCCTCCACCTGCCTGCCCCTGCTATATCACTGCTCCGTCCCAGCAAACATCACTACCCCCCCACCTGCCTGCCCCTGGTACATCACTGCTCCTTTCCAGCCAACATCACTACCCCTCCACCTGCCTGCCCCTGGTACATCACTGCTCCTTTCCAGCCAACATCACTACCCCCCCACCTGCCTGCCCCTGGTACATCACTGCTCCTTTCCAGCCAACATCACTACCCCTCCACCTGCCTGCCCCTGGTACATCACTGCTCCTATCCAGCCAACATCACTACCCCTCCACCTGCCTGCCCCTGCTAATCACTGCTCCTTCCCAGCCAACATCAATACCCCTCCACCTGCCTGCCCCTGCTATATCACTGCTCCTTCCCAGCCAACATCAATACCCCTCCACCTGCCTGCCCCTGCTATATCACTGCTCTGTCCCAGCAAACATCACTACCCCCCCACCTGCCTGCCCCTGGTACATCACTGCTCCTATCCAGCCAACATCACTACCCCTCCACCTGCCTGCCCCTGCTACATGACTGCTCCTTCACAGCCAACATCACTACCCCTCCACCCGCCTGCCCCTGCTACATCACTGCTCCTTTCCAGCCAACATAACTACCCCTCCACCTGCCTGCCTGTATCTAGCGAACATCACTGTTCCATCTACAATCAAAGAAAAGGTGATCACTGGTTACTGTGTATTATGGGAATCACTGTGGATGCTGCTGTTCTGTGATGCATAATATTCACCTGTGTTCCTGATATTTTGCCCTCTTCATTAAAATACTTGAAGGTATTTTAGCCCAGGTATTAGGTAATTTAGCCAGGCACAGCAGCACCAACCCACTATGACCTCAACGAATTAAGAATAAAAGCAGAACATATGGCACAGCTGTTGTACTGCACCGCATGACTGTATAAAAAACTCTCACTTATAGCAATAGTTAATATAATGTTTAGTTTGACTCCTTTAATAATATTGCTGGATAGTACCCATTTAGTAACATTTCTTATGCCTGATCTACCTTACTGTATTTTCAGACTTGTTTCACTCAGTACCCTTGGCCTGCAGCATCACTGACACTCTACAACAAAGTGCTCCCTCTGTAAGTTTCCAAATATGCAAGATGATATCACCTGTTACGGACATTATGACTGCTTCAATACCATTGCCTCTATTACGTTTTCAGTCACACCATTTGCTCCTGGCCTGCAAATTGAAGTTGTTAGGTGGCATCATTGCTTCTTGACCCCACAGTGCCAAATGCAGGTAACTGATAAACACTGAAAATATTACATATTTTTGTGTATGAGATAGATATGTCGACATACACATACATATGTATAAAGGACTGCTATGGTGAGTATTCGCTGCACATGCAGGCCCTCACACAACCTCACAACCCTGTGCACCGACGCCAAAAACAGACAGGCAAATTAATAGTGGGATTTTCCCCCAAAATGCATGCAAATAGAGCAAAATCAACCATAGTTTGCATAAATAAATGGTCAACAATGGCTATTTGTATTTAATTCTTACCTTAAACTCCAAACGCTTTCTCCTTTCTTCTCCGTTGTCTTTCTCTCTGCTTGACTCGATTGCTCTGAAATCATTAATCAATTAAGGACAGCTGCAGCCAATCCCAGAGCAGGATTGAGCGAAGAGGGAGAGCAAAGCTGCATGCACACTGAATGATCACGGCAAAGCTGCATGCACACTGAATGATCACGTCAGGTGTCGCTTTCACAGTAAAGCCTAGTTTCCATAATCATTACTATATATACACTATGGGAATAATGTCAAAAATAGGACTTGTTACATGACACACATATTACATGTATGAAAAATATAACTATGCAGATAAACTTGGTTTGTGTTGTGTCAATTAGGTTCTGCTCTCTTTCAGTCCACAAACATAGCTGTTAACAAATGCAATCACAACCCCTGCACATTAATCTTGCTACTATAAATCGACAGGGCTGGATTAAGTTATAGTTACAGAGCAGAATTTACAGTTATCCACCTGTCGCATGGGTTGTTATCGTCATCCAGTGTGCGAGCCCAAACGTTTATCTTTTAACATTCTCTAAATCCAATAATCTAGACGGGGAAAATACGCTAACGTAATGAATTATTCGTGTCAATTTAATTCCAATGCCCTACTGGTATAAAAATGCCATTATTTAAACGTCTTACCTGGAACAAGTGTTGTTCCGTTCATGCTCTCCATTGAAATACATTGAGCGGCAGTTAGCTTGTGCTAACTTCCGGGAACTTTTGAGGGGCTCCGTGTTCCGCCATTGCAGTGAAAAAAACTGAACCATTGCAGTGAATGGAGCTGTCACCACTCTCTCTCTCAAGGCACTCTAGTCGGGTCTAGCTGCAGCCGCAGCCACTACAAACAACCGCCCTCTGGCTCATACAAAACACGCCCACTTCCTCATACAAAACACGCCCATTGCTTCCTCTTCATTGTTGAGAGGAAGCGAGATGGCGATGCCGGTGTTGTGCCAAAATGTGATTTCTGCCAGAAACTGATTTCCGGTCCACGGGAGCGCGCACAGCCGTCAGAGTTGAAAAGCGCAGCTTCTGTGGCTCTGCAGCAGGCTTCATCGGACTCAAAGAACCAGTTTGTTTAAGAATATCTGACAATGTTTATTTGTGTTTGCGTTTGATAGCCTCCTGTACGTCTACTTGCCTTATATCGCTGTTCAATGACTAGTTAGTGATTTTAATCAGGCGTGTATTTGCGCGAATAAAGATATGTGTCACTGACGGAGCTTATGTTTTTTTTCTGCATCAAAAATACAGTAGATCCCTCAACAGAGTAATTGACCCCAAACAGTGATTTGCACAGTTTAAAAAATGAGTAAAGGGACATTACATTGTAAAAATCAGCTTATTTTGCTTGCCAAAAATTGATTCATGCCTCTGATATTGTACACAGATGGATATTTTGCCCCAAAATAAGTAAATATATCAAAGCAGAGTAATATTTACAAAATTTGACCCCAACCAGTACTTTTTACCACTAACAAAATGAGTAAAACCACCTTATAATGTAAAAATCAGCTCATTTTACTTGCCAAAATCTGATTCATGCCTCTGATATTGTACACAGATGGATATTTTGCCCCAGAATGACTAAATATAACACAGCAGAGTAATATTTACAAGATTTGATCCCAATAAGTACTTTTTACCACTTTAAAAATCAATTTAAGGACATAACAACGTAAAAATCAGCTTACTTTGCTTGCCAAAAATTGATTCATGCCTCTGGTATTGTACATAGATGGATATCTTGCCCCAAAATAACTAAATATATCACAGTAGAGTAATATTTACAAAAATTTGACCCCAACCAGTACTTTTTACCACTAAAAAAATGAGTAAAACCACATTATAATGTAAAAATCAGCTTACTTTGCTTGCCAAAAATTGATTCATGCCTCTGGTATTGTATATAGATGGATATTTTGCATCAAAATAAGTACATATATCACAGCAGAGTAATATTTTCAAGATTTGACCCCAACCAGTACTTTTTAACAACTAAAAAATCAATTAAAGTACTTTACAATGTAAAAATCAGCTCATTTTGCTTGCCAAAAATTGATTCATGCCACTGATATTGTACATAGATGGATATTTTGCCCCAAAATAACTAAATATATCACAGCAGAGTAATATTTACAAGATTTGACCCCAATAAGTACTTTTTACCACTTAAAAAATCAATTTAAGGACATAACAATGTAAAAATCAGCTTATTTTGCTTGCCAAAAATTGATTCATGCCTCTGGTATTGTACATAGATGGATATTTTGCCCCCAAATGACTAAATATAACACAGCAGAGCCATATTTACGAAAATTTGACTCCAATAAGTACTTTTTACCACTAAAAAAATGAGTAAAACCACATTATAATGTAAAAATCAGCTCATTTTGCTTGCCAAAAACTGATTCATGCCTCTGGTGTTGTATATAGATGGATGTTTTGCATTAAAATAACTAAATATATCGCAGCAGAGTAACATTTACAAGATTTGACCCCAACCAGTACATTTTACCACTTAAAAATTGAGTAAAACCGAATTATAATGTAAAAATCAGCTCATTTTGTTTGCCAAAAATTGATTCATGACTCCCTTTTCTCATTTTTTAAGTGGTAAATAGTAACTGTTGGGGTCAAACCTCGTAAATGTTGCTTTTAGTAAAACTCATTTTTTAAGTGGTAAAAGTACTGGTTGAATCAATTTTTGGAGCAAAATATCATTTTTAATGATTTTTTAGTGGTAAAAAGTACTTATTGAGTCAAATATTACTCTGCTGTGTTATATTTAGTCATTTTGGGGCAAAAATATCCATCTATGTAATATATCAGGGGGCAAAATATCCATCTATGTACAATATCAGAGGTATGAATCAGATTTTGGCAAGTAAAATGAGCTGATTTTTACATTATAATGTGGTTTTACTCATTTTTTAAGTGGTAAAAAGTACTGGTTGGGGTCAAATCTTGTAAATATTACTCTGCTGTGTTATATTAAGTCATTTTGGGGCAAAACATCCATCTATGTACAATATCAGAGGCATGAATCAGATTTTTGGCAAGTAAAATAAGCTGATTTTTACATTGTTATGTCCTTACTCATTTTTTTAGTGGTAAAAAGTACTTATTGGAGTCAAATTTTTGTAAATATTACTCTGCTGTGTTATATTTAGTTATTTTGGGGCAAAATATCCATCTATGTACAATATCAGAGGCATGAATCAATTTTTGGCAAACAAAATGAGCTGATTTTTACATTGTAAAGTACTTTAATTGATTTTTTAGTTGTTAAAAAGTACTGGTTGGGGTCAAATCTTGAAAATATTACTCTGCTGTGATATATGTACTTATTTTGATGCAAAATATCCATCTATATACAATACCAGAGGCATGAATCAATTTTTGGCAAGCAAAATAAGCTGATTTTTACATTATAATGTGGTTTTACTCATTTTTTTAGTGGTAAAAAGTACTGGTTGGGGTCAAATCTTGTAAATATTACTCTGCTGTGATATATTTAGTTATTTTGGGGCAAAATATCCATCTATGTACAATACCAGAGGCATGAATCAATTTTTGGCAAGCAAAGTAAGCTGATTTTTACGTTGTTATGTCCTTAAATTGATTTTTTAAGTGGAAAAAAGTACTTATTGGGATCAAATCTTGTAAATATTACTCTGCTGTGTTATATTTAGTCATTCTGGGGCAAAATATCCATCTATGTACAATATCAGAGGCATGAATCAGATTTTGGCAAGTAAAATAAGCTGATTTTTACATTATAAGGTGGTTTTACTCATTTTTTAGTGGTTAAAACGTACTGGTTGGGGTCAAATTTTTGTAAATATTACTCTGCTGTGATATATTTAGTTATTTTGGGGCAAAATATCCATCTGTGTACAATATCAGAGACATGGATCAACTTTCGGCAAGCAAAATAAGCTGATTTTTACAATGTAATGTCCCTTTACTCATTTTTTAAACTGTGCAAATCACTGTTTGGGGTCAATTACTCTGTTGAGGGATCTACTGTATTTTTGATGCAGAAAAAAAACATAAGCTCCGTCAGTGACACATATCTTTATTCGCGTAAATACACGCCTGATTAAAATCACTAACTAGTCATTGAACAGCGATATAAGGCAAGTAGACGTACAGGAGGCTATCAAACGCAAACACAAATAAACATTGTCAGATATTCTTAAACAAACTGGTTCTTTGAGTCCGATGAAGCCTGCTGCAGAGCCACAGAAGCTGCGCTTTTCAACTCTGACGGCTGTGCGCGCTCCCGTGGACCGGAAATCAGTTTCTGGCAGAAATCACATTTTGGCACAACACCTGTCCAGGTGGAACTTACACAGATTTTAATGCAACTACGCCTTTTTTATGTCAAACTGGGAGCAAAATGTCAGAGGATTTAGGGCCGTATGATGTTTTTCGAAAACACCAGACTCGATTTGCAAGAAATGTAGTGTTTTTAACTGTGAAAACACATCTTTTACATGACACTGAAAATGGAGAAAAACCGTTTTGTGTCCAAAACTTTACAAAATTAAAAAAAAAAAAAAACATTCATAAATGTTCGTACTGGAACTAAATAGCAAATGGAGGCGCCAAGAAACAGTTTTAAACTCATTTTACAAAGATGACGAGGTAAAATCTCCCTTCAATCATAAAACACACGATACTGCGTGGCATTACCACGGTAACTGTGATTGTTTTGGCGTTACCATAACTGTGATAGCGCTGACCGGATCATCCCAACATATCCTTGTGCCCCGAGAATAGTTGAGTAATATATGATTTTTTAATTTTGGCTTTCATCGCATATAGGAAAAGAACTCTTCACATATCTGTCTACCTCTCTCTCTCTCTCTCTCTCTCTTTCTCCTTATACACACACACACATATATATCATATATATATATATCAGTGGCGACTGCAAGGGAAGCTCAGCTTCACCTAAAATGTCCCCCAAAAAAGTGGTGATATGTCCTGCTGTGTGTACATTTCATTGACTAAATATGCGCTAGAATACCTTCATCTTTTGTTCAGAATCAGCTACTTATCACAGGTAACTGGAGCGACTTCCTTCTCATTCATCCCCGCAGCGTCTCAGAGCTTTAACACAGCTGGACGCTGAGCGTCTTCAGACTTCAGCGCTTAAATATAGAGTGGGTTGTTCCATTGTGGAAACTGGACGGTCATTGGATAAACGCTGGGCTTTGTCCCGCCCATCGGACGCTCAGCGTCTCTGGGGGTCTATGAGGCAGTGGGCTGGCCTGGACGCTCAGCTTCTGCATGATGATTGGATGATCTGTCTGAGGCCGAATCATTTTTTGATTGACAGTGAAATGAGCCAATCAGCGATCTTGAAGGCTCACTCTTCACCGAGTTATCTTCTAAGTTTTACATTCAGTTGTTCTGGACTGATCATGGATGTATTATGAGAACTGGATACCAGACCGCCCCTCGGCGGCACGCCGATTTTTCCCAGTGGCCACTCGTGGTATTGCAACGAAAAATCCCCATTGGGCCCAAAAAGCATTTTTCCCATAGGCGGCAATAGTAAAAGAGACGGCTGTAAAACTGTTGACAGGACATCTTCAGCCATAAACACGGTCAATAACTGATCTTTGTATTTTATATTTTTAAGACTTGGACTTTTGATCGGTCAAAAAGTGTTCAAAAGGCCAGAAAAGCCAGAGGAAAGTCGCTATCTCTCTGATGACGTCACAGCTGCACACACGCACTCTCAAAGCGCGGTCATGCTGTGTCTCGGGAGCGAGGACGCCAGCTAACTTTCTTCAGGCTGTATGGAGCAAAATTGTTCTGAAAGTTGGGAAAACGACTAAACGGTGAGTTTCTTTTTGACATAGAGTGACTTAACACATGTATTCTCTCAGTGTTAACTATCACTCACTTGATAGTTGTGGTTTGTAAACGTATTTAGACTTTATATTTCAATTAAATCCACGTCCACGTATCTTGACTGTACTTACATTAGACTGCTGTGTATTGGATAATATACAATGAAATAAAGAATAAGGTAAGATACATTTTACTAACACGATGGTCCTACATTCCAAGTATATTCAGTTGAAAGAAAGTTTAAAAAACGTGCCCGAATAACTGTAGCTAATGTGTAGAATATGTGTCAGGGGATCACGCAGTTGTGTTTGGTAGATGGATCTTTATTCGGAATAAATGTAAATGTATTAATTGTTTTATAAATAATACATTCAGATAATGTAAGTTTTAGACTGTAAAAATATTAATAAAAGAGACTTTATAAAACGAAAAACTTTACTTGAATAAATTGATAAAGTACAATAAAGATCAATAACAACACAATTGTCATGTTCCAGTTGATTAAATAAGATTTTTAATTTTTAATTTAAGATTTTTCTCTCAACAGAGATTGGAGGTAAAGGAGCATCATTCCAGGGAAAAGAGGCTGAATGTGTCCTGCAGCTGTGGAGGATGGTTTAATAAACAAGTTTCATTAATGACAGTATGGTGGTCATTCTGATTTATCTAATGTATTTGTCATATTTTATGTATCACTCATGTATTACACCATTAACTCTATTCAAATAAGATAATCTTAATAAAATACAAACTTTTTTGGCCTACCTAGAAGATTGGCATTTTTTTCTGAGAATAATTCATTAAAAATTAACGTGAATAACATTTTTAAGTAAGACTCAAAAACATTTTTCAAACATTTCATTATATTGTGTTTTTATTTTGATTTCTTACATTTTTTATGCCATTCATATTTTATAGAAAATAAAATATAACAAATACAACCCTTACCCCATAACATTATATATAAAATATAACTGTTTCAGATAACATTATATCTTAAAAATTTAAGGCTGGGAACAAACATGGAACAGGTTTTCATATAACATAGTATTTAACCACTTAAAAGTGAACATCTTAACTGAAGTTATCATTAGAAATTGACAAATCAAACCAAACTAACCATTTATATGAGTGTGTGTGGCTTAGAGGTCTTGGATAATTTACTCCTAATGTTATTAATGATAATTATGTATTTGTTTATTTCATAACCTATATTTTAGTTCACATTAGTTCACTTTTAGTTCAGTAGTTCCATCACACTGTTCACTCCCAGCGCTGTCTGTGTTTGAATAAAGTACATTTTTTAGAACTTTTATTACAAATTTAGTATTTTGATTTATTCAGATAAAATATGAGTGATATTCCTGAAACATCACTATCGTTGACAGTTTTACTGACATACACTGTTGTCGACATATTTTCTGAGTGTTTCATGACAGTGACACCATTTTGAATCCCAGACAGAAAATAGACACCAGGACAATATGGCCTAATAATAGATACATAACTAAATACATAAATATAATTGTGACCCACATACAGTATTCATTAGAACAAGCAATTTGATTATTCAAGAAATTAAAAGAAAAACCTCTTGTGTACCAATTTGATTCTTCTCATAAAAGTTTAATAAAATTGATAAATCTTAATATTGTTTTTTACTTTTACTGCTTCAAATCTTTTCCACATCTTCCTACTTAACCACAGATATATAGTTTTTAAATGTTTTTCTGTATATAATGTTTTTATCTTTTTGCCATAAGCTCTCTGATGATCAAGAAAACACAGTCAGAGCCAATTTGACCTCTGATGACTTGAACTTTGCCTCAAGGGTTAACAAAGTAGATAAAAACCTATAAAGAAACAGAACATTATTAGAAGCCAGTCTTAATCTGGGTCTCATCCCGGGATCCATCCATGGTTCATCTAAAGACTATCAGATTGCCTATCAGCAAAATAAAAAGAAAATGAATGGGTAGCACAAGGACTTTATGCATTAAGAACAGTATGACACTTACAGCGAAAGCCTCATTAATATGTCCATGAAAAAAGATAATACCTTTGAATCATCATTGAAACTTGATCTGATAAGCAGTCATCTCTCAAATATGGGATTAATAAAATGAACAAATTACTCTGATTTATTTGGCTGATGGACTGCTAAAGTCCACGACAGTTTTTCTGTTGTTTAATCCCATGGTTTTAGAATACAGTCAGCTATAGTAAGTCATCAAATAAAAATCACTCGTCTTAACCTCTTATGATGAAGACTTATTACGTATGTAATGTCATTATATTGCATCATTGTCGGATCATGTGCCCTAAAACTCATTATTTGAGTTTGTACACCTCTCATACTGTAAATTTCACCCGCGGTAGATTTTTATCGTGGCCGCGCGTCATTTCATTAAGACCGCGCTTCGCTCGTTCCCATTGACGTGAAGCATTATGGGAGATGACTTTACTGCGCCTGCTCTATGGGCCCAATGATCAGGAAGTAAACCCGGAAGCCAGAAACTTTTTCGGCGTATGCGCTGGGTGAGCAACTCCCATAGAAATGAACGGGCGCCATGTTTCCGTCCGGCATCCAGTTAAAATAATACATCCATGGGACTGATTCGGAGGATTTATCGGTCACCAGCGACTTTATCTTTCTTAAAAACGACTAGCATTGTGTTTGAAGATTCTCTCCTGCCACTTTTTCTTTTCACCAACGAGCAGCTGTGGCTGGGGAGCTTCTCTCACTCACACTCACAGCCTGTCAAACAGTGGTCTCACGTAGCTGCTCCAGCTGCTAGCAAGCTGCACATCATAACAGATAGTATGAATGTTGGAGACCAGATTTTGGCGAGGCCATCTGATAGTCTTCCTTACGAAGAGAAAATTAGAGTCAAACAGCAGGGCAGATCAACTCCTAGATTGATTTAGTTTAAAAGGTGGGGAAAAGTATCAGGTCTTTTCAACATTCCTGGTATGACAAGTTGAGCTGGCTCATTGGAAGTGCTGTCACAAATAAAATGTGTTGTCTGGTCAAAAGTGGGTTTTGGGGAATAAAATCCCAGGAAAAGACACCTAGTTGGTACAACAGGGTCACAGATCATTTAGATAAATAAATAAATTTAAGATGTAGGCCAGAAATAAAATGAGCTTCCCCTCCCTGACTGACCAGCAGCCGCCACTGATATATATATATATATATATATATATATATATATATATGTATATATATAGATATATATATATATATATATATATATATATATGTATATATATAGAGAGAGAGAGAGAGAGAGAGAGAGGTAGATAGATATGTGAAGAGTTCTTATATATATATATATGTATATATATATGTATATATATATATATGGAGAGAGAGAGAGAGAGAGAGAGAGAGGTAGATAGATGTGAAGAGTTCTTTTATATATATATATATATATATATATATATATATACATATATATATATCTACATATCTCTCGCTCTCTCTCTCTCTCTCTCCTTATACACACACAGATATATAAATAATATATATATATATATATATAAACATTCATAAATGCATACAAACATATATACATATATATATACATATGTGTGTGTGTGTACATATATATATATATATATATATATATATATATATATATATATATATATATATAAAGCAGCGTATCTTTGTCACACCCACGCTTAAATGTACACAAATTTTAATGCAAATACATGAAACAGAAGAGTAAGCAGAATGTGTACTTCTCAACTGCAATAAGTTGAAAAATAGAGAAAAAATGCATGAATTCTTCATATACGTAAACATAAATATAAAATATGTGATAGGGAGAAGGGATACTTTAGAAAAAAGAAAATTCTGTATCTATCTAGCTATATATATATATATATATATATATATATATGTATATATATATATATATATATATATATATATATATATATATATAGATATATATATATATAGATAGATAGATAGATAGATATAGATATAGATATATAGATATATAGATATATAGATATATATATTTATACATTAGTGCTGTCAGATGATTAAAAGAATTAATCTAATTAATTACTGGCTTTATAATTAATTAATCTAACACATTTTAATCTCATATCTGCTTAAAGTACCCAAATAAAGAATTTGAATTCTAGGATATTATAAAATTGTAGTGCATGACTAATCAAATGAATACACTAAGAAGAGATTTTTGTAAATCCACATTTTTATTGGTGACTAAATAAAACCAAAGTCAGGGCAACTTGTCCAGAAAATTCTAAGCTCAATCAGGCAACTCAAATTACACTTTAAGTGTGTTTCATAAATCGAATTCAAAATAAGAAAAAGGTCGAGGACATCCAGCAAACCAATTAGGCCTGATGCATTATTAAAGAATGTAGTACAAATATAGATAATCCAAAAAAAAAATCAGACTAAGTCTTAAATATGCCATTCCTGTTGTCACCTGGGCTTTGTTTGGTTTGACTAGAGACGCTTGTGTGAAGTGACGTGCCACTGCCATGTACGGGTCCTCCAGCTGGCCAATATCAAAATGTTTGTGTGCTATGATTAATCTTGCCATTAATTTTTTTTAATGCATTAATTTGCGGTGTAATTAATTAAAGCTATGATCTACGATTTGGAAGCTTTGTACATATTAATAACACCGTTTATAAGGCTGTTATGGTCCTATGGTCCTATCTACACAGTATAAAGACCAAAAAGAACGAAAAAAATCCATTCAGTATATCCGCTGAAAAGCTGCATACTAGCTGACCAATCAAACCTAAGAACCTGCGACTATTAATTGGTCCGTGAGTTGGACTGTGAGTCCATCCAATCCTCGTCTCCCTCGCTACGCAGCGTCATGCCCATGGTCCCGCCTCCTCCCCTCTACCTCCAGTGAGCAGCTAGCAGCGTTAGCTACTGAACTACCATGGAGCCAGAAAAGCCTAGCGCCGAGACCGAAGCCGCCTCCCTCTCACGCGTGGCCCAAGGGAGCTCTGCCCGCGGGTTGAGGCCTGTTAGCGGGCTAACGGCTAACGGCTAACGAATAGCCTCAGCCGGCCGTCAGACCTTCAGCATCGACTGTTTCGCCCCTGGTTGATCAGGTAATGGCTTTGTTTACTACAGTGGGAGATGTCTGCTGAATAACTCTGGTTAGTTTGTGCCTGCACGGGCTAATAACTTGTAGGGGAGCGGGTTAGACTGTTAGCCGCTAATCGTTTGCACTGTAAGCTGAGCTGGGGAGGACAGGCTGAGAAAGATAAATCCTCCCCCACACTCGGCTCCGCTCTGGCGGCGCCAGACCCGCATTGCCGCCGGTCCAGTTGAAATGGCTACTGCTGTGTGTTATAAGTGAGATGTCTGTCGTGTTTGATACTTTCAGTTGAGCTGAGCTGTTTTTGATTGAGTTTGCTGCTGATATATTGTGCTGGTCGCTCGTAGCTCTGTCCGAGGGGGCTTATATGAGGCGAAACGAGCTGGGGGCGGGATCTTGGAACACGGAGGGGAGAGGTGAGGGAAGGGAGGGCAGGCTGCAGTTTCAAATCGTAGACCCTAGCTTTAATGTAATTAATGCACTAAAGTGACAGCCCTAACATATCTATATATATATATATATATATATATATATATATATATATATATATATATATATATATATATATATATGTACAGTACTCTAATACATTAGATATATATACACATATGTATTTATATATTTAAATACTCATGTGTGCAGTTTGTAAAATACCTGTCATACAGATATGCCACACTACTGAAAGTTCTTTTACTGTCAAGCTCACTAAAATTACGCTGAACCATGTGTCTTTTATCATACCTACATGTATGACAGGAAAAATAACACTTGTGAAATCAATTCAGTTTTCAAGGAGTTATGATTGATTAAATACGCTGACACTTCAATGTTCCAGGAAAATACATTACACTGAACGGAGCGGCTGACCGGACCAAGATGGCGGCCGTATTTCTTGCGTCTACTCTTTCTTATGTCGATGGTAAAAAAGGCCAAAACTCTTTCCAAAAGCTGGGTCGAGAGGACACAGCTGAAATAAGTTCGTACCATGATTAACAGAGCGATAAAGATACACATTAAGTACTTAAGAACAAAAATATGAAAGACTAGCTTAAAGAAGCCTACGAAGTTGACGCATGCGCAAAAAAATTACCTTCTCGGCCGCTGTTGCAAAATTGAGCGTGCTTTGTAGAGCGTACATACGTACGTAGGCGTGGGCGTGGTTTGCATGGGCGTGGTTTGTATGGGGCGTGGTTTGGAGGAGATTTGGAGGGTCTGCGGTCTGCAGCTAGATATACTTGGATGAATGGAGCAAACGGATGCGTTGCGTTTTGTGTTCATGTGTTTCTGCCTCTGCCCATGTAGAGCATCAATACAGTAAGTGTATTTCTTTTCGAAGAAGTTTTTGGTAGCACTT
This sequence comes from Scarus forsteni, assembly GCA_036419115.1. Classification (NCBI taxonomy): domain Eukaryota; kingdom Metazoa; phylum Chordata; class Actinopteri; order Labriformes; family Labridae; genus Scarus; species Scarus forsteni. The sequence continues at coordinate 12,352,355 of JAZDUH010000049.1, read as the reverse complement.
TAGATTACAGCCCGTTTCTTACAGTGTAGTTTCCCGTCTCTTACAGTGTAGTTTCCTCAACTGTTGGGGTAACTCTCACACATGTACCATGACAGTTTGCGGTATTTATGGGGTAGTTACGCTCACGTCTTACAGTGTAAGTCCTGGAGTCTTACAGTGTAGTTTCCCGTGTCTTACTGTCGCACGGCAGATGTATTGGTTTTATTTTGTGTTTTTATTCTGCATGTTTTTATATTTTGTGTGACTGTTTTAATTGTTTTTAGTTTATTTATAGCATGTTTTTAGTATTTTTTTAATTACTTCCTGCTGGGACACTCTTAATCTTGATAGCCTACACCTGTAGAGCACTTTATTACCCCAAGAGACTCCCAATGGGGCTGGAGAACGGAACTGGTCTGTGGCCAATCAGAGTAGAGAGGGGACATTTTAACCTGTGGCACTCCTGGAAGTGGGAGAACGCCGGAAGGAGCACAAACGGGGTGGCACCATAGGCTGAATCCCAATCTCCTTCCTAAACCCTGAGCCCTGAGCCCTCATTGACTTAAGTCCCTGAACCTGGAAAGTGATTGAGTGCATGAGGCTGCAAGGGCTTGAAGTGCAATAGACAGGAATGGGACAGCCCTTTGTTTTTATTGACAGCAATCATGAAAGAGATAACATTAACTGCCACCTTTTTTTTACTTTTAACATTTTTTTTAATTTATGTGAAACACATACACCAATATGCAAAGATTTTGAACACCGCGTATATAGAAACTTTACATTATAAACATTTATATGTATATATACATATGCATACAAAAGTACAAGAAGCGTCTATAAAATGATCAGACTTAATGATTCCATAATGTTCAGAGTTTTGTTGTTGTGGTATTTTTTTTGTCCATTTACACTTACATAAATTTAACATTTCCCATATACAATATTGTAGTATAACTAAATAAAGAAAATAAATCTTCTGACATTTTTTATTTTCACTCATAAAAATATAAAACGTCCTTTTCTTTAAGTTGAACTGTGGACCTGGTTTGTGCATTAAAGAGCTGCTCTACACCTGACCAAAATGCACAGCTATATAAACATTCAAAAAACAAATGGCAAATAGTTTCAATAGCATAGTAACAAAACACTGCATCTCTCATGACTCCAAACCTAGCAACATCTTGAAAAGTTTGATTTATTATTCCTTTTTTAATTTAACAGTAAACTTCATTTTATTTTTGCAAAATATAATAAATAAACATTCTCTATGGGAAACAAAGGTGCTTTGTTACCTCGACAGCTCAAATACAAATAAGTATAACAAATTAACAATAAATTCGATTTTTAAAATGAGAGGTAGAGTTTCCTCAAATGTTTATTGGTAGATTGTTTGCTTATTAACTACACATACAATATGATCTGTGATGAATATTGTATGATCTCCTCCCCATTTCACTAATGTCAAGAGAACATAAGTGCATTATTTTTATTTCTAATTTTATTTTAATATTTTTATTTTATTTATATTTATGTACTTTAATTAATAGTTTTATTTTGGTCTATCTTTTCTTCTCATATATCTTTGTCCCTAGTTGAGTTTTTCTCCAAGGCATTAATAAAGTACTATCAAATCTAAAGTAATCTATTCAAACACAATTGTGAACTTTTAAGGCGTGACTGGGATTTCATATTTTAGCAACTGCCAGCTGGTTGCTCCAGGAGACTCCTGCCACACGTCACAACGCGATGAACTCTGGGTAATTCCCTCACGGTAAGTCTGCATTGATGCCCACTCACGGAAAGGGCGCATGAAGGGCTCAAAAAGTCAGCGAGAGATCCCTCACACACTTTGTGATTTGGCAGTGGGACAGCCCTAAGCCCTCACGGACTCTGCGGGAGCGCGCCTCAAAGTCAGTGAGTGTGTGAGGGTGGACATTGGGATTGGGCCAATAGACTGTAAAAAACATGGACGCCATGATGCTAGGCTAAAATTGAAGCCTCCACGAAAACTGCTCCCCCTGGTGACTGGCTGCAGTATAGGTCAAAAATCCGTCTCCCCCATTCATCTAGACGGGCCGTAGTGAAACTTCAAAAAATTAATACACCTCGTAGAAATATTTCTTCCATCTGTATGCTGTGGTGATATGAAAGTATTATTGGGCTGCATGTTTTCCAAGTCCTCTTTTTTCTGAAAAGTTTCTTTTTTATTAGTTATTAGAGTTTAAAAATAACCGCGGTTTACGGAAGCTTCACAATGATTGTGTACGGCGTATGCTGTGGAGTGTTGCGACCGTTTACGACAGCTGCGTCCGGATTATGGTCCAGATTCTCTACTGGTTGCACGATGGCGGCGCCCTGACGGGGGATATTTAGGCTTCAAATCCGTTACATGGTGGAAGGCGGAGCCACGCTATCCAGTTCTTATAATACATCCGTGGGTGGCACTGAGAGGACGCAACACGAGGAGCAGCCGAGCACAGCGGAGCAGTCAGCTTTCGAGCAGAGTCCAGCTGAGAAGGAAAGTCCGGAGTGTTGCGACGCATCCTTACAACAGCGGAGCAGAGTGAGGAGCTCTGCCTGCCGCGTAAGTATTCTTCGCTGTTGTAGCACTCTAGCTTACGAGGAAGAGGTCACTCGGCTTGTATTTCGTTGTGCACCCCCACTGCCACTGTTTCTTCTTAATTACAGGTGTCCTTGGCTGAGGTCTTGTCTGTCACTGGAGGAGCAAGGGAAGAGGAAGGACCCTAACTGCTGGCTGGCGTTTTAACCCTTTTTAGTAGACTTTGCATCCTGTAGAGGACAGTTGCCTGCTCCATTGTAAACCCACCTGCTTGTGTTTTAAAACACAGTTTTTAATTTAAAAAAGTCTGGATTTAACAGCAATCTTATTGTCGTCTCGTTGGTTTTAACTTGCTGCTCACCACTTGATTTTAAAGGACCAATTGAGAGTTTTTTATATATATTTTCATTTTAATCTATTTGACCACCATTACATTACCATTACCAAGACAACAAGTGTTCACTTTATAATACAGCCCGGTTCCAGATGTTGACCAGTAGTTAGAGTAAAGTAGAGGGTAGTTACACAGTAAGTAAAGCCAACAAGTGTTCACTTTATAATACAGCCCGGTTCCAGATGTTGACCAGTAGTTAGAGTAAAGTAGAGGGTAGTTACACAGTAAGTAAAGCCAACAAGTGTTCACTTTATAATACAGCCCGGTTCCAGATGTTGACCAGTAGTTACAGTAAAGTAGAGGGTAGTTACACAGTAAGTAAAGCCAACAAGTGAGCACTTTATAATACAGCCCGGTTCCAGATGTTGACCAGTAGTTACAGGTAAAGTAGAGGGTAGTTACACAGTAAGTAAAGCCAACAAGTTTTCACTTTATAATACAGCCCGGTTCCAGATGTTGACCAGTAGTTACAGTAAAGTAGAGGGTAGTTACACAGTAAGTAAAGCCAACAAGTTTTCACTTTATAGTACAGCCCGGTTCCAGATGTTGACCAGTAGTTACAGTAAAGTAGAGGGTAGTTATACAGTAAGTAAAGCCAACAAGTTTTCACTTTATAATACAGCCCGGTTCCAGATGTTGACCAGTAGTTACAGTAAAGTAGAGGGTAGTTATACAGTAAGTAAAGCCAACAAGTGAGAACTTTATAATACAGCCCGGTTCCAGATGTTGACCAGTAGTTACAGTAAAGCAGAAAGTAGTTACACAGTAAGTAAAGCCAACAAGTTTTCACTTTATAATACAGCCCGGTTCCAGATGTTGACCAGTAGTTACAGTGAAGTAGAGGGTAGTTACACAGTAAGTAAAGCCAACAAGTGAGCACTTTATAATACAGCCCGGTTCCAGATGTTGACCAGTAGTTACAGTAAAGTAGAGGGTAGTTACACAGTAAGTAAAGCCAACAAGTGAGCACTTTATAATACAGCCCGGTTCCAGATGTTGACCAGTAGTTACAGTAAAGTAGAGGGTAGTTACACAGCAAGTGAAGCCAACAAGTGAGCACTTTATAATACAGCCCGGTTCCAGATGTTGACCAGTAGTTACAGTAAAGTAGAGGGTAGTTACACAGCAAGTAAAGCCAACAAGTGAGCACTTTATGATACAGCCCGGTTCCAGATGTTGACCAGTAGTTACAGGTAAAGTAGAGGGTAGTTACACAGTAAGTAAAGCCCACAAGTTTTCACTTTATAATACAGCCCGGTTCCAGATGTTGACCAGTAGTTACAGTAAAGCAGAGGGTAGTTACACAGTAAGTAAAGCCAACAAGTTTTCACTTTATAATACAGCCTGGTTCCAGATGTTGACCAGTAGTTACAGTAAAGTAGAGGGTAGTTACACAGTAAGTAAAGCCAACAAGTGAGCACTTTATAATACAGCCCGGTTCCAGATGTTGACCAGTAGTTACAGTAAAGTAGAGGGTAGTTACACAGCAAGTAAAGCCAACAAGTGAGCACTTTATAATACAGCCCGGTTCCAGATGTTGACCAGTAGTTACAGTAAAGTAGAGGGTAGTTACACAGTAAGTAAAGCCAACAAGTTTTCACTTTATAATACAGCGCGGTTCCAGATGTTGACCAGTAGTTACAGTAAAGTAGAGGGTAGTTACACAGTAAGTAAAGCCAACAAGTTTTCACTTTATAATACAGCCCGGTTCCAGATGTTGACCAGTAGTTACAGTAAAGTAGAGGGTAGTTACACAGTAAGTAAAGCCAACAAGTTTTCACTGTATAGTACAGCCCGGTTCCAGATGTTGACCAGTAGTTAAGTAGAGGGTAGTTACACAGTAAGTAAAGCCAACAAGTTTTCACTTTATAATACAGCCTGGTTCCAGATGTTGACCAGTAGTTACAGTAAAGTAGAGGGTAGTTACACAGCAAGTAAAGCCAACAAGTGAGCACTTTATAATACAGCCCGGTTCCAGATGTTGACCAGTAGTTACAGTAAAGTAGAGGGTAGTTACACAGTAAGTAAAGCCAACAAGTGATCACTTTATAATACAGCCCGGTTCCAGATGTTGACCAGTAGTTACAGTAAAGTAGAGGGTAGTTACACAGTGAGTAAAGCCAACAAGTGAGCACTTTATAATACAGCCTGGTTCCAGATGTTGACCAGTAGTTACAGTAAAGTAGAGGGTAGTTACACAGCAAGTAAAGCCAACAAGTGAGCACTTTATAATACAGCCCGGTTCCAGATGTTGACCAGTAGTTACAGTAAAGTAGAGGGTAGTTACACAGTAAGTAAAGCCAACAAGTTTTCACTTTATAATACAGGCCGGTTCCAGATGTTGACCAGTAGTTACAGTAAAGTAGAGGGTAGTTACACAGTAAGTAAAGCCAACAAGTTTTCACTTTATAATACAGCCCGGTTCCAGATGTTGACCAGTAGTTACAGGTAAAGTAAAGGGTAGTTACACAGTAAGTAAAGCCAACAAGTTTTCACTTTATAATACAGCCCGGTTCCAGATGTTGACCAGTAGTTAAGTAGAGGGTAGTTACACAGTAAGTAAAGCCAACAAGTTTTCACTTTATAATACAGCCTGGTTCCAGATGTTGACCAGTAGTTACAGTAAAGTAGAGGGTAGTTACAAAGTAAGTAAAGCCAACAAGTTTTCACTTTATAATACAGCCCGGTTCCAGATGTTGACCAGTAGTTACAGTAAAGTAGAGGGTAGTTACACAGTAAGTAAAGCCAACAAGTGTTCACTTTATAATACAGCCCGGTTCCAGATGTTGACCAGTAGTTACAGTAAAGTAGAGGGTAGTTACACAGTAAGTAAAGCCAACAAGTGAGCACTTTATAATACAGCCTGGTTCCAGATGTTGACCAGTAGTTACAGTAAAGTAGAGGGTAGTTACACAGCAAGTAAAGCCAACAAGTGAGCACTTTATAATACAGCCCGGTTCCAGATGTTGACCAGTAGTTACAGTAAAGTAGAGGGTAGTTACACAGTAAGTAAAGCCAACAAGTTTTCACTTTATAATACAGGCCGGTTCCAGATGTTGACCAGTAGTTACAGTAAAGTAGAGGGTAGTTACACAGTAAGTAAAGCCAACAAGTGTTCACTTTATAATACAGCCCGGTTCCAGATGTTGACCAGTAGTTACAGTAAAGTAGAGGGTAGTTACACAGTAAGTAAAGCCAACAAGTTTTCACTTTATAATACAGCCCGGTTCCAGATGTTGACCAGTAGTTACAGTAAAGTAGAGGGTAGTTACACAGTAAGTAAAGCCAACAAGTTTTCACTACATAGCACAAGCCCGTTCCAGATGGTGACCAGTAGCTACAGTAAAGTTGAGGCTAGTTACACAGTAAGTAAAGCCAACAAGTTTTTTCACTTTATAATACAGCGCGGTTCCAGATGTTGACCAGTAGTTACAGTAAAGTAGAGGGTAGTTACACAGTAAGTAAAGCCAACAAGTTTTCACTTTATAATACAGCCCGGTTCCAGATGTTGACCAGTAGTTACAGTAAAGTAGAGGGTAGTTACACTACTGTAACCAACAAGTGATCACTTTATAATACAGCCCGGTTCCAGATGTTGACCAGTAGTTACAGTAAAGTAGAGGGTAGTTACACAGTAAGTAAAGCCAACAAGTTTTTTCACTTTATAATACAGCCCGGTTCCAGATGTTGACCAGTAGTTACAGTAAAGCAGAGGGTAGTTACACAGTAAGTAAAGCCAACAAGTTTTCACTTTATAATACAGGCCGGTTCCAGATGTTGACCAGTAGTTACAGTAAAGTAGAGGGTAGTTACACAGTAAGTAAAGCCAACAAGTGATCACTTTATGATACAGCCCGGTTCCAGATGTTGACCAGTAGTTACAGTAAAGTAGAGGGTAGTTACACAGCAAGTAAAGCCAACAAGTTTTCACTTTATAATACAGCCCGGTTCCAGATGTTGACCAGTAGTTACAGTAAAGTAGAGGGTAGTTACACAGTAAGTAAAGCCAACAAGTGTTCACTTTATAATACAGCCCGGTTCCAGATGTTGACCAGTAGTTACAGGTAAAGTAGAGGGTAGTTACACAGTAAGTAAAGCCAACAAGTGTTCACTTTATAATACAGCCTGGTTCCAGATGTTGACCAGTAGTTACAGTAAAGCAGAGGGTAGTTACACAGTAAGTAAAGCCAACAAGTGTTCACTTTATAATACAGCCTGGTTCCAGATGTTGACCAGTAGTTACAGTAAAGCAGAGGGTAGTTACACAGCAAGTAAAGCCAACAAGTGAGCACTTTATAATACAGCCCGGTTCCAGATGTTGACCAGTAGTTACAGTAAAGCAGAGGGTAGTTACACAGCAAGTAAAGCCAACAAGTGAGCACTTTATAATACAGGCCGGTTCCAGATGTTAACCAGTAGTTACAGTAAAGTAGAGGGTAGTTACACAGTAAGTAAAGCCAACAAGTTTTCACTTTATAATACAGGCCGGTTCCAGATGTTGACCAGTAGTTACAGTAAAGTAGAGGGTAGTTACACAGTAAGTAAAGCCAACAAGTGTTCACTTTATAATACAGCCCGGTTCCGGATGTTGACCAGTAGTTACAGTAAAGTAGAGGGTAGTTACACAGTAAGTAAAGCCAACAAGTGAGCACTTTATAATACAGCCCGGTTCCAGATGTTGACCAGTAGTTACAGTAAAGTAGAGGGTAGTTACACAGTAAGTAAAGCCAACAAGTGAGCACTTTATAATACAGCCCGGTTCCAGATGTTGACCAGTAGTTACAGTAAAGTAGAGGGTAGTTACACAGCAAGTAAAGCCAACAAGTGAGCACTTTATAATACAGCCCGGTTCCAGATGTTGACCAGTAGTTACAGTAAAGTAGAGGGTAGTTACACAGCAAGTAAAGCCAACAAGTGAGCACTTTATAATACAGCCCGGTTCCAGATGTTGACCAGTAGTTACAGTAAAGTAGAGGGTAGTTACACAGTAAGTAAAGCCAACAAGTTTTCACTTTATAATACAGCCCGGTTCCAGATGTTGACCAGTAGTTACAGTAAAGTAGAGGGTAGTTACACAGTAAGTAAAGCCAACAAGTTTTCACTTTATAATACAGCCTGGTTCCAGATGTTGACCAGTAGTTACAGTAAAGTAGAGGGTAGTTACACAGTAAGTAAAGCCAACAAGTGAGCACTTTATAATACAGCCCGGTTCCAGATGTTGACCAGTAGTTACAGTAAAGTAGAGGGTAGTTACACAGTAAGTAAAGCCAACAAGTGAGCACTTTATAATACAGCCCGGTTCCAGATGTTGACCAGTAGTTACAGTAAAGTAGAGGGTAGTTACACAGTAAGTAAAGCCAACAAGTTTTCACTTTATAATACAGCCCGGTTCCAGATGTTGACCAGTAGTTACAGTAAAGTAGAGGGTAGTTACACAGTAAGTAAAGCCAACAAGTTTTCACTTTATAATACAGCCCGGTTCCAGATGTTGACCAGTAGTTACAGTAAAGTAGAGGGTAGTTACACAGTAAGTAAAGCCAACAAGTTTTCACTTTATAATACAGCCCGGTTCCAGATGTTGACCAGTAGTTAAGTAGAGGGTAGTTACACAGTAAGTAAAGCCAACAAGTTTTCACTTTATAATACAGCCTGGTTCCAGATGTTGACCAGTAGTTACAGTAAAGTAGAGGGTAGTTACACAGCAAGTAAAGCCAACAAGTGAGCACTTTATAATACAGCCCGGTTCCAGATGTTGACCAGTAGTTACAGTAAAGTAGAGGGTAGTTACACAGTAAGTAAAGCCAACAAGTGATCACTTTATAATACAGCCCGGTTCCAGATGTTGACCAGTAGTTACAGTAAAGCAGAGGGTAGTTACACAGTAAGTAAAGCCAACAAGTTTTCACTTTATAATACAGCCCGGTTCCAGATGTTGACCAGTAGTTACAGTAAAGAAGAGGGTAGTTACACAGTGAGTAAAGCCAACAAGTGAGCACTTTATAATACAGCCTGGTTCCAGATGTTGACCAGTAGTTACAGTAAAGTAGAGGGTAGTTACACAGCAAGTAAAGCCAACAAGTGAGCACTTTATAATACAGCCCGGTTCCAGATGTTGACCAGTAGTTACAGTAAAGTAGAGGGTAGTTACACAGTAAGTAAAGCCAACAAGTTTTCACTTTATAATACAGGCCGGTTCCAGATGTTGACCAGTAGTTACAGTAAAGTAGAGGGTAGTTACACAGTAAGTAAAGCCAACAAGTTTTCACTTTATAATACAGCCCGGTTCCAGATGTTGACCAGTAGTTACAGTAAAGTAGAGGGTAGTTACACAGTAAGTAAAGCCAACAAGTTTTCACTTTATAATACAGCCCGGTTCCAGATGTTGACCAGTAGTTACAGTAAAGTAGAGGGTAGTTACACAGTAAGTAAAGCCAACAAGTTTTCACTTTATAATACAGCCCGGTTCCAGATGTTGACCAGTAGTTAAGTAGAGGGTAGTTACACAGTAAGTAAAGCCAACAAGTTTTCACTTTATAATACAGCCTGGTTCCAGATGTTGACCAGTAGTTACAGTAAAGTAGAGGGTAGTTACAAAGTAAGTAAAGCCAACAAGTTTTCACTTTATAATACAGCCCGGTTCCAGATGTTGACCAGTAGTTACAGTAAAGTAGAGGGTAGTTACACAGTAAGTAAAGCCAACAAGTGTTCACTTTATAATACAGCCTGGTTCCAGATGTTGACCAGTAGTAACAGTAAAGTAGAGGGTAGTTACACAGCAAGTAAAGCCAACAAGTGAGCACTTTATAATACAGCCCGGTTCCAGATGTTGACCAGTAGTTACAGTAAAGTAGAGGGTAGTTACACAGTAAGTAAAGCCAACAAGTTTTCACTTTATAATACAGCCCGGTTCCAGATGTTGACCAGTAGTTACAGTAAAGTAGAGGGTAGTTACACAGTAAGTAAAGCCAACAAGTGTTCACTTTATAATACAGGCCGGTTCCAGATGTTGACCAGTAGTTACAGGTAAAGTAGAGGGTAGTTACACAGTAAGTAAAGCCAACAAGTTTTCACTTTATAATACGGCCCGGTTCCAGATGTTAACCAGTAGTTAGAGTAAAGTAGAGGGTAGTTACACAGTAAGTAAAGCCAACAAGTTTTCACTTTATAATACAGCCCGGTTCCAGATGTTGACCAGTAGTTACAGTAAAGTAGAGGGTAGTTACACAGTAAGTAAAGCCAACAAGTGAGCACTTTATAATACAGCCCGGTTCCAGATGTTGACCAGTAGTTACAGTAAAGTAGAGGGTAGTTACACAGTAAGTAAAGCCAACAAGTGATCACTTTATAATACAGCCCGGTTCCAGATGTTGACCAGTAGTTACAGGTAAAGTAGAGGGTAGTTACACAGTAAGTAAAGCCCACAAGTTTTCACTTTATAATACAGCCCGGTTCCAGATGTTGACCAGTAGTTACAGTAAAGTAGAGGGTAGTTGCACAGCAGTTAAAGCCAACAAGTTTTCACTTTATAATACAGCCCGGTTCCAGATGTTGACCAGTAGTTACAGTAAAGTAGAGGGTAGTTACACAGTAAGTAAAGCCAACAAGTGATCACTTTATGATACAGCCCGGTTCCAGATGTTGACCAGTAGTTACAGTAAAGTAGAGGGTAGTTACACAGCAAGTAAAGCCAACAAGTGAGCACTTTATAATACAGCCCGGTTCCAGATGTTGACCAGTAGTTACAGTAAAGCAGAGGGTAGTTACACAGTAAGTAAAGCCAACAAGTGTTCACTTTATAATACAGCCCGGTTCCAGATGTTGACCAGTAGTTACAGGTAAAGTAGAGGGTAGTTACACAGTAAGTAAAGCCAACAAGTGTTCACTTTATAATACAGCCTGGTTCCAGATGTTGACCAGTAGTTACAGTAAAGCAGAGGGTAGTTACACAGTAAGTAAAGCCAACAAGTGTTCACTTTATAATACAGCCTGGTTCCAGATGTTGACCAGTAGTTACAGTAAAGCAGAGGGTAGTTACACAGTAAGTAAAGCCAACAAGTTTTCACTTTATAATACAGCCTGGTTCCAGATGTTGACCAGTAGTTACAGTAAAGCAGAGGGTAGTTACACAGCAAGTAAAGCCAACAAGTGAGCACTTTATAATACAGCCCGGTTCCAGATGTTGACCAGTAGTTACAGTAAAGTAGAGGGTAGTTACAAAGTAAGTAAAGCCAACAAGTTTTCACTTTATAATACAGGCCGGTTCCAGATGTTGACCAGTAGTAACAGGTAAAGTAGAGGGTAGTTACACAGTAAGTAAAGCCAACAAGTTTTCACTTTATAATAGAGCCCGGTTCCAGATGTTGACCAGTAGTTAAGTAGAGGGTAGTTACACAGTAAGTAAAGCCAACAAGTTTTCACTTTATAATACAGCCCGGTTCCAGATGTTGACCAGTAGTTACAGTAAAGTAGAGGGTAGTTACACAGTAAGTAAAGCCAACAAGTGAGCACTTTATAATACAGCCTGGTTCCAGATGTTGACCAGTAGTTACAGTAAAGTAGAGGGTAGTTACACAGCAAGTAAAGCCAACAAGTGAGCACTTTATAATACAGCCCGGTTCCAGATGTTGACCAGTAGTTACAGTAAAGTAGAGGGTAGTTACACAGTAAGTAAAGCCAACAAGTTTTCACTTTATAATACAGCCCGGTTCCAGATGTTGACCAGTAGTTACAGTAAAGTAGAGGGTAGTTACACAGTAAGTAAAGCCAACAAGTTTTCACTTTATAATACAGCGGTTCCAGATGTTGACCAGTAGTTACAGTAAAGTAGAGGGTAGTTACACAGTAAGTAAAGCCAACAAGTTTTCACTTTATAATTACAGCCGGTTCCAGATGTTGACCAGTAGTTACAGTAAAGTAGAGGGTAGTTACACAGTAAGTAAAGCCAACAAGTGAGCACTTTATAATACAGCCCGGTTCCAGATGTTGACCAGTAGTTACAGTAAAGTAGAGGGTAGTTACACAGTAAGTAAAGCCAACAAGTTTTCACTTTATAATACAGCCCGGTTCCAGATGTTGACCAGTAGTTACAGTAAAGTAGAGGGTAGTTACACAGTAAGTAAAGCCAACAAGTGTTCACTTTATAATACAGCCCGGTTCCAGATGTTGACCAGTAGTTACAGTAAAGTAGAGGGTAGTTACACAGTAAGTAAAGCCAACAAGTGAGCACTTTATAATACAGCCTGGTTCCAGATGTTGACCAGTAGTTACAGTAAAGTAGAGGGTAGTTACACAGCAAGTAAAGCCAACAAGTGAGCACTTTATAATACAGCCCGGTTCCAGATGTTGACCAGTAGTTACAGTAAAGTAGAGGGTAGTTACACAGTAAGTAAAGCCAACAAGTGTTCACTTTATAATACAGCCCGGTTCCAGATGTTGACCAGTAGTTACAGTAAAGTAGAGGGTAGTTACACAGTAAGTAAAGCCAACAAGTTTTCACTTTATAATACAGCCCGGTTCCAGATGTTGACCAGTAGTTACAGTAAAGTAGAGGGTAGTTACACAGTAAGTAAAGCCAACAAGTTTTCACTTTATAATACAGGCCGGTTCCAGATGTTGACCAGTAGTTACAGTAAAGTAGAGGGTAGTTACACAGTAAGTAAAGCCAACAAGTTTTCACTTTATAATACAGCCCGGTTCCAGATGTTGACCAGTAGTTACAGTAAAGTAGAGGGTAGTTACACAGTAAGTAAAGCCAACAAGTTTTCACTTTATAATACAGCCCGGTTCCAGATGTTGACCAGTAGTTACAGGTAAAGTAGAGGGTAGTTACACAGTAAGTAAAGCCAACAAGTTTTCACTTTATAATACAGCCCGGTTCCAGATGTTGACCAGTAGTTACAGTAAAGTAGAGGGTAGTTACACAGTAAGTAAAGCCAACAAGTGTTCACTTTATAATACAGCCCGGTTCCAGATGTTGACCAGTAGTTACAGTAAAGTAGAGGGTAGTTACACAGTAAGTAAAGCCAACAAGTTTTCACTTTATAATACAGCCCGGTTCCAGATGTTGACCAGTAGTTACAGTAAAGTAGAGGGTAGTTACACAGTAAGTAAAGCCAACAAGTGTTCACTTTATAATACAGCCCGGTTCCAGATGTTGACCAGTAGTTACAGTAAAGTAGAGGGTAGTTACACAGTAAGTAAAGCCAACAAGTGAGCACTTTATAATACAGCCCGGTTCCAGATGTTGACCAGTAGTTACAGTAAAGTAGAGGGTAGTTACACAGTAAGTAAAGCCAACAAGTGAGCACTTTATAATACAGCCCGGTTCCAGATGTTGACCAGTAGTTACAGTAAAGTAGAGGGTAGTTACACAGTAAGTAAAGCCAACAAGTGTTCACTTTATAATACAGCCCGGTTCCAGATGTTGACCAGTAGTTACAGTAAAGTAGAGGGTAGTTACACAGTAAGTAAAGCCAACAAGTGTTCACTTTATAATACAGCCCGGTTCCAGATGTTGACCAGTAGTTACAGGTAAAGTAGAGGGTAGTTACACAGTAAGTAAAGCCAACAAGTTTTCACTTTATAATACAGCCCGGTTCCAGATGTTAACCAGTAGTTACAGTAAAGTAGAGGGTAGTTACACAGTAAGTAAAGCCAACAAGTTTTCACTTTATAATACAGGCCGGTTCCAGATGTTGACCAGTAGTTACAGGTAAAGTAGAGGGTAGTTACACAGTAAGTAAAGCCAACAAGTGTTCACTTTATAATACAGCCCGGTTCCAGATGTTGACCAGTAGTTACAGTAAAGTAGAGGGTAGTTACACAGTAAGTAAAGCCAACAAGTTTTCACTTTATAATACAGCCCGGTTCCAGATGTTGACCAGTAGTTACAGTAAAGTAGAGGGTAGTTACACAGTAAGTAAAGCCAACAAGTGAGCACTTTATAATACAGCCCGGTTCCAGATGTTGACCAGTAGTTACAGTAAAGTAGAGGGTAGTTACACAGTAAGTAAAGCCAACAAGTTTTCACTTTATAATACAGCCCGGTTCCAGATGTTGACCAGTAGTTACAGTAAAGTAGAGGGTAGTTACACAGTAAGTAAAGCCAACAAGTTTTCACTTTATAATACAGCCCGGTTCCAGATGTTGACCAGTAGTTACAGTAAAGTAGAGGGTAGTTACACAGTAAGTAAAGCCAACAAGTGAGCACTTTATAATACAGCCCGGTTCCAGATGTTGACCAGTAGTTACAGTAAAGTAGAGGGTAGTTACACAGTAAGTAAAGCCAACAAGTGTTCACTTTATAATACAGCCCGGTTCCAGATGTTGACCAGTAGTTACAGTAAAGTAGAGGGTAGTTACACAGTAAGTAAAGCCAACAAGTTTTCACTTTATAATACAGCCCGGTTCCAGATGTTGACCAGTAGTTACAGTAAAGTAGAGGGTAGTTACACTACTGTAACCAACAAGTGATCACTTTATAATACAGCCCGGTTCCAGATGTTGACCAGTAGTTACAGTAAAGTAGAGGGTAGTTACACAGTAAGTAAAGCCAACAAGTTTTCACTTTATAATACAGCCCGGTTCCAGATGTTGACCAGTAGTTACAGTAAAGTAGAGGGTAGTTACACAGTAAGTAAAGCCAACAAGTTTTCACTTTATAATACAGCCCGGTTCCAGATGTTGACCAGTAGTTACAGTAAAGCAGAGGGTAGTTACACAGTAAGTAAAGCCAACAAGTTTTCACTTTATAATACAGCCTGGTTCCAGATGTTGACCAGTAGTTACAGTAAAGTAGAGGGTAGTTACACAGTAAGTAAAGCCAACAAGTTTTCACTTTATAATACAGCCTGGTTCCAGATGTTGACCAGTAGTTACAGTAAAGCAGAGGGTAGTTACACAGCAAGTAAAGCCAACAAGTGAGCACTTTATAATACAGCCCGGTTCCAGATGTTGACCAGTAGTTACAGTAAAGTAGAGGGTAGTTACACAGTAAGTAAAGCCAACAAGTTTTCACTTTATAATACAGCCCGGTTCCAGATGTTGACCAGTAGTTACAGTAAAGTAGAGGGTAGTTACACAGTAAGTAAAGCCAACAAGTTTTCACTTTATAATACAGCCCGGTTCCAGATGTTGACCAGTAGTTACAGTAAAGTAGAGGGTAGTTACACAGTAAGTAAAGCCAACAAGTTTTCACTTTATAATACAGCCCGGTTCCAGATGTTGACCAGTAGTTACAGTAAAGTAGAGGGTAGTTACACAGCAGTTAAAGCCAACAAGTTTTCACTTTATAATACAGCCCGGTTCCAGATGTTGACCAGTAGTTACAGTAAAGTAGAGGGTAGTTACACAGTAAGTAAAGCCAACAAGTGAGTACTTTATAATACAGCCCGGTTCCAGATGTTGACCAGTAGTTACAGTAAAGTAGAGGGTAGTTACACAGTAAGTAAAGCCAACAAGTTTTCACTTTATAATACAGCCCGGTTCCAGATGTTGACCAGTAGTTACAGTAAAGTAGAGGGTAGTTACACAGTAAGTAAAGCCAACAAGTGAGCACTTTATAATACAGCCCGGTTCCAGATGTTGACCAGTAGTTACAGTAAAGTAGAGGGTAGTTACACAGTAAGTAAAGCCAACAAGTGAGCACTTTATAATACAGCCCGGTTCCAGATGTTGACCAGTAGTTACAGTAAAGTAGAGGGTAGTTACACAGTAAGTAAAGCCAACAAGTTTTCACTTTATAATACAGCCCGGTTCCAGATGTTGACCAGTAGTTACAGTAAAGTAGAGGGTAGTTACACAGTAAGTAAAGCCAACAAGTTTTCACTTTATAATACAGCCCGGTTCCAGATGTTGACCAGTAGTTACAGTAAAGTAGAGGGTAGTTACACAGTAAGTAAAGCCAACAAGTTTTCACTTTATAATACAGCCCGGTTCCAGATGTTGACCAGTAGTTACAGGTAAAGTAGAGGGTAGTTACACAGTAAGTAAAGCCAACAAGTGAGCACTTTATAATACAGCCCGGTTCCAGATGTTGACCAGTAGTTACAGTAAAGTAGAGGGTAGTTACACAGTAAGTAAAGCCAACAAGTTTTCACTTTATAATACAGCCCGGTTCCAGATGTTGACCAGTAGTTACAGTAAAGTAGAGGGTAGTTACACAGTAAGTAAAGCCAACAAGTTTTCACTTTATAATACAGCCCGGTTCCAGATGTTGACCAGTAGTTACAGTAAAGTAGAGGGTAGTTACACAGCAGTTAAAGCCAACAAGTTTTCACTTTATAATACAGCCCGGTTCCAGATGTTGACCAGTAGTTACAGTAAAGTAGAGGGTAGTTACACAGTAAGTAAAGCCAACAAGTGAGCACTTTATAATACAGCCCGGTTCCAGATGTTGAGCAGTAGTTACAGTAAAGTAGAGGGTAGTTACACAGCAAGTAAAGCCAACAAGTCAGCACTTTATGATACAGCCCGGTTCCAGATGTTGACCAGTAGTTACAGTAAAGCAGAGGGTAGTTACACAGTAAGTAAAGCCAACAAGTTTTCACTTTATAATAGAGCCCGGTTCCAGATGTTGACCAGTAGTTACAGTAAAGCAGAGGGTAGTTACACAGTAAGTAAAGCCCACAAGTTTTCACTTTATGATACAGCCCGGTTCCAGATGTTGACCAGTAGTTACAGTAAAGTAGAGGGTAGTTACACAGTAAGTAAAGCCAACAAGTTTTCACTTTATAATACAGCCCGGTTCCAGATGTTGACCAGTAGTTACAGTAAAGTAGAGGGTAGTTACACAGTAAGTAAAGCCAACAAGTGAGCACTTTATAATACAGCCTGGTTCCAGATGTTGACCAGTAGTTACAGTAAAGTAGAGGGTAGTTACACAGCAAGTAAAGCCAACAAGTGAGCACTTTATAATACAGCCCGGTTCCAGATGTTGACCAGTAGTTACAGTAAAGTAGAGGGTAGTTACACAGTAAGTAAAGCCAACAAGTTTTCACTTTATAATACAGCCCGGTTCCAGATGTTGACCAGTAGTTACAGTAAAGTAGAGGGTAGTTACACAGTAAGTAAAGCCAACAAGTGAGCACTTTATAATACAGGCCGGTTCCAGATGTTGACCAGTAGTTACAGGTAAAGTAGAGGGTAGTTACACAGTAAGTAAAGCCAACAAGTTTTCACTTTATAATACAGCCCGGTTCCAGATGTTGACCAGTAGTTACAGTAAAGTAGAGGGTAGTTACACAGTAAGTAAAGCCAACAAGTGAGCACTTTATAATACAGCCCGGTTCCAGATGTTGACCAGTAGTTACAGTAAAGTAGAGGGTAGTTACACAGTAAGTAAAGCCAACAAGTTTTCACTTTATAATACAGCCTGGTTCCAGATGTTGACCAGTAGTTACAGTAAAGTAGAGGGTAGTTACACAGCAAATAAAGCCAACAAGTGAGCACTTTATAATACAGCCCGGTTCCAGATGTTGACCAGTAGTTACAGTAAAGTAGAGGGTAGTTACACAGTAAGTAAAGCCAACAAGTTTTCACTTTATAATACAGCCCGGTTCCAGATGTTGACCAGTAGTTACAGTAAAGTAGAGGGTAGTTACACAGTAAGTAAAGCCAACAAGTTTTCACTTTATAATACAGCCTGGTTCCAGATGTTGACCAGTAGTTACAGGTAAAGTAGAGGGTAGTTACACAGTAAGTAAAGCCAACAAGTGTTCACTTTATAATACAGCCCGGTTCCAGATGTTGACCAGTAGTTACAGTAAAGTAGAGGGTAGTTACACAGTAAGTAAAGCCAACAAGTTTTCACTTTATAATACAGCCCGGTTCCAGATGTTGACCAGTAGTTACAGTAAAGTAGAGGGTAGTTACACAGTAAGTAAAGCCAACAAGTGAGCACTTTATAATACAGCCCGGTTCCAGATGTTGACCAGTAGTTACAGGTAAAGTAGAGGGTAGTTACACAGTAAGTAAAGCCAACAAGTGTTCACTTTATAATACAGCCCGGTTCCAGATGTTGACCAGTAGTTACAGTAAAGTAGAGGGTAGTTACACAGTAAGTAAAGCCAACAAGTTTTCACTTTATAATACAGCCCGGTTCCAGATGTTGACCAGTAGTTACAGTAAAGTAGAGGGTAGTTACACAGTAAGTAAAGCCAACAAGTTTTCACTTTATAATACAGCCCGGTTCCAGATGTTGACCAGTAGTTACAGTAAAGTAGAGGGTAGTTACACAGTAAGTAAAGCCAACAAGTTTTCACTTTATGATACAGCCCGGTTCCAGATGTTGACCAGTAGTTACAGTAAAGTAGAGGGTAGTTGCACAGCAGTTAAAGCCAACAAGTTTTCACTTTATAATACAGCCCGGTTCCAGATGTTGACCAGTAGTTACAGTAAAGTAGAGGGTAGTTACACAGTAAGTAAAGCCAACAAGTTTTCACTTTATAATACAGCCCGGTTCCAGATGTTGACCAGTAGTTACAGTAAAGTAGAGGGTAGTTACACAGTAAGTAAAGCCAACAAGTTTTCACTTTATAATACAGCCCGGTTCCAGATGTTGACCAGTAGTTACAGTAAAGTAGAGGGTAGTTACACAGTAAGTAAAGCCAACAAGTTTTCACTTTATAATACAGCCTGGTTCCAGATGTTGACCAGTAGTTACAGTAAAGTAGAGGGTAGTTACACAGTAAGTAAAGCCAACAAGTTTTCACTTTATAATACAGCCTGGTTCCAGATGTTGACCAGTAGTTACAGTAAAGCAGAGGGTAGTTACACAGCAAGTAAAGCCAACAAGTGAGCACTTTATAATACAGCCCGGTTCCAGATGTTGACCAGTAGTTACAGTAAAGTAGAGGGTAGTTACAAAGTAAGTAAAGCCAACAAGTTTTCACTTTATAATACAGGCCGGTTCCAGATGTTGACCAGTAGTAACAGGTAAAGTAGAGGGTAGTTACACAGTAAGTAAAGCCAACAAGTTTTCACTTTATAATACAGCCCGGTTCCAGATGTTGACCAGTAGTTACAGTAAAGTAGAGGGTAGTTACACAGTAAGTAAAGCCAACAAGTTTTCACTTTATAATACAGCCCGGTTCCAGATGTTGACCAGTAGTTACAGTAAAGTAGAGGGTAGTTACACAGTAAGTAAAGCCAACAAGTGAGCACTTTATAATACAGCCTGGTTCCAGATGTTGACCAGTAGTTACAGTAAAGTAGAGGGTAGTTACACAGCAAGTAAAGCCAACAAGTGAGCACTTTATAATACAGCCCGGTTCCAGATGTTGACCAGTAGTTACAGTAAAGTAGAGGGTAGCTACACAGTAAGTAAAGCCAACAAGTTTTCACTTTATAATACAGGCCGGTTCCAGATGTTGACCAGTAGTTACAGTAAAGTAGAGTTTAGTTACACAGTAAGTAAAGCCAACAAGTTTTCACTTTATAATACAGCCTGGTTCCAGATGTTGACCAGTAGTTACAGGTAAAGTAGAGGGTAGTTACACAGTAAGTAAAGCCAACAAGTGTTCACTTTATAATACAGCCCGGTTCCAGATGTTAACCAGTAGTTACAGTAAAGTAGAGGGTAGTTACACAGTAAGTAAAGCCAACAAGTTTTCACTTTATAATACAGCCCGGTTCCAGGTGTTGACCAGTAGTTACAGTAAAGTAGAGGGTAGTTACACAGTAAGTAAAGCCAACAAGTGAGCACTTTATAATACAGCCCGGTTCCAGATGTTGACCAGTAGTTACAGGTAAAGTAGAGGGTAGTTACACAGTAAGTAAAGCCAACAAGTGTTCACTTTATAATACAGCCCGGTTCCAGATGTTAACCAGTAGTTACAGTAAAGTAGAGGGTAGTTACACAGTAAGTAAAGCCAACAAGTTTTCACTTTATAATACAGCCCGGTTCCAGGTGTTGACCAGTAGTTACAGTAAAGTAGAGGGTCGTTACACAGCAGTTAAAGCCAACAAGTTTTCACTTTATAATACAGCCCGGTTCCAGATGTTGACCAGTAGTTACAGTAAAGTAGAGGGTAGTTACACAGTAAGTAAAGCCAACAAGTTTTCACTTTATGATACAGCCCGGTTCCAGATGTTGACCAGTAGTTACAGTAAAGTAGAGGGTAGTTACACAGTAAGTAAAGCCAACAAGTGAGCACTTTATAATACAGCCCGGTTCCAGATGTTGACCAGTAGTTACAGTAAAGTAGAGGGTAGTTACACAGTAAGTAAAGCCAACAAGTGAGCACTTTATAATACAGCCCAGTTCCAGATGTTGACCAGTAGTTACAGTAAAGTAGAGGGTAGTTACACAGCAAGTAAAGCCAACAAGTGAGCACTTTATAATACAGCCTGGTTCCAGATGTTGACCAGTAGTTACAGTAAAGTAGAGGGTAGTTACACAGTAAGTAAAGCCAACAAGTTTTCACTTCATAATACAGCCTGGTTCCAGATGTTGACCAGTAGTTACAGTAAAGTAGAGGGTAGTTACACAGTAAGTAAAGCCAACAAGTTTTCACTTTATAATACAGCCCGGTTCCAGATGTTGACCAGTAGTTACAGTAAAGTAGAGGGTAGTTACACAGTAAGTAAAGCCAACAAGTTTTCACTTTATAATACAGCCCGGTTCCAGATGTTGACCAGTAGTTACAGGTAAAGTAGAGGGTAGTTACACAGTAAGTAAAGCCAACAAGTTTTCACTTTATAATACAGGCCGGTTCCAGATGTTGACCAGTAGTTACAGTAAAGTAGAGGGTAGTTACACAGTAAGTAAAGCCAACAAGTTTTCACTTTATAATACAGCCCGGTTCCAGATGTTGACCAGTAGTTACAGGTAAAGTAGAGGGTAGTTACACAGTAAGTAAAGCCAACAAGTGTTCACTTTATAATACAGCCCGGTTCCAGGTGTTGACCAGTAGTTACAGTAAAGTAGAGGGTCGTTACACAGCAGTTAAAGCCAACAAGTTTTCACTTTATAATACAGCCCGGTTCCAGATGTTGACCAGTAGTTACAGTAAAGTAGAGGGTAGTTACACAGTAAGTAAAGCCAACAAGTTTTCACTTTATGATACAGCCCGGTTCCAGATGTTGACCAGTAGTTACAGTAAAGTAGAGGGTAGTTACACAGTAAGTAAAGCCAACAAGTGAGCACTTTATAATACAGCCCGGTTCCAGATGTTGACCAGTAGTTACAGTAAAGTAGAGGGTAGTTACACAGCAAGTAAAGCCAACAAGTGAGCACTTTATAATACAGCCCGGTTCCAGATGTTGACCAGTAGTTACAGTAAAGTAGAGGGTAGTTACACAGTAAGTAAAGCCAACAAGTTTTCACTTCATAATACAGCCTGGTTCCAGATGTTGACCAGTAGTTACAGTAAAGTAGAGGGTAGTTACACAGTAAGTAAAGCCAACAAGTTTTCACTTTATAATACAGCCCGGTTCCAGATGTTGACCAGTAGTTACAGTAAAGTAGAGGGTAGTTACACAGTAAGTAAAGCCAACAAGTTTTCACTTTATAATACAGCCCGGTTCCAGATGTTGACCAGTAGTTACAGGTAAAGTAGAGGGTAGTTACACAGTAAGTAAAGCCAACAAGTGTTCACTTTATAATACAGCCCGGTTCCAGATGTTAACCAGTAGTTACAGTAAAGTAGAGGGTAGTTACACAGTAAGTAAAGCCAACAAGTTTTCACTTTATAATACAGCCCGGTTCCAGGTGTTGACCAGTAGTTACAGGTTAAGTGCTGGGTTGTCGCAGTGAAAGTACTGGACAGTTAGACAGTAAGCAAAGACAAGTGTGATCGTAATGGCCAGGTTAGTTAAAAGGTGAATTACTATGTGAGGTGTCTGTGTGTTTTAAAAAAATAAAGCTATTTTATATGTCTGCATGTCTTGTCATTATTTTGTGAAACACATACTCATCAATACATTACAGCCTTTTAGTTCATCACTGGTCTACATTATCTGTATCCATGCTGATTCTTAACAGGAAGTGGCACATTAAGGTATGCACAGCAAAAGTGTATGTCCAGGAAAATTACACAGTCCTGATAAGGTCATGGTAAGACACGGGAAACTACACTGTAAGACACGAGCGTAACTACCCCATAGATACCGCAAAATATCATGGTACATGTGTGGGAGTTACCCAAACAGTTGAGGAAACTACACTGTAAGACTCCAGGACTTACACTGTAAGACGCGAGTGTAACTACCCCATAAATACCGCAAAATGTCATGGTACATATGTGAGAGTTACCCCAACAGTTGAGGAAACTACACTGTAAGAGACGGGAAACTACACTGTAAGACGCGGGCTGTAATCTAAAGTGCTACCAAGTTTTTGAACATGATAAGAGTACCTGCACGGCAGAATTTAATGTAAAACATGAAAACTCGGACAGAGAAACGAACTTTTCCTTGAATTCCTTTGTCTAGCTTGAATTGACCGACCAAAATACTGATTGGCTGGCATACATGATGTCATACTGAATGACGCATCACGGACGCTCCTCATTGGCTGGAAGATGTGGAGAAGTGGACACTATCCGGATGTTTTGCCTGGAAAATATCGGACCAACGTGAACGAAAAGGTAAGATTACTTTCTTCGGTGGCTGAAATTGAAATGCTGAGTGTCTGACTACAGTTCAAAAAACTCTAGAACACACTGTTTTTGTTTCATGTTGTTCCTTGATATGTGTCAAGAGAATGGATGGCTGTGTGGAGACTCTCGGAAAGTTGTTTAGCGATAGAGACTCCGTTTCCCACAAGCCCTTGCGCCGTACTGCATACATGCCTGCTTTGAAGCGAGGCAATGAATGAAAATGTGGTGTTCTTTCTAACTTAATGTTTCTTTGTGGTATAACAACGTGATACAACTCGACAAGGTATTTATTTGTCAGGACTAAAATTGAATCCCTACTTATCTCCAAAAGGCTTAGTGGCGTACATTTTGCATTAAAAGTCATTAGTTGTACAAAACAACTTTTGCTGTGTTTTAGGCTGTAGCTCAATTTCCAAACCCAGGCTATCTAAGCCCATGCAGCTGGGGTATTTTCACACATCTGCCCTGTAAAATTGATTGTTTTGGAAATGTGTAATGCAACAAAATAAGTTCATTTTTGCCAAAAAGCCATGTTTATGAAGCTCAACACAAATAAACTGACTAACACTCATATCCATAGAACGTTACATAATCCGGGAACATTACTGCAACTTCCCTACTAACAATTTTTAGTTCCCAGCTCTAAGTTGCAGTAACGTTCCCGGAAGGTTATATTTTGGTTGCGATTTGGTTGCCCCTTGGTTCCCTATGGAAAGCTTTTTTTACGTTCTCTTAACGTTAGGTGTTGGTGAGATGTTTGGTTCCCTTAACGTTCCCCCAATGTTATAATAACTTTGTTTGGAACCTTCCCCTAACCTTCGGGGAATGTTACTTTTTGGTTAGCTTTTGTTATATAAAAATCCCCCCACAACCTTGAATTATTATCCTTGTATTAATGCCCATAATAATAAACTGATTAACTTGACCTAACTGTACATGAGCACAATGTAAGTAATGAATGAGCAGGGAAATGTGACAGGAAACTTTTTTTATTTCAATATGAAATACAAACAACAAAATGAAAAAAAAAAAAAAATTACAATTTAAAGCAATAAAAAAATAGAAAGGTTTATTATAATACAATAAAAAATATGTGCAAAAAATGTCTCGGTTGAGCATCTGCCCGATACAATCCTCTATTTGTGCCACCTTCTGGTCGGGAAAGTTATTTCTACAGACTGCCAGGGTAGAAATAAAAGGAGATGTTAAGTTACACACCATTACCATGTCAGTATAGCTGGGTAAAAAAGTGATATGAACAAAGTAATAACACTTGCCTGTTATAATTCTGCAGAGATTGAGCTGCTGGCAGACCTCTTCGCTCTCCTTCTCCGCAGACTGTACTGAACCAGTACATCGCCACCCGACGCAGTATACGATGGATGGCTGACCCAATGTTAGAACCACTAAGATCCCCAGGAATTCATGCTGAAATAACAAATATATAATTCACACAATGTAGAGAGCCTTTACAATTTTGTTCAGTATCAGTAGGGACATCTAATTACCATTTTGTGCTTCATGTCTGGTTGAGCGAGACTTCGGTCCAGCTCCTCCAGTTCCCTGACTATCCAACATGAAGAAGTCAGGACTTATTCTTGAGGAACAGTGAGTGTAGGTTTGGCTGGCTGGCAGTTGATGAAGGAGGTACTGGCTCATCTGAAAAGGATATGGATATGAGTGTTAGTCAGTTTATTTGTGTTGAGCTTCATAGACATGGCTTTTGGCAAAAATGAACTTATTTTGTTGCATTACACATTTCCAAAACAATCAATTTTACAGGGCAGATGTGTGAAAGTACCCCAGCTGCATGGGCTTAGATAGCCCGGGTTTGGAAATTGAGCTACAGCCTAAAACACAGCAAAAGTTGTTTTGTACAACTAATGACTTTTAATGCAAAATGTACGCCACTAAGCCTTTTGGAGATAAGTAGGGATTCAATTTTAGTCCTGACAAATAAATACCTTGTCGAGTTGTATCACGTTGTTATACCACAAAGAAACATTAAGTTAGAAAGAACACCACATTTTCATTCATTGCCTCGCTTCAAAGCAGGCATGTATGCAGTACGGCGCAAGGGCTTGTGGGAAACGGAGTCTCTATCGCTAAACAACTTTCCGAGAGTCTCCACACAGCCATCCATTCTCTTGACACATATCAAGGAACAACATGAAACAAAAACAGTGTGTTCTAGAGTTTTTTGAACTGTAGTCAGACACTTAGCCTTTCAATTTCAGCCACCGAAGAATGTAATCTTACCTTTTCGTTCACGTTGGTCCGATATTTTCCAGGCAAAACTTCCGGATAGTGTCCACTTCTCCACATCTTCCAGCCAATGAGGAGCGTCCGTGATGCGTCATTCACAGTATGACATCATGTATGCCAGTCAATCAGTATTTTGGTCGGTCAATTCAAGCTAGACAAAGGAATTCAAGGAAAAGTTCGTTTCTCTGATCATGTTTTACATTAAATTCTGCCGTGCAAGTACTCTTATCATGTTTAAAAACGTCTTCGAAAAGAAATACACTTACTGTATTGATGCTCTACATGGGCAGAGGCAGAAACACATGAACACAAAATGCAACGCATCCGTTTGCTCCAGAGCTATAGAGATAGTAAGAGTTACGACACTCACGACCTCGCCACGGAGAGGTCATGTGGTTCATGTAAGCCTGAATAGTTCCAAACACACGCTGCGCTCTCATGTTCTTTTATGGGACAGACAGCGGGGATCGCAATATTTCATGGTAAACATGAATAAAATCACATATCCAAGTACTTGTTTGATTTTTATTGCATTCTTGCATTTGTGAATTTTACGCTTGGAGTGGTAAGATGACCGCTGAAGACTTTGTAAAGTAGATGTTTTGTTTTGGAGGGAAAGTTTCACTTACGTGTTGGCTTGACAAATGGACTTTTACATTGAAATGCAAGATGATTTAAGGTGTTCTTTTTGCTCAACTGGATTATAATATTTCCAAAGAATGTCCACATCCGCTTAAGTTTGCTTCCACTCACTTACCTGTGGCCTGGGAATGACTGAAAAGCAGAGTAGAACGAATCCATTCAGCAGGACCGGACCACCAGTATCATTTTAAGACTAAACCATACACAGAATATCTATCTATCTATATATACATATATACAGGGGTTCGACAAAATGTACACGTTCAATAATTGTAAACTAGGTGTTTATTATAATTACATTTCCAACATGTAAAACAATTTACGAACATCATTCTGTTGTTTTATCACCACTTCTTCTCAAACCGATGTCTGTTCTGATCCAGTGATGGTAACTTGTGTTGGTGGTTCTTTTCAAAACTCCCTCTTAAATTTTCTTTGCACTTCAACTGCATTTTCAAACTTCCAGTAGCATTTTATTGAAAATGAGTTATCAGCTGCTAAAACGTGTATTATTTTTTTGGGACACCCTGTATATATCTATATCTACCTATGTATCCCTGTCTTTACACACATATGCATACATATATATATATTTATCAATATATATCTATATATCTATATATATCTATATCTATATATCTATATCTATATATATATATCTATATATATATATATACATACATATATATATATATATATATATATATATACATACACACACACACATATATATGTATATATATGTATGTATGTATATATGTGTGTATATATGTATGTATGTATATATGTGTGTGTGTATATATATGTGTATATATATATATATAGCCTATATATATATATATATATATATATTATATATATGTTGAGTGAGACTTATAGATAAATCAATATATTAAATAACTCATTATGCTGTACACCTGGTCTGTGAACAGAAAAGCCACGCTGATCACAAAAGACTCCTTCCACCCCCTCTGCCACTGCTCTCAGATGCTGCCATCAGGCAGACGTTATAAAGTTCCTCTGGCCCAGAGAAACATCTTTAGTCTTCATCCCCTCTGCAATAGCCACCATGAACAGAGATAGACACATGCTGCTGTTAACAACTCCCCTCCTTTTTTGTGGAAGAATGTCTGGTGTATTCCTTCTTAAACATTGTATTTTCTTTTTAATTGGTTTTGTTATGTTATCCCTTTTAAATATTTTGAAGGAGCGCCTACCAAAGACAAATTTATCATTGATGACAGACAATAAAGTTTCTATCTTTGATTCATGAAATAGTATTTATTTTTTATTCAACTGGTCAAACAACAAGTGTGTGTGGGGGTTGGGTCGGGGTGGCGGCTAGGAGACATCCTCTTCTTCATCTGTGTCCTGGACACTAAAAAGCACATGAAGGCAAATAGGGAGAGAACAGATAAAACAGTTAGTACAGCAGGTAGTGATGCACTTCGAGCAAATTATTCAAAATCATATGTTAATGAAACAGCCCTGAAAATTCAGGGAGAGACAGAAAGAGAGATAATCTTGAAAATTATTGTAAATAATTTGAAAATTACTTGTAAATATTTTGTTCTACATCCATTTTAGTTAATTATTTGTTCTGAACAATTTGAGCACTGCAGTACCAATTAGTAAATTTTTTAATATACAAAGTTTATCAAATTTGAACCCAATTACTTGAATTAATTATTTTAATCATCCAATTATCTGTAAATTGTTTAATACTAACGTCTTTTCAACGTTCATTTAAGTAATGCTTACTATAACTTTTAATTTACCATTAAAATTAACACTTGCAATAGCCTACTACGTCTGACTGTTGTGATTCTGATTCTGTTCTATACTGTGCACCGTAATCTACTAATACACACACTTACAGATGCATTTATGCATTACAAATGACCTCCATGTGGAGTTGACGGTCAAAAAAAGTAGCAATTTAATCAATTTATCCTACATACAGTCACAGTTAGCAAGAGTCAACTTAAAAAGTAGCAGGAAGTCGGACACCAACTAAGATAAAAATCTATGTAATTACGCTGTGCATATACAACTAAAGCAAAGCATATGCATCATAACGAGCCTCTGATATAAAATATTTGATTGAATATTCAAAAGGGGTAGCTTTTTAAACAACATATCTGTTAATATACTCGATGGCCAACAATGCAAATGAACGGCGTCCGTCGCTGTAGAAGCGGTGTTTGGAACTATTCGAGGCTCCACAACCCGAAAGTAGACCCGGAAGAAAGCGTACAACGGCGTCTTATGGGAGTGTCGTAACTCTATGGCTGTGTCCGAAATGGCATACTAACATACTACATACTACAAACCCATTGTGTATATATTGTATACTACATACTATAAGTGTGATTAGAATGCCAACCGTACACACTGTAGTATACTACTAAGTTTCCCATGATGCATTTCAAACCTCTGACGAAAAAACTCAGAAGCACACCAGGCTATCAAATATCTCTGTTGATTCACCACATTTGACAGTTCAGAGAGCATTTTAGGTGAGAAAGTCACCACGAAGAATACCAAAATGTGGTCATTTGAGCCATAAAACGCACGGATACAAATTTCATTTCGACATTTCGGACATTCCGCTATCGACGAAACTTCCGGTCGGCTCCAAAACAAGAGCCCATTTACAAAAACGTTAAAGAACTAAAAGGAGATCATAAAAGACGCATTTATTTTGAAAATGGGAAGTTTGCTAGTGGCCGATTTTTAGCTGAATGCCGGTCGGTGGGGCGGTTGAGTGTGAGTAGTATGCCCACCTCGCATACTTAACATTTTTTCCAATATAGTATACATCCGGGTATTTCTCGCACACTCAATCTTTTCATACTATCCAGTGTGAACACACTACATACTCATTTTGACGTCACACTTAGTATGAGTAGTACGTTAGTATGCCATTTCGGACACAGCCTATCTCTATGGCTGCATCCATATCTCCACCCTCTGAACTTGCAGACTGAGCCCTCGCAGACTTCAGTCATACGTAATGTGACGTCTTTACCATCATCACGTTAAGTCTGCAAGAGCAGGAGTCTACTGCATTATGAATGGAGCTAATAGACTTGGAGTTCGTTTCAGTCGTTTCCGCGAAACTGTATGAAAAACTATTGTGCAAATAAGATATAAATCCCAATTATAGGCTTTTTTTGAGAGTGAACAAATCAACACTTATACACATAGGCTGTACACATCCAAAAACAGAAATGTTTATTTACAGAACCAGACTAATATTAATTAATTTGGGTATCACTTACATTGGAAGACTTGCTTTCGTCCTTTTTCTGCCATTATTTTTCTCAGCTCAAATAAATAAATATAAATGCTCATAAATGATTTCGGCTTCAGACTGCAAAAAAAAAAATCTAAAAATTAAAATGTCACGTCCGTATTGCAATGAATTGTGGGTAATCAAACTACTGAAGTCTGCAGAAGTCTGCACCCCAAGCAGACTCTCTGGAAGTCTGCAGAAAGTCCGCTTGAGGCCCCTTGTGGACTGGATGAATTGTGCATTTGGACAGCCCTCAGCACTCCCGGACTTCCTGTGAACGCGCCCGCAACGTCCGCGAGTTCGCAAGTGCGGTGAAGTCCAGAGATCTGGATTCAGCCTATGGGTGCTTCCCAATGTGCCAAAATGCAGTTTCCTCTCTCCTCTCTCCTCCGCGACACCGGAAGTACTTTGTGAGCAGCCACATTGAAGGACATTCCAAAGCGCCAAATGCGCTCGGAGGAGAGAGGAGACTGATCTGGAGGAGGCATAATCGAGGAAACACAAGTGCAGGCTTCGCGGAAGTCTTTTCACTGACAGACACGCCCCCTTGTGACGTATCAGCAGCCGGCTGTAAAGCGTCAGCTACCCGCATGTTGTTGGAAGCTTAATAACAGCCTTCTTTCTCATGACTCTGTTACAGAAACAATTACAAGCTGATAAAATCACGCTGGGAAGAGGCCTGTAAAAATGATTGTTTTGGTCCACATTGGGAACTGTAAAAATTTGACATTGGAAAATTTTTTAGATCCTACAGCAGTAATTTATCTAAACTTACAAAACAAGAAGAAGAGAACCTTTGCTCTCAAATTGCATCTTTGTCTAACTTAAACCGTGATAATCTAACAGATGATGAACTAATTAACTTGAAGAAATGCCAACTTAAACTGGAAGATATATATAAAAGAAAGGCTAAAGGTGTTTTTATTCGATCAAGAGCAAGGTGGTTGGAGGAAGGAGAACAATGCTCTTCTTACTTTTTTGGTCTAGAAAAATCTAAACTTCTTAACTCTATGGACACGTTAAAAATTAATGACATCATTACAACTAATCACAAAGCAATAGCTTCATTTTGCTCTGATTTCTTTGCCAAATTATACACTTCCAACTTTTCAGAATAAAAAACAACTCAATTACTAGATTCTATTAAAGTGTGGAAACGTATTTCTGACGCTGATCGAAAAACTTGTGATGCTCAGTTATCTCTAGAAGAGGTAGAAGATGCAATTTGGAGTCTAAAAAATAACAAATCGCCTGGTAGTGACGGCTTATCAAGTGAATTTTTCAAAACATTTGCAAAAGAGCTTAGTCCCTTTATTCTTAATACTCTCTCTGAAAGTATTGACCAAGGTAAGCTACCTCCTACACTTTCACAAGGTATGATTAAGCTCATTCCAAAGCCTAAAACAGACAGATTACTCATCGATAATTGGAGACCAATTTGTTTGCTAAACAATGATTATAAAATACTGGCCATTATTTTAGCCAAAAGAATTAAAAAAACTTTATCCTCTTTCATTGATGAATCACAATCAGGCTTCATGTCACAGAGACACATTACAAACAATGTTAGACTTATTTTAGACCTTTTAGACTATGCAGAACTAATACAAGATGACAGTTTTATTTTGTTCCTTGACTTTTACAAAGCCTTCAACTCTCTAGAACATGGTTTTATTTATCATGCCTTAAAGAAGTTTGGCTTTGGACAATTTTTTAGAAATTCTATACAAACTTTATATTATAACGGTAACTGCACTGTTAAACTTAAACATGGGACGTCCCCCAGATTCCATTTGACCAGAGGTGTGCGGCAGGGTTGTCCTGTGTCTCCATCTGTCTTTATATGTACATCCTTCAACCTGTAAAACCATGTTAATGGTATTACACTTGCTGATAGACAAATCTTAATTAGTCAAGTAGCTGATGACACTACTCTTTTTCTAAGAGACTCCAATCAAATTCCCACTGTTATTAAACTCGTACAGGATTTTTCTGAAGCATCAGGTCTAAAGCTTAACCTAAACAAGTGCGAACTTCTTCCCATTTTCACATGCAATGAATCTCATTTATATAATATTCCTGTCAAATGTCATGTAACCTACCTAGGAGTTCTAATAACTAAAAACAGCAGAAAGATGCTATATGAATTTTGATTCTATCATTGATAAAACTAAAAAAAAACTTAACCACTGGTTCCAGCGTGACCTTTCCTTGAGAGGAAGAATTCTATTATCCAAAGCAGATGGAATATCCAGATTAACATATGCTGCTCTGTCTTTATATGTACATCCTTCAACCTGTAAAACCATTGATAAATTGTTATATAAATTTGTTTGGAAAAACAAAACCCATTACATTAAAGATAGTGTACTTGTTAACTCTATAGAGTCTGGAGGGCTAATTTTTTTAGATTTCACATCTATTAATTATACTTTTAAAATAAACTGGGTTAGACATTTTTTTAATCAATCCTAGCTCTATATGGAATTTTATTCCTACTTATATATTCTCTAAAATTGGTGGCCCCCCATTAATACTTAAATCAAATTTCAATATTGATAAACTGCCCATAAAATTAACTAACTTTCACAAGCAGATGCTCCTGGCATGGTCTCTAATTTATAAACATTCTTATATACACAAATGTATTATTTGGTTTCTACAATGTATGTGGTTCCAAAAAGAATGAATATTACATTATTAATTTACTTATCATCTTCGCTGAATTTCATAGTCATAAATGCAAATTCACTTTAAAAAAGCCATTTTAAACTGTTTCTTTTAGAATTACAACAATACTCTAAATCTATTCAGTCTTCCTTAAACCCAAAAGCTATAAAAACTCTTGAATGCTTAATTTTATTTAATTGCATTAACTGAAAAAAAAAAAGATTTTGAATTATTATTTTACTTTCTTATTTGATCCCTTTACCTCTGGCATATGTTCTGTATGTTCTTCCTTTGTTTTATGAAATGTTATAATGTCGTATTCTGTAAAACTATACTTTCAATGAAAATGTCTGACATTAATATTGACAGTTTAAAAAAAAAAAAAAGCTGCCCACATTTGTGAAATGTAAACACCATGGCGCAAGAGAAAGTGTAAAAGTAAAATTAGCAACTTTTGGGAGTCATTGTAATGAGTATATCCACATTTCACACAAAGCAGCCGATGTGTAGGTGTAATGTTCCCTCAAAATGTGAGCAGTTACTAAATTTCAGTGTCTCTTTTATCACTTTTTTATTTTCCTCACTGTGCAAAGACATGTCTGACTCATCATTTAAAAGTATTTTTAAGATGAACATATTGATATCATAGAAAATATTGAAAGCTGTCATGGGGCAGTTCTTTCAGGTTTTCCATCTGTTGTCTGTCATGATTTATCTGTGTTGTTTGTGTTTGTGTCTGTAACTGTGAGGCTGCTACAGTAGACAGGTCTGTTCAGGAAAACACATTTTACATTAGGTTAGATGAGACAACTTTATTTATTACAAAGGGCAATTCAGTTTTTGCGGTCTACCCAGACCATACATAAATTTACAAACAGCAAACATGGACAATAATAAATAAGAAAAAAAAGAGATGCTTACTGACAAATATCAGCACCCCAGACCCCATGGTCAGGCAGATCATAGTGCACATTAACAAAAAGCATGTTTTAGTTCCTGATATAACCAAGCATAAATAAGGAGAGAGAGTAGTGAATTGTACATTTTTTCTCAGGCCTTTAGATTTTTCCTATATAAATGTGCAGAGAGGGGGTTTAAGTGCTTATTGCAGAATTAAAACATTATTTATGAACACAAAGTGGCCGCAATATAACAATTAAAAACTCCTATCATTCTGGGCCTGCGAAAACGTGACATTTTTCTTTTTCATTCATGAACATATTCATGTAAACTGATCTAAAAGTGAATATGACTTTACCGCGGTCGAGCGCCCTGGAGTTCACATTATTTTCCTCAATTCAGTTTCTCCCGTGCGCTCAGACCAGCATATCCAGCTGTGACGGCGTCACCTCGAAAAGAAGTCGCTTCATGTGACGCACCGGAGGAGAGTACGGCCCAATCCCAAACCACCCCCTACACACTCTCCCTACCCACTACCTCCGCTTATGCTGGGTTCACATGAGGGTCCGCCATATTAAGGGCTGTCCCATTCTACGGAGTGTGGAGGGAGAGTGGACTATTCAGCCCTTAAACAGCGAGTCTGCATCGATGCAGGCTTCCATCGACTTTGGCAGGAAGTGCAACGTCTAAATGGGAGAGGAAACAACATGAATGTAAGTACCGCATGTGTCCATATGTTCCCCACACCTTTGTCACACTGACAGAAAATCACACAAAGCGTGGTTTTAAAGTTTAAACCAAACAAACAAATCATGCTGACGTTTGATATGATTGTGCAGCCCTGGTGCCATAAAATGTGAGCACAATTGGCAACATTTATTCATTTCTTTGATTGAATTGTCAGATGGTAATCGGATTGAAAGACATGTGGAATCGCTTAAATTATTTGAATTAGTCTATAACGTAACTCATGTCCTAGCGGGTCATAATCTTTGCCACATTGTAACAACCACACACGGGGCGTCTTTCTGTTGCCATGGCCACGAAGTTTTCCTTTTCCGCTGAAGTGAAGAGGGCCTCCCATTCCTGCCCGTCTTTTTTACATACCCTCCCCCTTCAGTGGAAGTGCCCTCCATATCTACGAGTGTGACTCAATTTGGAGTGACACTCGTTAGTGAAGGGGTAGTGTGTAGGGGGCGGTTTGGGATTGGGCCTACATCTCGGGTGCTTCTCAAAGCTCCAAAGTTGCATCCTCGCCTCCTCCACTTGCCTCCTCCACTTGTGTCTTAGTCCCGCCTACCAGAGATACATGTCTGAGACGTGAGGAAACGAAGAGAGGAGAGAGGAGACGAGGAGATTCATTTTATGAGCATTGAGATGTCCTCTCCTCCGGAGCGTCACATGAAGCGACGTCTTTTAGTGATGACGCCGTCACAGCTGGATAAACCGGTCTGAGCGCACGGGAGAAACTAAACTTAGGAAAATAATGTGAACTCCAGGGCGCTCGATCGCGGTAAATTCATACACACTTTTTAGATCAGTTTAACATGAATATGTTCATGAATGAAAAAGAAAAATGTCATGACGTTTTCCCAGGCCCAGAATGATAGGAGTTTTTAATTGTTATGTTGCGACCACTTTGTGTTCATAAATAATGTTTTTATTCTGCACTAAGCACTTAAACCCCCCTCTCTGCGCATTCATATAGAAAAAAATGTAAAGGCCTGAGATAACAGTGTACAATTCACTACTTTCTCTCCTTATTTATGCTTGTTTAGATCAGGAACTAGGCCTACATAAAAACACGCTTTTCGTTAATGTGCATTATAATCTGCCTGACCCCAGGATCTACTGGGTGCTGATATTTGTCAATGAGCATCTCTTTTTTTATTATTTATTATTGTCCATGTTTGCTGTTTGTAAATGTATGTATGGTCTGGGTAGACTGCAAAAACTGAATTGGCCTTTTGGATAAATAAAGTTGTTTAACCTAATCTTATGTAAAATGTGTTTTCCTGAACAGACCTGTCTACTGTAGCAGCCTCACAGTTACAGACACAAACACAAACAACACAGATAAATCATGACAGACAACAGATGGAAAACCTGAAAGAACTGCCCCATGACAGTGTTCAATATTTTCTGTGATATCAATATGTTCAGCTTAGAATTCTTTTAAATGATGAGTCAGACATGTCTTTGCACAGTGAAGAAAATAAAAAAGAGATAAAAGAGACACTGAAATGTAGTAACTGCTCACATTTTGAGGGAACATTAGGCCTACACATCGGCTGCTTTGTGTGAAATGTGGATATACTCATTACAATGACTCCCAAAAAGTTGCTAATTACACTTTAACACTTTCTCTTGCGCCGTGATGTTTATATTTCACTCATGTGGGCAGCTGGCGCTTTACAGCCGGCTGCTGATATGTCACAAAGGGGCGTGTCTGTCAGTGAAAAGACTTCCGCGTAGCCTGCACTTGTGTTTTCTCGATTATGCCTCCTCCAGATCAGTCTCCTCTCTCCTCTCTCCTCTCTCCTCCGAGCGCATTTGGTGCTTTGGAACGTCCTTCAATATGGCTGCTCACAAAGTACTTCCGGTGTCGCAGAGGAGAGAGGAGAGAGGAGACTGCATTTTGGCACATTGGGAAGCACCCCTCAATGCTCTTAAAGGCTGAATCTCAATCTCCTCCCTAAAGCCTGCAAGACAGTCTGGCTGCAGACCGGACCCAGCTCTGCAGACCTGCACTGAGAGGACTCGTGCACTGAGAGGACCCGACGTCACGTTACGCCAACGTCACGTTACGTTGCCTGCACTGACAGGACCCTACGTTGCAGATGTCCCAGACCTCCGACGTCACGTTACGTTTTTTTTTATACTTTTTTAAATTCTTTTTCATATACGGATCGGGTAGTGACAAGCTAACGACAGTTAATGACCGTTAGCCGCTAACTTAGCTGCTAACAGCTAACGGCCTTATACTATCGTCTTACACTAAAATGTATCACACAGATGATTCATTTAACTCTTATATGTAACATGAACCTTGTCAAAGACAATCCTTACAAGTAAACTTCTGAGGAGGGCAGATTTCGCCAAGTTTTACTAAGTATCTATGACAGGAGTCACTACCCGATCCGTACGTATTTCTATGTCTGAATCCATCGTGTATATATCTATATCGCTGTCACGGCTCGAGAGGAAGTGACGCAGTGTTCGCGCATGCGCAGTACAAATCGGGTAGCCGTACGGATCAGGTAGTGACAGTCTGCAATGTAGGGTCCTGTCAGTGCAGGAAACGTAACGTGACGTCGGCGTAACGTGACGTCGGGTCCTCTCATTGCAGGTCTGCAACGTAGGGTCCTGTCAGTGCAGGTCTGCAGCCAGACCCCTCTCAAACCCTGAGCCCTGAGCCCTCATTGACTTAAGTCCCTGCACCTGGAAAGTGATTGAGTGCATGAGGCTGCAAGGGCTTGAAGTGCAATAGACAGGAATGGGACAGCCCTTTGTTTTTATTGACAGCAATCATGAAAGAGATAACATTAACTGCCACCTTTTTTTTACTTTTAACATTTTTTTTAATTTATGTGAAACACATACACCAATATGCAAAGATTTTGAACACCGGGTATATAGAAACTTTACATTATATACATATTTATATGTATATATACATATGCATACATACAAAAGTACAAGAAGCGTCTATAAAATGATCAGACTTAATGATTCCATAATCAGAGTTTTGTTTTTTTGGTATTTTTTGTGTCCATTTACACTTACATAAATTTAACATTTCCCATATACAATATTGTAGTATAACTAAATAAAGAAAATAAATCTTCTGACATTTTCTATTTTCACTCATAAAAATATAAAACGTCCTTTTCTTTAAGTTGAACTGTGGACCTGGTTTGTGCATTAAAGAGCTGCTCTACACCTGACCAAAATGCACAGCTATATAAACATTCAAAAAACAAATGGCAAATAGTTTCAATAGCATAGTAACAAAACACTGCATCTCTCATGACTCCAAACCTAGCAACATCTTGAAAAGTTTGATTTATTATTCCTTTTTTAATTTAACAGTAAACTTCATTTTATTTTTGCAAAATATAATAAACAAACATTCTCGATGGGAAACAAAGGTGCTTTGTTACCTCGACAGCTCAAATACAAATAAGTATAACAAATTAACAATAAATTCGATTTTTAAAATGAGAGGTAGAGTTTCCTCAAATGTTTATTGGTAGATTGTTTGCTTATTAACTACACATACAATATGATCTGTGATGAATATTGTATGATCTCCTCCCCATTTCACTAATGTCAAGAGAACATAAGTGCATTATTTTTATTTCTAATTTTATTTTAATATTTTTATTTTATTTATATTTATGTATTTTAATTAATAGTTTTATTTTGGTCTATCTTTTCTTCTCATATATCTTTGTCCCTGGTTGAGTTTTTCTCCAAGGCATTAATAAAGTACTATCAAATCTAAAGTAATCTATTCAAACACAATTGTGAACTTTTAAGGCGTGACTGGGATTTCATATTTTAGCAACTGCCAGCTGGTTGCTCCAGGAGACTCCTGCCACACGTCACAACGCGATGAACTCTGGGTAATTCCCTCACGGTAAGTCTGCATTGATGCCCACTCACGGAAAGGGCGCATGAAGGGCTCAAAAAGTCAGCGAGAGATCCCTCACACACTTTGTGATTTGGCAGTGGGACAGCCCTAAGCCCTCACGGACTCTGCGGGAGCGCGCCTCAAAGTCAGTGAGTGTGTGAGGGTGGACATTGGGATTGGGCCAATATGAATCTCCTCGTCTCCTCTCTCCTCTCTTCGTTTCCTCGCGTCTCTGGCATGCATTTCTGGTGGGCGGGACTGAGGCGCAAGTGGAGGAGGCAAGTGGTGGAGGCGAGGATGCAACTTTGGAGCTTTGAGAAGCACCCTATGGCCCAATCCCAAACCGCCCCCTACACACTGTCCCTACCCACTACCCCTCCGTTTGCACGTCCGCGCGGAGGGTCCGCCATATTAAGGGCTGTCCCATTCCACGGAGTGCGGAGGGAGAGTGGACTATTCAGCCCTTAAACAGCGAGTCTGCATCAATGCAGGCTTCCAACGACTTTGGCAGGAAGTGCAACGTCTAAATGGGAGAGGAAACAACATGAATGTAAGTACCGCATGTGTCCATATGTTCCCCACACCTCTGTCACACTGACAGAAAATCACATAAAGCGTGGTTTTAAAGTTTAAACGAAACAAACAAATCATGCTGACATTTGATATGATTGTGCAGCCCTGGAGTCATAAAATATGAGCACAATTGGCAACATTTATTCATTTCTTTGATTGGAATTGTCAGTAATCGGATTGAAAGACATGTGGAATCGCTTAATTTATTTGAATTAGGCTATAACATAACTCCTGTCCTAGCGGGTCATAATCTTTGCTACAGTGTAACAGCCACACACAGGGCATCTTTCTGTTGCCATGGCCATGAAGTTTTCCTTTTCCGCTGAAGTGAAGAGGGCCTCCCATTCCTGCCCGTCTTTTTTACATACCCTCCACCTTCAGTGGAAGTGCCCTCCATATCTACGAGTGTGACTCAATTTGGAGTGACACTCGTTAGTGAAGGGGTAGTGTGTAGGGGGCGGTTTGGGATTGTGCCAAAAGCTCTGGTTTGCTCCATTCATCTCCCTCTTCTTCATTGGAGACTTTTGGCATTAGTCAAACCAGCTGTAACTCACAATAGCGCCACCTATTGTACTGGAGCGTGGTTCTGGTAAATAAAGCCTAAATAAATAAAACATAACCAACCCAGGTGAGATATGAGGCAAGATGGTTCTTTGAAAGGTTAACTGAGTTAGACTTAAATTTTAAAGTAAAGATGTGTGTAGCTTCAGAAACTGGAAATATCAGTTTCTAAAACCACACTCATTAGGGTCGCACTTGTGTATAAATGTCTGGAATTTCCCATCTAGTATTGAATAGCACTCCCAACAGCTTTCAATTGTCACCTAAATGGGCACTTTGCATAGTCTGCATGCAAATTAGCAGCCTAAGTGTAAAATATCAAAGAAAAAGGAGCCTCATTATCACACATGATGACCACAAAAACAAGCCATAATAGCTTGTTTTTGTGGAGCACAGTGTTGACAGCTGCTTTTTCTTTGTGAGCTAACCAAAAAACAACCAAAAGAAAACCAACCCAAAGTTGTGTAAAGGTTACAGTGCAACCACACCACAACGTTTTGTTTGGTTGGTTCCTGTAACGTTTAGGGAACGTTAGGCTTTGATAAGTTTCAGTGTAACCAATGGGGAACGTTCTCCTAACGTTGGATCTTGGTTTGGTTCTAACTAACCTATAGAGAACCAAAGGCTAACGTTCCCTTTACGGTCTGTGTTACAAGGGTTAGAGCTTCCGTTCCCAGAACGTTCTGGGAACGAAAAATTGTTAGTAGGGGACCCCTCTTTTTGATCACTGTAATGAAGACTGTTCGCTACAAGCTTTTTTACAATTAAATATACAAAACATCATTTAAATCTAATCAAAACATTCTTGCTGAAGTAAGAGCTGTAGTTCAAAGTAGAGGAGATCACCATTCATGTTTTGTTATAACTTGGTTGGTAGATGTCATTACTTTGATGGCATTTGATTTATTTTCAATCGGAAAGTCCTGTAAAATAGTTTAATTCATAAGTCTAAAAGAAAATATGACCTGTAGTATGAATGACATGCTTTGTATTTGCTGTGATTTTGAAGACTTTACTTCTCAGTATGGGGAAGTTATTCAATTTTCTTTCACACTGTTCCTCCGATATGGAAATTTGCCGATGGTCCCTAAGCCGCCAGGCCATCAGCTTCAGCGTATTGACATAGACATTACGTACGTAGACGCCTCATTGACTGGCGCTGCCGATTGGAGCTGACATAGCAACCGGCCGCCATCTTGGATGGGTCTCTCGTGCGGCTCCAGTTGGCCTACCTTTATTATACTGAGAAAGGTGTATAATGCCCAACTGTTATGAGCATAACTCCATGAATTTTTACCCTATTTTCACACGGATGAGTTTGTTACAAACAACAGAGATGTACTAATAATACAGGACACTGTCACACATTTAAATACATTCTTTCAAGTTAAAATAATTTTTATTATGCTGTTTTTTGTTGTGCAATGAGACAGTACAGTGAGACGGACAGACAAAACGTATGAGCAACATTTTTGTGGTCATATATATATATATATATATAAGTAATTCACAATGCCAACTTCACACGTATTTTCTAATATAATAATAATAATAATAATTATATAATATAATAATAATAATTATCATTATTATTATATTATTGTTTTTATTACTTAATCATAGTAAAATTAATAATAACGATGGCAACATCAGCCATAATAATAATTACATCAAATTAAACTGTAGTATGGATGCTTATACGAACAAAGATTTAAAAAATAGATAATAAGTAAAACAACATTAATATTAATAATTTGTTATAAAAGGGAGAAAAGTCATTTAACACTAGCAGCTGCAGTATAATGATAGT
Organism: Scarus forsteni; assembly: GCA_036419115.1. Lineage (NCBI taxonomy): Eukaryota > Metazoa > Chordata > Actinopteri > Labriformes > Labridae > Scarus > Scarus forsteni. The sequence continues at coordinate 12,312,466 of JAZDUH010000049.1, read as the reverse complement.
AACTGTAAATGTAAATATATCATGGTAAATAAAAAATAAAGTATAAAAGTAATAAAAATAAACATAGGGTTGAGTATTAACAAGCAGAGGAGGAACAACAACATCATTAGGGGCAGGTGAAATGATGGTAAGGACAGGATGGGGTGTCATTGGTGTCGCTATGGTTGTGCGGAGAGAAGCTGTAAAGGGGGCGATAAATAAAATACAGTTAAATATGGATAGAATGATGTAAAGGAATGAAGAATAGATAAATGAAAAGGAGGAAAAGTGAAAAGTATGTAGATGATGAAATAAAAATAATTACAATAATATAAGAAGGGGATCAAGAAAATAAATGAGTAAGTCTGATGATGAAGTAATAAGAATATAGTAATGGTAATAGTAGTAACAAAAACAGCATTATTATTATTATTATTATTTTATTATTATTATTATTATTATTATTATTATTATTATTATTATTATCTTCATATTTTTGTTTTGTGTGCTGTGAGTAATGTACTATTTCAGGCACAGGCTCATGTACGTGCGCTCGCACACACAAACCAGACACCTTATATAAATTATGTTGACATGCGTATTAAACTTTAAATACGTTTTTACTCAGCTGTGCTGGAATAAAACTAGAAAAGTCATCTGTTTTCAATATTGCGCCGTTTACTGTCACTTTATGCTGCACAAAATACTAGCAAAACTGCGTTCACTCCACTTGTTTCTGGTGCTAGACCTGAGTGAAGAGACCCATCCAATATGGCGACGACTCTGCTACGCGCTAAAGTACCTCATGAGTTCTTATAATACATCCATGCTCATGAGGCATCTACGTATATAATGTCCATGCGTATTGACGGCTCATTTGGTGGAAAAAAAGCTTGTAGCTAACAGTCGGTCATTACAGTGGTCAAAAAGAGGGGTCGGGTTTGGAATTACATTTTTTTTGTTGATGAGTTATTGAGCCGCAAATTCCGAATCTGTGAATATCTTTCATACCCAAGTAGATGTTTCCAAGTTTGATCTAAAAGATGACTTAGGCTCATTCTCGTAATTTTTCAACTTAATTCTCGTAATCATTGACTTTATTCTCGTAAATTTACGAGTTTATTCTCGTCAATTTATGAGATTATTCTTCTAAATTTCCGACTTTATTGTCGTTACCTTCCTTTTATTTTCGTTTTCAACATGGCCCTAATCCTCCGTCGTATCGGTTGTTGACTGTACCTCACATTTAAGGTGTGAGGTAAGTTCATTGGGCCCTTTTCGGTGTCATTACTAAGGCTGAGAAGTGTTTATATCCCTGTCTTTCTTTCTTTTCTTCCTTTTTTAAAAAAAAATAAAATGTGTATAAATTAAATATAAACACACACACGTGTCTGGGTGTGTGTGTGTGTGTGTATACCATAGACTGTAAAAAACATGGATGCCATGATGCTAGGCTAAAATTGAAGCCGCCACGAAAACTTCTCCCCCTGGTGACTGGCTGCAGTATAGGTCAACTCTCCGTCTCCCCCATTCATCTGAACAGGCCGTAGTGAAACTTCAGAAAATTATTACACCTCGTAGAACTATTTCTCCCATCTATATGCTGTGGTGATATGAAAGTATTATTGGGCTGCGATTTTTCCAGGTCCTCTTTTTTCTTAAAAGTTTCTTTTTTATCAGTTATTAGAGTTTAAAAATAACCGCGGTTTACAGCAGTTTCACAATGATTGTGTACGGCGTATGCTGCGGAGTGTTGCGACCATTTACGACAGCTGCGTCCGGATTATGGCCCAGATTCTCTACTGGCTGCACGATGGCGGTGCCCTGACGGGGGATATTCTGGCTTCAAATCCGTGACATGGTGGAAGGCGAAGCCACGCTATCCAGTTCTTATAATACATCCATGGTGTATACACACACACATACTCTTTGATAGTTGGTGATTCTCCAACTATCAAAGAATTTGTGTCCCGGACAGAAAGAAGAAAACACCTTTGTCATTTTTTATTAATGCTACAATTTCTTGATACAAAAAAGTAGGCCACTTACAAAAATACATGAGACATAAAAGACTGTTGTAAATATATAAAATATGGTTGTATATGAAGGTTTTTTACTATATGTCCTTTGTCCCTTGGCCAGATTTTGGACATTCAGTCCCTCTTAACATTAAAGTAATTCTGATTCAACAGTAACTTTATTCACAAATGACACAAAATGCCATTATTTCAATGAGATAAAGCATAAGCTTGTGAGACATATTAATATTGTGTTTATTTTTCATAAAAAGAACACTTGTCCCTGTGGATCACTGTCATTTTCACCACACACCACAAAATGTAATTTCAGGGTCTGTATTTCTATTTTTATTTTATTTTTTATTTTTTGGTGTATAATACTTGCAGTCACATCAGTTGACCTATGACAGGGGAGCTCATGGCAGGAGAGCAGCGTTAGCTCTCCGGAAGAAAGAGAAAAACAAGGAAAAGTTTTGCAAAACCATGAGTAAGTTTATTAGTCCTCATTTACAAACAGCTCATATTTCCTTAGATTGTACAAATAATGAGGAAAAATACCATTTTATGCCGGGTTTTGAGTTTGTTTTATGCCAAAGAGATTTTTTTAAAAAAAGCTAAACATTCTAATTTCCACAACAGTCATTTCCATCACTTTATTTGCTGTGATGGAAAAGACGTGATGGAAACGACAACGTTAGTGTTATAAATGCATTTTTTTGGCTTATATTGCTTAATATGCTTTGTATTAAATTGTGCAAAACACTCCAACTCTATTTTATACTTTATATATACACAAACCACAAAAAAAAGATATTTAAATGTGTTAGCAAATGTTTTGTAGATGGCATGCATTATCACAGCAGAAAGATCACAAGCACATGGATAGATAATGATGGGTACAGGAATAAATCTATATGCAAGTCTGGCAGTTTGTTTAAACTGTTAAATCACTAATTACATAGTGATTAATGAATGTTGATGTTCAAGATTGATAATGCAAGAATTTTTTTTTTAATACCCCTTTTTTGTGGTGTGATGGAAATTATGTTTTCCTCTGAATGCTGGACTAAAATGACAAAAAACATCATATTTATGTAATTTTATTACAATAACCATCAATTAATGTTTGTACACATTGTGATAAAGTAGAACAAATCAATAGATTTCCAAAAATATGTGGTCTTTGGCCCACAAAAGTTGGAAGACTGGAATTCAAATGAGAGCTACATGCAAAACCCTGTTCATCTGTGGTTGAACCATGGACTGAACACAGCATCAAAGTGAAGAGCAAAGACCAACTTTGGTCATTTATTTTTATAATGCAGTTGTCCTTTGAGACATCTTTTTTCTAAAGAAAAAAAATGTTCTTTTATTACAGAGTCTCCAGAGGACAGGTTGGAGAGCATGTGCGACACCAGGGAAGACAACTGCAGATGGAGTGTCGGTCAACTGGGAGGCTTTGGAAGCAGCTTCACCACATGGGCACTTTGCTTTTCAGTATGAAGTGAAGAACAAACAATTGCTGGGTGGTGGGTCTTTATAGACACTGAAAGAAATCAAGATTAGTTTATAATTTGCATAAATCAGTGACAACATACAGAAAACAGCTTCACTGTTCTCTGAGAAAGAGTGCAGAAATTAAGAAAAGCACCACCCAGTGAAATCGTAGGTGTCTTATCAGAGAGATGTGACTAGAAAACTCACATCTGGACAAGCAATTGTTAATAAGAATGTGGGACTACAGTGTTATTTTTATGCTAAACCACATGGTGGGGCATCATCATTAGTACCCTATAAGAGGGCAGGTGATGAGCAGCAGATCTTTAGCTGGGGAAGCAAATAGTTTGCTGGTCATGTCAAAGTGTCATGGTAGTAGCATGGGGGTGTCTTTAAACCCTCAAAAAATGTTTTATGGTATGAAAATGTCTTAAAGACTTTTACCTTTACCCCTCTGAACACCAGTGCCTTGTGACAATAAATGGGTAACAGCACTCAAGTGATTATTTGATGTGGACTTTGTATTTTGTTGGTAGGCCACTGCACTGAACAGGCATCTAGAAAGATTCTCCCCATCTAATCCACAAAGGGGACACAATTGTGATAGTTTTGTAAAGGGTTAAGACAGTATAAAGAATTGAGAGATCTAATATACTTTGAATCCTGAGCGAATTTAATACATATAACAGCAAAACCATGAAGCATGTCACTCACACAGCCCTCTCTCTGCCACGTGGTCACAATTAAAAAGGTCCTGCCTTTGAGCAACGCAGAGAAGGTAGTCCATTCACATAACATCTCTGCTGGATTACTGACACTCTGTTTTGTTTGGATGTGCAACAACCACCTGTCCAGACTCCAACCAGCCCAGAATGCTGCAGCGAGTATCTTACAATACACTAGGTCTGATCCCAGAATGCTGGTAGTTTCCAGCCTCTCCAGATTGGAACATTCGCCCTTCACATAGGTCAGTATGGCATACTCTCTCTCCCATCCTCTGTGATGGAGTATTTGGTTTGAACCACAGGGGGATGCACGGCTCCATGCAGCTGTCTCTGCTTCTCCTCTCAACTTTTTTTTGTCTGGTCCCTATTTTTCGTACAATATACATCTCAGCAGGGAACAGCTGGAGACCCTAAGGGCCACATTCTGCTGTTTAATATGCTGAGGTAAGTACAATTTGAAGCGAAATTCTGCCCTTAATGATCTCTGAGCTTATTTTGTTTCTAGTTGTCACAATCATTTGAAAGAACTAACGTAATTGATGTGTAATTGACTAAATTTCATTTCTTGTTTACACACATTTTTCTTGAATTTTTAACTACATTGGCCTTCTTTGTTGTGTTAATGTTGTTTCAGAGAAGATGGAAGGCCCTACTCTCTCCCTATGCTGCCACAGCCTGATTGGTCATCAGGGCTGCATTGCAGTCCTCCGAGCAAGGGGTGGTGGAAAGTGCAGGTCCACTCTCAGCCAAGGCTAGACTGTTGCTGTGGCTGGCCTGTCAGAGGCCTTGGCCATTGTGCGAGGCCTCAGCCACTAAGTGACCAAAAGTTTTTCTGCTGTTCCGGTCACATATTTTGTTTGCATTCCTTATGTGCAGGAAGAAGAATATCTATAAAATGTTCAGCGGCACAACATCCGTTTTAAAGTATATAAAATGACACTATGAACAATAAAAAAATGACAGGAAAGGTCTTTGTTTACTTGGATCTGAGTTTATGAACATGTTTAATGTGAGCACTGAGTAAAGGTGAACTAATCATTCCGTGAATTCAAAAACTGCCTGTACATAGAACAGGTCAATGAAACTCTAACACACACATCAAGGCAAAGTGATGTGCATGGCCTTTGCAAGTTCCAAGTTTTTTAATGCAGCTCGAGCACATTAATTTTGCATCACAGTCTCATCCATCAGTAGGTGAATGTGAGTGGATGTGGTCAGTGGTTAAATTGGCTTTTGTCAGGAGGGGGAGCCCTTCTTCACTCGGCGGTCATTATCTCTCTCACAAAAAAATTCTTTAACCTTGCACCATTGGCTTACTACATATTTTATCAACTCGTGGCCTACTTGATTACATCTCACATTCACATATTGGTAACTTATTAGGCCTACATTTACCATCAATCTACAATGTTATTTGTAAAAATATTCAAAATATACACAATCAATTGACATATGAGCAACATTTATTCCATCTCATCAATGAAGTCTGCAGAGGACAGTTTTTCTCCCAGCCCTTCATACATGCACCTCTCTGAAGGGGTTCTAGCCACATCTTGACCAGCACTTGTGAAGTGCTTATGCAGAGCACTATACATGTTCTACACAGCCTCAACAGTTCTGTAGGAGGAGGCTACCCACCTTGCATTTAAAACGCGACCTATCTTGCGCAATTGTGTACCCACTGATTCTGCAGCTTTGTCTAGTTCTCTAAGATTCTTAAGAGATTGGTTGTAAAGACTGTACAGTTTGTCCAGGAAACTGCTAAAGTGATTAGTCTCAGCACAGCACTTCACTGCATCACCAACTGCAAGTTCCAGCCTGTGATTGAGACAGTGCCAGCCAACAATGTCAGGGTATTTCTCTTTAAGCTTTGCATACACCCCTGCCTTTCTACCCAGCATCACTGATGCCCCATCTGAACAGAAACCAAGAAAGCATTCCTTTAGAAAGTCATCGTCTAATCCATTGTCCATGAGGCAGATGAGCAGTGCATCAGTTATGCCTTCTGCTGTAGTCTGCTCCAGCTCAATGACTTTAAGAAAAAGGTAAGTGGGTCTGAATTTTGCACAGCTGCTCCCATGTATACAGCCAAACAAGACTTTTTACTAACTGTAGTGCTTTCATCAATCAGAATAGACACCTTTGGCCTTGTACACCTGATACTTGCCATAAGAGCTTTTTTCATGTCTTCTGCAATGATGCAAAATGTACAATTTCTGTGCACAAAACATTAGTATGCGGGACTCTTCCCATGTTGAGTTCATTGATTCTTTGCAAATCAATAAGGCCAGGGTGATCTGAGAATGGCCTATTACTTTAGGCAATGTAATATGCTGTCCTAAAGACTCTTTCTCTTTGGCATTTTGCCATTCAGAGGAAAATGAATCTTTGTTGGACCCTGACCTTGCAACCCCTGGTAAACCTGCATCTCTACGTACCTCACATCCAAGACCTTTATTTGAAACAAATATGAAAGGAAATTTGGTCTTGAAATGTTCATACTCTCCAAAAGTCCAGTATATTGGCAAATTGCTGCTGCTGGGGGCTGGGGCTAAGCCTGGGCTGTTGCTGGTTCCGAGGGCTGGGGCTAAGCCTGGGCTTCTGCTGAAGGCTGGGGCTAATTCTGGGCTGCTACTGGTGCTGGGGGCTGGCGCTAGGCCTGGACTGCTACTGAAGGCTGGGGCTAAGCCTTGGCTGCTGCTGGTGCAAGGGCTGGGGCTAGGCCTGGGCTGCTGGTTAAGACTGACTGCTGCTGGTGCTGGGGACTGGGGCTAGGTCTGGGATGCTGCTGAAGGCTGGGCTGCTGCTGAAGGCTGGGTCTATGCCTGGGTGGCTGCGGCTGTTTAGGTTTTATCTCACAAATATGCGCAACGTATTCAGTGATGAAGCTCTGACAGCACTTGGAAAACAGCGCTGAGTTCAGGGGCTGATTTATTGATGGGGATGCAAATGAATGATTTTCAAAAATCATATAAAGGTAGCTACACCCATGATTACAACAACACTGAAGCAGAGGGAGCTCAGCTGTTGCTGGCTGTACTGACGAGGTGAAGAGGTGGAGCTGAGCTCCCTAGAGCTCCCGCTCAATTTAATCTCTGGATGTGGTCATGTACTAGGTGAGTCTTTGAGTATCTTTAATGTAAAAATCAGAGAGCACATGAATACCGCTAAATGCATATAACTTGTATTTGTAGGCCAAAGTACAACAAATAGGGACCAGACAAAAAAAGTTGAGAGGAGAAGCAGAGACGGCTGCATGGAGCCGTTATCCCCCTGCGGTTCAAGACTGTGGCACAGATTCATTGCAAGTGCAGCCCAACCAAATACTCCATCACAGAGGATGGGAGAGAGAGTATGCCATACTGACCTATGTGAAAGGCGAATGTCCCAATCTGGAGAGGCTGGAAACTACCAGCATTCTGGGATCAGACCTAGTGTACTGTAAGATACTCGCTGCAGCATTCTGGGCTGGTTGGGGACAGGTGGTTGTTGCACATCCAAACAAAACAGAGTGTCAGTAATCCATAGGGATGGGAATTGATAAGATTTTATCAATACCAATGCTGTTAACGATCCTGCTAATCGATCCAATTCTTTAATGATTCCCTTATTGATTCCTGCAGATTTTACATGTGGGCAAATGTTGGTCTGATTTTTAGTGGCAACAATGTCAAACACACGTCACAGCATAGGTAACTGCTTCTAAAAGTTGCTGGTGTTTCCACTCACTTAAGGTTGTGTAGTAGGTGCAATGAAAATTAAGCTAAAATTCTGATGCTTCTGAACCCTGTAAGTGGAAGGAATTGATAAGGGAATTGATAGGCAAAAAGATTAACGATATCGATTCTTTGATGGAGCTGTTCCCATCCCTAGTAATCCAGCAGAGATGTTATGTGAATGGACTACCTTCTCTGCGTTGCTCTAAGGCAGGAAATTCTTAATTGTGACCACGTGGGCTGTGTGAGTGACATGCTTCATGGTTTTGCTGTTAGTTGGGGCTTGGGGCTTGGGCTTTGCAACGAGCCAAGAGCCACGTGTTCTCCCGCGTGTTTATTTTGGGCTCATGCTTTGCAACAAGCCACTCTCCTCATAGCAACATGTGTTCTTCCATGCGTTTATTTATTTATTTGCGACTCGGGCGTTGCAATGTGCCACATGTGTTCTTCCGTGCATTTATTGTCTGTCTGTCTTTTTTGGGGCTCAGGCTTTGCAACGAGCCACTCTTCCCAAAGCAAAGCTATGGAGGGAGTGGCTTTGCAATGAGCCACATGTGTTCTTCCATGCATTTATCGTCTTTTTTTTTTCTTTTTCTTCATCTTCCGCCTGATTTTTGATTCGCATCTAGTCCTAGGGCTTTGAGTAGACCCTCACAAATTATATATCAAAACGTGTGGCTCGGTCCCGATTGTGTGCGTTGACTTTTATAAGAATTTTGTGAAAATATGGCCAAGTTATTCGCGAAAACGGTGAAAAAAGTCTCATTGAAAATGAATGGGGAGGACTTTCGGCCGGAACTTCAACATGGCTGCAGCTTAAAACTTTTGCTCCCCGATATTGAGTTGAGAATATGCCCCACATGGCCAAATCCTGAAGCGAAAACACAATATACTAAGACATTATCGGGGGCGTAGATGATGACAAGAGGTAAAACCAAGAAAAAGTTAGACTATACTGCTGGGTTCGACACAAACGACAACAAGAAACAAGCCAAGCTAGCACCAGAGCTAACAGAAGCTGGGGCGGGGGCTACGGAGGACGCGCCAGACACTCCCGAGATAAGTCCAGAGGCTGAGGAAATGTCCGACTTGGAAACTGTTTTGTTGGAGATAAAAGAGTTCCGCCGGGAAAACGCGGAGTCTCTCAGAGGCTCAAGGGACGAAATTAAAGGGAAACTCCGGTATTTTGACACCTGGACCTTATTTTTAGGTTTGTGCATGCTCATATACTCACTCAGACAAACATCGTGCAGCTCGGAGTCCTTCAGAAGTTATTTAGATCCAACCGATGTAGCCGCACTTAACGGGGGCCACGGCAACGGAGCTTCAGCGCGGGACGTAATCTCTGCAAAATCGCTCGTCTCTACCACAGCCCGGTTTGTCATTGCAGAGAAATCCTCCAGAGTAGTCAGACATATATTCCTGGATAGATCCATACGTGTGTCAGCCGGTTTCAAGTCCCACTCTGAGCAGCAAACACACTCCTCTTCTGTTGCTATAGACGAACACTGTCCACAAGCGCACACCAGTTAGCATTGAGTCGTGGACGTGCTCCTGTTTGTTGTTGTCGAGCCAGCTGTTCGTCTCTCTCCCTCTGCATCCTTCTCTCATGGAGCTCCTTGTCCGTGTACTCAGACTCAAACCGGTCGTCGTAGTCTGACTCTTCGGCATCAGATAAATATTCTGCCATGTTGCTCAGCACTGCCGGCTAAAAGTAGGTCAGCTGTACCTTTGTGTCTCGCGGCTACGACGTCATCAAAAGTTTGTTTACCAGGTCATCATCGCTCATTTCGGCTATATTTATTCATCCATCACCAGTGTTATCATAAAGTCAGCTCATCTACCCTCTTCAGGTGGGTCAGCTGACCTGGTAAACAAACTTTTGATGACGTCATAGCCGCGCGACACAAAGGTACAGCTGACCTACTTTTAGCCGGCAGTGCTGAGCAACATGGCAGAATATTTATCTGATGCCGAAGAGTCAGACTACGACGACCGGTTTGAGTCTGAGTACACGGACAAGGAGCTCCATGAGAGAAGGATGCAGAGGGAGAGAGACGAACAGCTGGCTCGAGAACAACAAACAGGAGCACGTCCACGACTCAATGCTAACTGGTGGTGCGCTTGTGGACAGTGTTCGCCTATAGCAACAGAAGAGGAGTGTGTTTGCTGCTCAGAGTGGGACTTGAAACCGGCTGACACGCCATGGATCTATCCAGGAATATATGTCTGACTACTCTGGAGGATTTTCTGCAATGACAAGCCGGGCTGTGGTAGAGACGAGCGATTTTGCAGAGATTACGCTGCACAAACCTAAAAATAAGGTCCAGGTGTCAAAATACCGGAGTTTCCCTTTAAAAAGGCCAACAGCCGGATTGACGAAGCAGAACAGCACATTGTGAGCACAGCGGAGCGAGTCCAGTGCATCAAGAGTGCAACATGTGAGTTTATTAAACAGCAAAAAGGCTGGAGGAGAGACTGATTGATCAGGAGTGCCGCGCCAGACGAAACAATATACGTCTTCACGGTGTTAAAGAGGGGGCAGAGGACAGTGTGGGGCCCGTTCGATCTTTTATGGAGGCCCTTCTCAGAGAAAAGCTGGAGCTACACTTGCGCTGAGTGTTGAGAGAGCCCATAGAGTGCTGGGAGTGCACCCCCCAAAGATGCTCCTCCGAGGTCAATTATTGTGAAGCTTTCTAGCTACAAATGCAAAGAAGAAATACTTAAGAAAGCATGGGAGAAGAGAGGCTTCATTTATGAGTGTATGTGGACCATGATTATGCACCTGATGTAATGAAAAAGAGAAAGGAATACACTGAAGTAAAGAGGGTGTTGAAAGAGAAAAAATAAGGTTTCAAACAGTGGCGATTGCTCTAAGACTGCAAGGGAAGCTCAGCTTCCCCTAAAATGTCCCCCAAAAAAGTGGTGATATGTACTGCTGTGTGTACATTTCATTGACTAAATATGTGCTAGAGTACCTTCATCTTTTGTTCAGAATCAGCTACTTATCACAGGTAACTGGCACGACTTCCTTCTCATTCATCCCTGCAGCGTCTCAGCGCTTTAACACAGCCGGACGCTGAGCGTCTTCGGACTTCAGCAGTGAAGAGTAGAGTGGGTTGTTCCACTGTGAAAACTGGACAGTCATTGGATAAACGCTGGGCTTTGTCCCACCCATCGGACGCTCAGCGTCTCTGAGGAGAAGGGTCCAGCTGCAGCTTCGCAGGCAGCAGTCTCAGGGCTGCAGTCTCAGGGCTGCAGTCTCACGGCGCTCAGTTGCACATACGCAGAGACGGTTAAAACTAACCTGTGCCCCTGGGATTTATCATCTGGTGGGATAGGGGTCCCTGCCCCATCCCTTACCCTAAACTTAACCTTAGCTTTAAGAACTTACCTGAATCTAAGTTTAAACAAATACACATGTCTATCAGTATTTCAGCGGTCCTGCAAAGACAACTCAAATTCACTGGGTGGCACCGTCGCAAAAAACTGACAGTCCTGAGAGTGGGGTTGGTCCTGAGAGTGCTGCCCATAGACACTAGATGTAGACGCCTCATTACGTGCTGGACCGCATCAAGCGTCGCCGCCATATTGGATGAGTCTCTTCACTCCAGTCTAGCACCAGAAACAAGAGGAGTGAACGCATTTATGCTCATATTTTGTGCAGCGTAAAGTGACAGTAAACGGCGCAATATCGAAAGCAGATTAGTTTTTTAGTTTTATTCCAACACAGCTGAGTAAAAACGTATTTAAAGTTTAATATGCATGTCAGAGCTATTGAGGCAAGTCCGTATTTACACTGCGCATGTGCGACTGAGCGCCGTGAGACTGCAGCCCTGAGGCTGCAGCCCTGAGGCTGCAGCTGTGAGACTGCTGCCTGCGAAGCTGCAGTTGGATACTATTGTCTCTGGGGGTCTATGAGGCAGTGGGTTGGCCTGGAGGCTCAGCTTCTGCATGGTGATTGGATGATCTGTCTGAGGCCGAATCCTTTTTTGATTGACAGTGAAATGAGCCAATCAGCGATCTTGAAGGTTCACCCTTCACTGGGGCATCTTCGAAGTTTTACATTCAGTTGTTCCGGACTGATCCTGAGGCTTTATCGATCACCAGCGACTTTATCTTTCTTAAAAACGACTAGCGTTGCGTTTGAAGATTCTCTCCTGCCACTTTTTCTTTTCACAAACGAGCAGCTGTAGCTGGGGAGCTTCTCTCCCTCTCACTCACACTCACAGCCTGTCAAACAGTGGTCTCACGTAGCTGCTCCAGCTGCTAGCATGCTGCACATAATGGCAGATAGTATGAATGTTGTCAACCAGATTTTGGCGAGGCCATTTGATAGTCCTCCTTACGAAGAGAAAATTAGAGTTAAACAGCAGGGCAGATCAAGAATGACTGAGTGCAAAAGGTGGGGAAAAGAAACAGGTCTTTTCAGCATTCCTGGTATGACAAGGTGAGCTGGCTCACCTGCAGTGCTGTCACAAATAAAATGTGTTGTCTGGTCAAAAGTGGGTTTTGGGGAATAAAACCCCTGGAAAAGACACCTAGTTGGTACAACAGGGTCACAGATCACTTACATAAATAAATAAATTTATGATGTTGGCCAGAAAAAAAATGAGCTTCCCCTCCCTGACTGACCAGCAGCCGCCACTGGTTTCAAACACCTTTTCCTGCAAGGCTCCGTGTTTGTTATGAAGAGGAAACCTGCATCTACAACTCAGCAACAGAAGCAACTGAAGATATGGCTGCAAGAGGATTCCAGGTGCGCATTGTCAAACCTGCAGATGACCCTATGGAGAAGATACTGAGTCAGATGTGGCAATCCGCCCACACATTGCACTCTTGTATATATTTGCACTCTGGGGCACACACACAACATTTAGGGCTCTTGGAGTCAGGGGTGGCAGAGGGGTGACTAGCCCTCTCTGCCTCTCTTGGCCTCCAATTTTAACTGCAATACCTACACCAACTTGGAGGGGAGGCAGGACAGGGGGTGCTGGGAGGGGCGGGTCCAATCTGTTTTAGGTTGTGACCCCTCCCTGCTCGCCTCCCACCTGCCTCACCTACCTTCTGTTTTTAATGCAACACAACATCCACTTGCCTGGGGCAGGCAGTGAGAGGGGGGGTCGGTGGGCTCCCACTTGATCTGTTTTCCCCAGTTTTAATGCACCACACTACAATTAGAGCAGCACTTAGTCATGATGGAGGGTTAATGTATCTTTGTTTGGGAGCAAAGATACATAATAACAGAGGGGACAGGGGGTGTTTTCACGGCTGGTGGGGTCCGGCCTTTTCTGGCCGCGGCTCTGTGCTGGGGAGCAGTCTCCATCTGCTGGGGTAGTGGCGGTGGTCTCCAATTGTGGCTGGGCTCCGGGGCCCGTGGGTGGGGGGGCGATCTCACCACTGCACTCCCGCTTTCCGCCCCACCTGGCCTTGCTGCGGCTGCTGCCAATGCCCTCCTCCTGGGGGAGCCTGGCCCCGGGGTATTGGCCCCTGGGGGGCTGGGGGCCTCTGGCCTGCCGCGGGGTGGTGGTGGGGGGCTGGGTGTTCGGGGTGGGGAGGCTTGGGGCCGGGTGGACGGGTGGTGGGTGGGGGTGTGTGCTGTCCGCGGGGGGGCTGCCGCCCCGGTTGCCCTGGTGTTTTCCTTGTTACTCTTGGTGGGTCTGGTTGGTGCCCCCTTGGGTCCTGGGGCTGTATCTGGATCCTGTGGCTTTGGGGGCCGTGTGGTGGGTCTCAGGTGCCCTGGTGGCTCTGGGGGAGCCCTTGGCCGTGGTCTCCTTGGGTATTGGCGGCTACTTGGGCATTTGGTGACCACCTGACATGCATGTGTGTATAGACACTCAAGCTCCTGTTGAGACTAACTGTAAAGAAACGATTGGACCCATCAGAACATGCTGAGTTGGGCACTCCTACACATCTTCTCACGTCCCGTGACGCATGCTCCTCCATATCTCACCCCTATGGGTCCACCCCCTTTTATCAAGACCCTACATCTCTGGTGTCCCTGGTTTCTTACAGCCTTTACTTCCTGCATGGACTTAGATCAGCACAGCACTTGGACTACTATCTTAAACTAACTACAATACCTGCTTGTCCTTCTCCCAGTTGTCTTGTCTTGTCTTGTCCTGTCTGTCACTGTTTCCCCTTCTTTCACACTGTGGTGTGGCACGGCCCTCCCCTTCAGCTCTCATCAGGGGTTAAATAAAGTTTGATTTGATGGAGTAGCCTACAGGGAGGGCTGGTGATGGTCACTATAGCAGTGAATCATATTCACATATCTCTCACTGCTAGAAAAAAAAGGCATTGGTCTTTCCAACGCTGCCACCAGACCAGGTGTCAGTGGGATATAAACAAAAACTGCAGGCCTTCAGAAGAAACACGGTGGAGGACTAGTGAGGGAACACCAAGAAGGCAGGAGTTCTCTACCCAGCAAGGTGATAACTGGAAGGTTAAGGTAACTTGGTTATAACTAGTAACCCAGTGGACAAGAATTATATAAAGACAAATGAGGGTTTTCATTAATGTCTTAAAGCATTGATCGGGGAGGCAATTATTTTCTTTATTTAAAAAAAAAAAAAAAAAGACTTGTTGAAATGGACAGAGCCAAAAGTGGTCAGGAGGGCCCCCTACCTTTTGGGACCTGGGGTTATCCCTTAGAGATAAGAGATAGCTCTGAAAAGGTTAAAATTTGGACCTCAGGTTTGGAAGTCTGTGTTTTCTGTTTTCCTGTAATGTTTGGTTGTTGTTATTGTTCTCAAAGTTCTTTATTTGTAGCACAAGGGGTGGAGCATGTTTATTTTCTTTTTCTTTATGCACAAAATGGCATCACCAAATAGCTATTTAAAAGTTGCTTCCTACAATGTTAATGGGCTGCTTAGCCCAATTAAGAGGAGCAAGGTACAGAACAAGATGAAAAAAGATGGAGTGGAGGTACTTTTCTTGCAGGAGACACACATGACGGATAAAGAGCATGAAAAATTGAAGAGGAATAGTTATAATCAGGAGTTCTCATCCTCTTATAAGTCAGGGCATAGACGAGGGGTATGTATATTAATTTCCAATAGAGTTTGCTTTGAAATGTTGAGAACAATAAAGGATGGGGAAGGCCGGTATGTGTTAGTGATAGGAAGATTGGAGGGAGTCCTGGTAACTTTGTTTAACATTTACGCCCTGCCAGGCTCTGACTGGGTTTCTATAAACCCTTCTTTGATCTGGTGACAATAGAGAGCGAAGGGTTGTTGGTTGCTGTAGGTGATCTTAACCAGAGGCTCATTCCACACTTAGATTCCTCAGGTAATACCTTCCAAAAAAATATTATTTGTAAAAAAAATGTGTAAATTAATGTCAGAACTCGGAATTTTGGATATATGGAGGGAGCTTAATCCACTTAAGAAGGATTACACCTATTACTCTGCACCTCACACTATTTATGCAAGGATTGATCATTTTTTATTACATATTAAGGATCGCAATAGGGTAATAAGCTGTAACATTGGAGTGATGGACTTATCTGATCATTGCCCTGTATTCTTAAAACTATGCATGGGGATTGAAAAGAAAACAACAATGTGGAGGTTAAACTCAACCCTGCTTAATGGCCGAATGAAGGAAGAAATCGAAAAGGATATTTCTGAAAACATAGAACTAAATGATTAGGGTGATGTATCCCCATCTGTATTATGGGATGCATGCAAAGCTGTAATGAAGGGAAAGTTGATAACAAAATCAGTTCATGTGAAAAAAATGAAACAAGCAGAGTTAAAAAAAAATTGCAAACTGATCTGGAAAAATTGGAGGAAACACATAAAAGCAATGTTAACAGTAAGATTATTGATGACATTAAGATGAAACAGGCAAGGATAAATGATATTTTATCACAAGTAATTCAGAAGAAAATGATTTTTACTTAGCAAAAATATTACGAGGCTGGGAGTAAATCCACAAAACTATTGGAATATAGACTTAACAAACAACAGACAACAAGACGTGTTTATAAGATGAAAGATCCACAAACAAACCAAACCGTATATAAAACAGAAGATATCCATACAAGCTTTGAATATTATTACAAGCAGTTGTATGCTCAAGTAAACGATGACAATAGATCTCAAATAGACAAATTCCTGGAGGAGTTAAATTTACCACAGTTAACAGAGGACCAGAACAAACAGTTAACTACAGAAATAACAACAAATGGAATCAACTCAGAAATTTCCAGGCTGAAAAATAATAAAAGTCCTGGGGTTGATGGTTATGGCTCGGATTGGTATAAAACCTATAGGAAAATTCTAATTCCATTGCTATATAAAACTTTTTAGTTTAGTTTAGTTTAGTTTAGACAACTTTATTTTTCCCAATGGGCAATTCTAATTTTGCAGTCCACCTAATCTACACATACATCTACAAACAGCAAAAGAGACAACAATGAACAAAATATAAATAAAGTCAGTACATGACAGAGAGCACATCAATACACAGCAGCCTTCAACAGACCCTTCCCATAGCCAGGGTCAGGCAGATTACAATACACATTAACAATTTATGGCAGGTCAAAGAGAACATGGAGATACCCAACAGTGCATTTAAGATCCCACACAGTACAACAACGAGAAACAAAAAAAAAGTACCAATATATCAGTCCATAAGACTACTATCAAGGTTAAGCAGCCTGATGGCAGATGGAATGAAAGACTTCGAGTACCGGTTTGTTCTCCTACTGGGGGCGATAAACCGGCGGCCTGAGGGCATTAGGATAAACTCTGAATACAAGATGTGGTCATATTGGGAAATAATTCCTTTCACCTTTCTGACCACCTGTCTCTTCCATAAAGAACACAGATCTCTCTGCTGGACTCCTATTATTTTAGAGCAGGCTTTAACAATGCTGTACAGGCTGTTTCTGTCTTTGACAGACAGACCATCAAACCAACAAATAAAAGAAAATGTCAAAAGACTTTCAATAAAGGATTTGTAGAAAATACTCAGCATTTTGTCACAGACATTAAAAGACTTCAACTTCCTCAGTAAGTGGATTCTTTGTTGACATCAACAAGCAATGCTCTCAGTGTTAATGTTGAACTTCAGCTGGGAGTCAAACACAGTACCTAAATACTTGTAAGATTCAACAATAACCACATCATTACCATGAATGGAGCTGGCTTTAGGTACAACACAATTCCTTCTAAAGTCAACAATAAGGTCCTTTGTTTTTGAAACATTTAAGTCAAGGAAATTGTCATCACACTTTGAACTGGATTTTAAAAGGAGGAAATATTCCTGATTCTTGGAGAGAGACAATAATCTCTGTGATTGCAAAGGAGGGTAAAGATGGAACAATATGCTCTAATTACAGACCAATAAGTGTACTCAACATGGATTATAGACTTTTTACAGCAATCTTAGCCCAGAGAATGGAGAACATTTTACCTGAAATTATCAGTTTAGATCAAACTGGATTTATAAAACATAGGCAAACACATGATAATATCCGTCGGACTCTACATATCATACAGCATATCAAAGAAAATAAATTAGAGGCAGCAATTTTAGGAATGGATGCAGAAAAAGCTTTTGATTCCGTTAGTTGGGACTTTTTGTTTAGAGTAATGAAGAAATGTAATTTTCACAAGGGTTTTATTAGGACAGTGCAGGCTCTGTACACAGATCATACTGCAAGGATTAAGGTTAATGGTAGTTTGTCTAAGGTAATCAGGCTAGGGAGATTTTCCCACCCACTCGCATGGCCACACCCTCGATTTAGTCTGCTCCACCGGTCTAACAATCGAACAACTCACCAGCCTCAACCTCCACATCTCTGATCATCTGGCCTTAGTTTTTGACATCGTGCTCCCCACCCCCATTCTCAAAGAAAAACGCACCATATCCTTTCGCAACATCAAATCCATTTCACCCCAAGACTTCTCAGCCTCTCTCAGCACCACAATAGCCACCGACCCTCCCCCATCATTGGACAACCTGGACAACCTCATCAGTTATTATAACAATTCTCTCTCCACCTGCCTTAACCAACTTGCTCCCTTAAAAACCAAAACTGTTTCCTTCACACACTCAGCCCCCTGGTTCACCCCCGATCTACATCCTCTAAAATAAAAAAAACGCCAACTTGAAAGACTGTACAGAAAAACCGGACTCACAATTCACCGTCAAGCATACATGGACCACCTTCAACTGTACAAATCTGCCCTTCTCCATGCCCGCTCCACCTACTACTCTAACCTAATCCACTCTGGCTCCAATAACCAAAAGGCTCTCTTTTCCACCATCAACAAACTCCTCAACTCCAGCAATAGCACTTCAAACACATTCACCGTCGACAAGTGCAACTCCTTCCTCTCCTTCTTCCAATCTAAAATAAACTCCATCTACAAATCCCTATCCGCCGCCTCACATTCCCAAGTCTGTTCCCTCCACTCTGCCCCACTTATCACCACTCCCCTTTCTCAATTCTCACCCATCTCACGAGCTGATCTATCAAAAATCATTTCCACCATGAAACCCTCCACCTGTACTCTAGACCCCATTCCATCATCTCTTGTAAAACACTGCCTCCCCACCATCTCCTCAGTTATCACCAGAATAGTAAACTACTCTCTAAGCTCCTCCACTGTCCCTCCATCTCTTAAACTGGCTGCCATTACCCCAATACTCAAGAAACCTGGACTCAACTCCGATGACATCAACAACTTCCGGCCCATTTCCAACCTCCCCTTTCTCTCCAAGATCCTTGAACGCACAAATCAAATCCCATCTCTCCAACAATGCCCTTTATGAAAAATTTCAATCCGGATTTCGCACCCACCACAGCACTGAAACTGCACTACTCAAAGTCACCAACGACCTCCTCCTCTCCTCTGACTCTGGCCTACTATCCATCCTCATCCTCCTGGACCTCACTGCAGCATTTGACACAATCAACCATTCCATCCTGCCGTCCCGCTTAAAATCTCTTCTACACATCACAGACAACGCCCTCACCTGGCTGACATCATACCTCACCGACCGGAACCAGTTCATCTTCATAAATAACAGCTCCTCCCATACAGCTCCCCTGTGCCAGGGAGTCCCTCAGGGTTCGGTGCTTGGTCCTCTCCTCTTCATCCTCTACCTCCTCCCCCTTGGTCAGATTATTCATCACCATGGTCTCCACTTTCGCTGTTACGCTGACGATATTCAACTGTACATATCCACCAAATCCATCAGCCCTCAGACTCATTCCACCCTCTCAAACTGCCTTTCTGACATAAACTCCTGGATGCAATCAAACTTTCTTCAACTCAACTGCACAAAATCCGACATACTCATTATTGGTCCCACTTCCCTCACCTCTACAGCCAAAGACTTCTGCCTCTCTGTCAACAACTCCACCCTCTCACCCTCACTGCACTGCCGGAACCTCGGAGTCATCTTTGACAACAAACTCTCTTTCTCCCACCACGTCAAAGCAGTCACAAAAACAGCCTTCCATCACCTCAGGAATATTGCCCGCCTTCGCCCTTCTCTCTCCTTCTCTGCAGCTGAAACCCTCATTCACGCCTTCATCACATCACGCATCGACTACTGTAACAGCATCCTGTATGGCACAACCACAAATCTTCTCAATAAACTTCAATACATCCAAAACTCCGCCACACGCCTCCTCACCCGTACCCACTCTCGGGATCATATCACCCCTGTCCTTCAGAATCTTCACTGGCTCCCCATCCCATACCGCATCACATTCAAAATCCTCCTACTCACCCATAAAGCACTTCATAACCAGGCCCCTTCTTACCTTAGAGACATGCTCCATCCCTACACCCCCTCTTGTACCCTCCGCTCCTCAGACGCAAACCTCCTGACTGTCCCTCGGACCAAGCATCGAACCTTGGGGGACAGAGCCTTCTCTGTTGCTGCCCCCTCTCTTTGGAACTCCCTCCCACAACACATTCGGGACATCACAGACCTTACCGCCTTCAAGTCCAAATTAAAAACACACCTGTTTCGCACCGCCTTTAACTTATAATTCTCCAGTTTTATCTCATCAACAAAATATACTTATTTTTATTTACTCATTTTTTTTAACTGTTTTTCTGTCTTTTGTAGGCTCTCTTGTTGGCTCTGTATTTTCTTGTTACCTTGTCTTCTATGTATATTGTTTTTAATTTGTACTTTTATCCTTTTATCCTTGTAAAGCGTCTTTGAGTTTTTGAAAAGCGATGTATAAATAAAATGTATTATTATTATTATTATTATTATTATTATGTCAGACAAGAAATGAAAAAAGTGAAACTGGATTTCTCTCAGCCAGGTATTTTGAAGATTATACTAGATGCATATAAATCAGAGCTGAGTTGCAAAGTTATTTTAAAACTGTACAAGGCATTGGAGGACTTAAAAGAGGGCACCACAGAATATGTGAGAGAAAGATGGGAAAAGGAAGCAAAAATCAGGATTGGAGAGGATTGGGAGTCTTTAAATGCATATCAATGGAAAACTACAAATTCTTTGTTTTGGAGAGAGTATGGATGGAAGAATATAATAAGGTTCTTCTTGACTCCTGCACAGAGAAAATATGCAGATACAAAATGTTGGAGGTCTTGTGGTGCTCGTAAAGCAAATCATTTCCACATCTTTTGGGATTGCCCCATGATAAATCAATATTGGATGGAAATTAAAAATGTTTTAGATTAAGTATTATATTAAATATTAAAGTTCTGTTAATTTTTGAAATTTTGTATTTGGGTATAATTGATGTTTTACATTTAAGAAGAAGGGATGACTATAAAATAATGAGAATCATGATATTGGCTAGTAAAAAGGCAATCACCAGGAGATGGCGAACTGATTCGGTGCCTAAGGTGGATGAATGGCTGGATGTTATGCTGAGTATATATAACATGGAGAAACTTACAGCTGCTGTCTGGCTGGAAATGGACAATTTTACTAATATATGGAAAGTATGGTTACAGTACATAAGACTGTACAGATCAGATTTTGTATAGAGGGGATGAAACTGTCCACCAGTGTTGTACTTTTATTTCTTTTATACTTGATGGATGTGTGTAGGAGTTTGTTTAAATATTTCATGTATTTTGGTGAGACACCAAGTGGTAGATCTTCTTTCATCCTGCTTCAATGCTACAGTGTTTTGTTTGTTTTCTTTAATTAGGCCTATATCAGGCACCTTCAAAATGGATACACTCTTAGTATAAAAGAAGGGCATTTTGGAACTTGGTTTGGAGTTGCCTGTGAATATCTATCGTGAATGCTATAATATCATGTGAGAACTTGTATTTTTTGAAATTGAAATAAAATACAAACTAAAAAAAAGAAAACGAATGGGAAGACTCCCCGAACAAACCAAAAAACACTGTTTTTCTTAGCACTACAGCTTCACCGTCCTTGCATGTACAGAGTTCATTCAAACTTCAAATTGCAGCCGTATGTCTCCTCTCTGCAGAACTGAAAACCGTAAGACCTATTGGCTTATGGTTTTCAGTCAGCAAGCCTCCAAAAAACCCCTGCATGGATCAAAAATCCACAGAATTTCAGTGGGTGACATCTGCTGATAAGATCTAGAGGGCGAAGATCAAGAGGAGCAGTCAGTCACCACTTGAAAAAATCCCCGGACAAATTGCGGTAACAGCAAAACGGTACATTGAATCAGAAAATTTTTTCAGAAAAATGGATAATAGACTCTTGGGCCTCATATAAAACAAAATGTGAAGCCCTAACTCATTTTGAAATTAAATGAGAGCCAGCTGTTTCAGCCAAAGTCCATCAACCTCTCTCATAGACGTCCATTCAAAACTGACATGAAGTCCCCATGCTGGACAGATTGTTTGTAAATCACAATAACTCTGTCATTTCTTACACTATCTTCATAAAAATTACATATTCACAATCCCAAGACTTGTCCGACTCTCACGATAATTTTAGAATTTACATAGGTCTTACGGTGGCGGAGAAACAAGCAGCTGTTCGACACTGTCAGAAGGCATCAAAATGCCTTGAGAACAGTGAGTTAAAATGTCTGCCTCTCGCCACAGCTGTTCCTGATACCATGACAACAGAGGCCTTAATTATCTCGAAGTCAGGTGCCAGGTGCTGGTAATCAGCTCATCAAGCCACACAGGACCAAAACACATGAATAAAGTCTCCTGACATCTCTGCTGCATGTGTATGTATGTGTGTGTACTGATGAAGTTAAAGGAACACTACACCCAAACAACGATTTGGCCTCATTTTCTACTCACCCTCATGCTGAACAACACTGTGGAGTAGTTTTGGAACATCTAGGATGCAGCCGGAGATCTGTGGGGATCCTCGCTGTCCAATGATATTGATATCATGACTTCGGTCAGAGCCCGAACAAACAGTGTCCTTAAAAGTCCACAAAAAGTCGGCTATATTCCTCCATACTGCTCATGCGCTGTAATCCAAGTGTCCTGAGCGGGTAACGTCCACCATTTACTCAAAACGACATCATTTAGCACATGTTTGTAGCCTAAACAGTACTACTTCGCATTTCTATGATACACTTACGGGTGCCTACGGGAGCCGCGGCTGACCAAACCAAAGGAATGCGCACTCTGCAATAACTAGGAGCGTAGAACAAGAAATCCCACATTCTGCTGTGAGCGATGGAGCTGTGGACAGACACAAGAGGGGTCAGCAGAATGTGGGATTTCTTGTGTTCTTGTTTCTTGTTCTACGCTCCTAGTTATTGCAGAGTCTTGTTTGTTCTTTTGTCTTCACACTGAATCTCCACCAATAAACACATTGTTTGTGCTTGTTTTTTGGAGTGCGTGCGAAGCACACATGTATGTGTGAGTAGGCCTGTCACAATTACAAATTTTGCTGGATGATAAAAGATATTATTGTTAACATTGTTTTGATTTTTTTTTCATTTTTTCATTTATGTAATTATGATATGAGTCATAATAAAGTGAGTACACCATATCAAAAGCAATAAACTTTAATTTCTTAAGAGTATTTAACTGTAATTGGAAGGTCAAGATCTTTTAAATAAATTAAATTAAACAAACAATATAATAAATTTAACAAACAAAAAAAGAAAAAAAAACAAAATGAAATGGAGTCTTTCAGGAAAAATTGCATGGAAATAAAACTAATTATACTAATCAAAAACAATAAAAAAATAGACCCTGTCTCCGTAAAGAAAAAAATGAAACTCCAATAAAAACACACACAAAAATAAAAACAATAAATAAAATGTAGTTCGTACAGTTCCTGAATAGTTTGTGACATGTACTTTCTCCCAGTCAATCTGTACTGTCTGTCAAATATTTGTAATACTGCTGGCTTTTCAACTGTATTGAAGGGCTGCATTTATTTTGCAATGTAGCAAACAACACTGTCTGTGAGCGTGCACCATTTTGCACTGTTTTATTTATGCTTACTCTGCCGACCAAACACCTCAGTAAGCGCTGACTGTCAGGACGAAGGCTCCACTGCACCTTCGCTTCATCATCGCCACTACTTTCAAACACATGCAACATATCTGCTTGTCGGTGTTCATGGGCTCACACCTTGTTAGTTCTGTTTGAAACCAAAACATTCCCACACTGGGGCTGTGACAGCCTGCTTAAGAACCGCATCTTTTGTGCTATCATTCATATTAGTGTTTGTTTCTCATTACTCCTCAGGACGCTCACTTCAGCTCTCTCCGTGTGTATGTGCGAGGGCCCAGCCTCCTCCCCAAAGATTTTATGTCTGACAGATGCTCACTCTGCTATAAATCCGCTATAGAACCGATGCACCCCGGCGTTAAGAAAGATGGACAGAGGGAGCCATCTTCTCATTCAACCTCTTTGGTAGAGAGAGAGGAGGAAAACAAACACGCATGCACGTGTCAGTTTATAAAGGCCGGCAAACTTACCAAGGATGGTTTTATTTATCGTTGTGTTAATTGATTTATTGATTATTGTGACAGGCCTATGTGTGAGTGTGTGTATGTTTATAAAGAACATTGGAGCTAAGTTTAAACAGAGGCCTATATCACGAAGCAGGATTAATGGCTTAGTGAGATAACTTCAGGGTTAACCCTGATTTACTGATAGCACGAAGCCGGTTCCTTTTTTATTGGAGTAGATTACCATGGTGACTTAATCTGAATGGCTATCCTGCTCCGGAGCAGGAGAAGTTGGGGATTGAATCTGATCCTGTGAAATGACCCTCGCAGTAGCCAATCAGCTTCTCCAAATCAGTGGCCTGCCCTCTCCTCCTGAACCCGGTAGAGGGAGGTGCACAACTTTTGAGACGATCATGAAGATGAGAGAAAGTGTCACAATACCGATTTGACCTATAAGATCAATCTGACGATGTGATATGAGACACACCGGTTCTCCTGGCCCGGAATCATCTATACCTGGGTGATACTGTATATTGGAGCCGTTTATTCCCCGTATGACCCGCAGGAGTGGTGCACGAACTGTCCCGCTGTCATTTTGCATCGCCCTGCTATATAAACTTCACTTCTATAGCCCCTCTCATACATTCAAATGCATCCAAAAGTGCTTGATAAATAAAAGGGATGTAATTCTTATGTGAAACAGCACATTATTCTATTATTCAATCAGGTCCATCATGTCATTCCTGCACTTTATTCATGTGTTTGAGGGTTCTTTTTTTTCTTGCTGATTTTTAAATTGTTAATTTTATTTTTTATCTGCTCCCACGACCTCCTCACGACAGAGGGATTATCTGAGAGAATGGGGTAATGATTGTCAGACATGCAACACATTTTCACAGTATATTGCTTCATGAGATTCATGAGAGCGATCTGTGTCAGATATAGCCCATAATAAGTACTTTGAGCATTTTCACAGTCTGCCACGCATTTTAATAATAATACTTTTTATTTCAGGGCGCATTTCACAAGACTCAAGGTCACTTAACATGAGTCACAAACAAAGAGCACATGAAGTATTAATAAAAAGTGCATTAAAAGCAGGCATAAAAAGCAAGTATAAAAAGAAACTTTGTCTATGACTGACAGCTGCTAAGATGTTTCATTTATATAATTTTTTTTATCCTAACATCTTAACATCATCAGACGCTGCTCTTCACATGTAAAATACGGAGCTCTGTCAGTGTGTTCGCTTCTCAGCGTGTTCTCCTCTCATGATCATGATTGGTCAGCTGCCTCTGAGCCCTCCCTTTATACGTGCACGTTCACGGCTCTTGATGAAACAATCCTGGATTGAGTTACCGTGTTGATAATCTGCGTCATGCTATCGGTTATTCTGATTGCCATTGTTTCATTTACTCAATCCGGGATAGATGTGAGTTATCGAGGATAAGTTGACCGAGCTTCGTGCTATAGGCCTCAGGACTCCCACTCATGACCTAATCTTTACACAGAATTTCCACCAATAAACACATAGTGTGTGCTTGTTTTTTGGAGTGCTTCCGAAGCACGCATGTTTGTGTGAGTGTGTGTGTGTTTATAAAGAACATTGGAGCTCAGTTTAAACAGGACTTCCACTCATGACCTAATCTTCAGACAGAATCTCCACCAATAAACATATAGTGTGTGCTTGTTTTTTGGAGTGCGTGCGAAGCACGCACGTATGTGTGAGTGTGTGTGTATTCATGAAGAACATTGGAGCTCAGTTAAAACAGGACCCCACTCATAAAGTGCTTGGTGACATCAGTCTGTTAGGGAGTCTGTTATATCAAGAACACATCTCAAGGTCAGGTGCCAGGTGATGATCATTAGCTAATCAGGCTACACATGACTTAAAGACATGAATGAAGTCTCCTGCCATCTCCATAGCTATTTCAGCATGTCATCCAGCTGAAATGCAGCTTAGGGGTTGCCTGTTTTAAAAAGATAAAGCCTGGCAGCGGCCCGAGCCCCACACACGATTCCTGTGGGAATTGTCTAGAAAATACCATTAAGAAAAGTCTGTGAAATTAAAACACGTGTGACCTTGATTGCACTCTCTCTCTACCTTTGAAGTTTGATACATAGGTGGGCTTTACATAAATATGAATTTGTAAGACTCTGGTCAAATAAACTATCGATCTTGTGGTATTGACACATGGAGACATGTATTTGTCCATGACTCCGCCTCCTTTTGAAAACGGGTCTGCAGGTGGATATCTGTGTATTCTTCTTCATGCCGTGGTTGGTATAAACAGAGAAGTCTGGAAAAGACGGCGACCTCATAGCACCCCTCCTCCTCCCCGCCCCCCAACCCACGTTGTCACACACAACAACAACAACAATGGCGGCAGCCGGGCTGATTCTGATCTTGTTCCAGCAACTACAAATATTGCTACAACTTTTATACCAACATCTGCTCACAGAACACCAACTACACCAGCTACAGCAATAACAGCAACAAGTGCTCATTCAGAGACGGGCATGTTATGTGTGAATGAGCACTCGTTGACATTGATTTTGCGTTGTCATGTAAATGCTCAAGCCTATGTACGATATAATGTGTAAACAGCGATGTATGTTTTGATGCAAGACAATTTGGGCCGTCCTCGTGTGAGGAGGGCTATAGTTTCTGGTACTTGATCTCTGTGGTCTGTGTGTGCTCATATTGATGACGTTAGGGGCACCTTGTTTTCACACAGAATCTCCACCCATAAACATATAGTGTGTGTCCCTAAATTAAACTGTGCACAAATTGCACACGTGTGAGTGTGTGTGTTTATTAAGGACATAGGAGCTTAGTTTTAACAGGACCCCCACTAATAAAGGGCTTGGAGACATCAGTCTGTTAGGGAGGGTTAACACCACCAGGTAGATCAAGAATACAGCTCAAGGTCAGGTGCCAGGTTATTGGCAACAGCTAATTAGGCCACACATGACTAAAACACATGAAAAAAGTCTCCTGACATCTCTACTGTGTTGGTCAACCATTTCAGCACGTCTTTGCCCAGCTGCAGGCTGAATTGTGATGAAAAATTCCCAGTAGTCGCCTGAGCCCCAGTGCTATTTCTGCAGAAATTGTCTAGTTCAGCTAATTTTTGTCCAAATGAGTCTCACAGTTTTATACATTGGTGAATTACATTTATGTGTAATACACCGTTTAAGACCTGGATAAATTGAATTTGATACAAAGCTCAAAATACTTGACATGCAGAAAATTTACTTAAACACAAAATGATTTTTTTTTTACATTAAAAAGTACCAACCGTTTGTGCCTGGTGCTCCTCTTCAACAGAGGCTGGAAGAAATGATTAGGGCTCTCTTAATTTAGGGCCACATGACAAGAGTTGTTTACTGTTTCCCAGAAACAGGGGATGGGTCAACTTACCTGCTGCCTGAGTTTACCCCTTTCTCCCCTATGTACCATGAAAAAAAAGAAAACATTTGTGGTGCATATGCACGTTTTTAAATCGATAGATTTTGGATCATAGTTGTAAGCATTTGTCTACACAAAATAAAACATTTCATATGCTTAGAATACCCCAAATGTGCCCCTTATGACGTAAATCCAACATTTTTGATTTATAGTAAATTGTTCGTCTTTCTTCAAATCTTTAAGCTCATTAGTTGTCTTACAACAAAGGTAAGTCCAAGTGCAGAAACCAGCCTATTTTATTTCAGCTAACATGTAAAGACTTTCTCTTTACTCTTTTCATAGTGTATGCAAATGACAGTGAGTGAATTATGAATAAACCGGTCTACTGAATACGTTGCCGATTATCACACTTTTGCATTTGTATTGACCAAGCAAACATTTTCAATTTAACACAATTATTATCTGAACATAATATGGGCATTTACAAGCCAGAGGTGTGACTGCGGCAATTTCTCCAAATCAGTTAAGGTTATTGTGGTAAGACCCAAATGTTATCCTTTCATGTGGCCCATAGGTCTGAGCAGTGCCCATACTTGTCTTAGTGCACTAATCCATCTTTACAACTATCCAAAACACAATATACTTATGCAAAAAAAATCTGCAAAAGAATAGTCAGATTCCTCTGTTGTGTAGTTTTCAGTTAAAGATGCATCTATCCTCTTTTTGATAGTTTTGGTTCTGCTTTAAGTGCATTTTTTAATTCAAATAACATATACCTAAAGAATTAGTGTAATCTGAATAAATGGCAACAATGAAGCATACGGTTTCCGGTGTTGTTTATCTTGTACTTAAATGTGATGGACCATGAATACGAATATTTCTTTTAATAACATTAGACAAGATGCATGTTATGTATTTTGTGAATACTCGCATTAGGTTTATGCTACGTTTAAGGTTACAGTAGTTTTTTTGCTTTAACAAAGCAAAATCTAAGTCCTCCTAACAACTGTCAGAGCCTACCCTCTTATATAGTGAGCTTTATGTGTAGTTTGTAATCTAAAAAGTCACAGAATTCATTGTAATAAGTGCTACTACCCCACCCCTTTTAAATATGAGTTTTTTGCCAATAAATGGCATCAATTAACTTATTTTCACACAATTGTGCCTCACATACTTCTAACTATATACACATAGCTAAACAATGAGACAAGTCAAAAAGTGGTGATACAATGAGACCATTCACAAACATTTAAATATGGGCAGTCTTTATTTCAACAAGACTAGGAAATGTTTAATATACTTTTTCTCTTACATATAACACCTATCTCATCTTGTCCATAACATTTAGAAGATACTCTGACAAGTAAAAATCTGGTTACCATTACAGCCTCTTTCAGAGACATCTTAAAATGGCTGCTCTTTATTTACACTTTTTTCATCATTTCAAGCACTCTCATTTAAATGAGTTCTCCCTGTTCTAGTGAACCAGAGCCTAAGATAAGTTTTAGCAACCCTTAAGTATCTCCACTTAAGCTTGGCATGGATTAAATGAACATCCAGCAGCTTGACAAACTTCCAACAGCTAGAAAGTGTTGCTGCCCTGGCCAGCATGCACAGACTTTTACCAAAATCACCCAGAATATTCCTTACAGCTCTCAGCATGTTAGGTGTCTTCACACTCACACAAATCTCACACATGATAAGGGATATGCAGCAGTCCTTGTAGAAATGTCAGTGGTACACAAAATCATGAGAAATGAACTGTTTGCATGCACAAATGATGCAAATTCATGTATCAAGTAAAACTTTATTATCCTTAGTTTCTTACTTTATAATGGCTGCTTTTGTGTTTCATCAGAACCTTCAAGATCAAGTTTTTATTATAAAACAGCAACAGTGTTGATGCATTCCAAGTCTGCTTATAGGGAACATACCTTTTTGGAAGAAGTTTTCCTGCAAGTTTACAATCAACCTGTCTTATATAATATTAAGGCCAAAAAGAGGCAAATATCATGCTCAATTATTAGCATGTTATCTGGCCGCCTATCTTTCTGTAATTTATAAATGCATAATAAATCCTCAAATTTCATTAGTCAAAAGATAACATTGAGAATTTTTTTTCAGTAATAACTATATTTTAACAAAAGACAGCAATTTGAAAGTAATGTTGTAATGGTATCAAAACATATGCATAAGTTACTGTACAAAAACTACATAAGGCAGCATGATTTTTAAGATGAAATCTCCAGGTAATGCAACTTAAAGATCTGATTACAAAATGAGAAAATCATTTGTTGCGCTTGTAAGCATGTAACAGTTTCTCACACTCTTTATGAAATCAGAGCAAAAAATAATTAAAAAAAAATTACATTTTTTTTAACCTCAAAGAGAAGTTTATAATGTACCCATGTTATTTAAAAAAAGGTCAGACACTATACATTGCATTATTTTAAGTTGCACTTTTGAACTTTTTTCTTTAACATTTTACCTCAAATTGAAAGAATATGAACATGAGGATAGTTATATTAAATGCTTCAGGATGAGTCCATTTACACCAACACAGACCATGCAGCAGGTGCGAGTATGTCTGGGGATGTGGACAAAAAGTTCACTATCAACAACTAGCACCAAAACACACACACATCTATGTCCATCTCTCTCTCTCTGTATGATTGTGTACACACACACATACACACACACACACACACACCCTGTACTAAAATGATATTTTGATTTGATCAAAGCCTCTTCTTTTGTTCCTTTCTTTTGGTTCGAGTGAAGCACTCCAATCACTTTCTTTGAAATAAGTAAGACTGTATAGAGTCAGATCATCTGTGCTGAACTGAGCTTACAGTACCAAAAAAGGGCACTCAGGACTTGTCAGCACTGCCTTCTTATGGGGTGATTTTAAGGGAGTCCTTCCCCTTCCAAAGCAGTTACCTTTCACCAGGATGCCAGCCATATTTTTTAAATCTCTTTCAGACACTTCCAACTCAAAACTTATATTGAGAATGACAGGATATTGAGTAAAAAAGAATGAGCAAGTTTTCCAACAGTCTGAAACAATGTTCAAAGCAATTAATAATATGCATGATTACAGAGAACATCAGAGTCTATTTTAATCCATGATTTCTTGCCTTCCATCAAACACAAATACCTGTAGGGGTGTGCTGGCAGAGAAACTCAAGCTTTCAAAAGTCATCATTTTTTATTGTTGTTGTTGAAATCAACAGCTAACCTTAAAATTTCCAAATGGCTGACACACTCAATATATGAATAGAAAACCCCCAATTGTTCAAATTCCTAAATGGTTCAAATCCACTGAAATATGAAAGGTACGTTTATCACAGACAGTCAGCATTTTTATCTTTTAACTTTGCTTAAATTTTAGTCACCAGATGGCAATCACAGAGGAAGGCACTGTTATGAAAAATTCATTTAGGTCGCCAAAAAGGCTAATATGTTGTGCTCTTAGCAGAGCTATACTGTGGCTCTAAAAGAACCAAAAGATGTTATGTTTTGCCTCAGTTAGAAGAGAGAGGGTGCATATCTCTAAAAGAAAGTTTAATAGCTGTACAATGATGTCCTGAAACATATAAGCAAAAAGTAAAGGTGAAGTTATTGTGATATTTAGGAGTCCCCCTCAATGGCAGTCCAAGCTCCTGGAGGCAGTCTTTTAAAGTCTCTGATAAGTCTCCTCTTTTTTCCCCATCTGTCTTGGTCTTTCTCTTCCTCTTCCTCTCATCGCCCAGCAAGTTTTATCTCAGATGGGGAAAAAGCAGGGCCAGGGTCAGCCCACAGAGTACCATGCTCCCCTGTGAGACAACTGCAGTTGATGGGATGCCCACTACCACCTGATTGACCCGGGGATTGCCAGAATTTGGTGGGGTTGAGAAGTAGATGTCCCGGTCTGTGTCACAGGAGGGAGAGTCACAACCACTGCCGCTCTCCTCTGCTCCACTGCCATCCTCATCTGCAAAATGAAGAGTTTCAGATGTAAGCACCAGGTGCTGTGACTAAAAGGGGCAGAAGTTGGGTGAAGCATTCTTACCGTTGTCAATTGAAATATCATTCCCACTGTGTGCAGCTTTGAGCCAGCTTGTCATTTCCTTCAGTACAGCAATCTGACCACGAATAACAATGTCTGGCTTCGTAATGTCCACGTCCACATCAGGATTTGAAACCTGATTTGCCAGTCCATTACCAATGACAACTGATTCATATCTATAGGGAATTAAGAGTAAATAAGTCAAAAGGCAAAGCTATGTTACCTTACTTTAATAACAGTAAAAGTCAGTCCTGTATTAGTGGTGTGTGAGCATCTTGCCTGCTTTTCGCTGTTCCATTCCAACATTCATCTCCAGGTGCAATCCTCTCTCCAACACACACAGTCTCAGGCAATGTGGACCAAAACTTCTTTGCATGTTTCAGTTTTTTCTTAACATCATTTGTCTGTAAACAAAGGAAACAAAAAAAATTTAAAAAGACAGACAACCAGAATTACATAAATCAACATAAAAATGTAGTTGTAGTCATTGGTAGTCCTACAATTGTTCAGTCAGCACTCTGTTCTGTAGTCCACAGTAAACAACACAAAATGAAAGCGCAAATAACGATCAGAAATAACTGTTTTGGGATTACCCATACTATTTGCAGGGCAGTTTGAGTCCCAATTGACCTAATTCATTCCTTTGGTAAACATATCTCATTATCTGTCATGGGACCTAAACAAATTTGCCCTCATTTGGCCTTCTACATAGTCAAGATAAACACTGATGTATGTGGTTTAGGTCACAGAATTGGTATGGGTTTTTTACTTTTAAATATGTTTCATTTCTTTGTCAACTTACTTGACACAAAAATGGAAAATACAAGTTGGTGTAAAAACTGTGCACAGTGCCCTTTGGCCTTCAACAGTGAGGATGTCATAATGAAGCAGTAATAATAACACCTTGCACACAGCTTTTTATTTATCATGTCTCATGTCCCAGCTGCACTTTATTTAAAAGCCACCAACTAACATTTTCAACCGTGTGTGAACAATTCTTACCAATCGATCCAAACTGGTGCCAGCAGCTGTAGTTGGCCTGGCATCAGGACTGTATGGGCGGAAACGGCCAGTAAAGCCTGTTTCTTTGACAGAACGAGTGGAGCGGAAAGCCATGCTTGGTTTTGGCTGCCCACATCCTTGGAAAACCTGTGAGAAATGAGGAAGAATAGTTAAGAAAGTTGGCCAAGTTATATTCATTGGTTTAGTATCTTGCAACCAATAAAAAATGGCACCAACTTTTTGTGACACTTGCATGCTGTTCTCCTGCATGTTCATGATTGCATCTGAGATCTTCACGTCAATGGGATCCATAACAGATTCAAAGTTAAAGGGACCTTCTAGCCTTTCAGCAAGACTAAGCATTGCATCTAAAACAGTAAAAATAAAAAGAGAAAAAAAAACTCCATTGAATTTAATACACCACAAGATAGTACATTTTTTCTTCATTGGTTTGGCTCATTTCTTGAAACAGAAGTTACATTCCCAAAACCCTAAGATCATTTGGCAAAACAGGCTTACGGTTCAGCACAACACCACAGCTCATTTGCAAAAGCTCATAGCTCTCCCAAAACTGTTCACTTGTGCGTCGAAACTAAATTCCTTTGCCATGTAAATAGTTAGTGCCATCAAAATGCAAAGACCCTTCTCAATTGCTTTGGCTAATTTCTTTAAACAGTCTAGAAGTAACTTGTCGAATTCCAATGTGCAAAACATCCTTTGGTCAATCAGACTTCTCTGTGACAGGAGCTAAACTCTGGAATAATCTCCCTACTGAGCTGATAATGCTAAATAACTTTCAAAGCCTCAACAAAGGTATTAAATCATGGCTGAAAGAGCAACAGTACTGTTCCCACATATAAATTATTTGCTTATATGTTTACCTGATGAAACCTTATCGTTCATCTTTTTATAACTTATTTTTATTTATTTATTTATTTTCTGGATATATCGTCTTAGGTATCTCTGTTCTTTAAATAGCCTTTTGTATATTTTTAATCTGTAAAAGCCTCCCTAGGACTGGTGTTGAAAATTAGCACTGTGCTATAAACACTTAAAGCAGTGCATCTGGGACCTGTGTATATTTAAATATCGCAGCATCAATGTTACTGTGTGTCCATGTCAAATAAACAACAAACTAAAATAAAATAAGTTCTTAACACTCCTGGTGCTTTTGCCAAAATAACCTGAATGGTTCAGCTCAGCAGCATGGTTCATCTGAAAAACTCATATCTCTGCCAAAACAGTTCACTTGTGTGTCAAAACTGAATTGCTTTCTCATATAAATAGTCAGTGCCCCCCAAAAATGCATGGACCCTTTGGCACTATGTAAGTACTGCAGGTCAAAATGTTAAGATGTTTTGAGGGCCATTGAAATACTCCTCATGTGCACCTCTCAGTCTTAGCCCAGCGACAGCACTGATCTGTACAGTTAGTGGAAATGAATTTCCCCCTGGGGACCAATAAATCTAAATCTAAATCCTTATCTAATCTAGTCTTTAATTGGCAGTGGTTACAGGACCATTTTTTTTTTGTCTGGATAACATAAAACAATTGTGTATGAAACTGAAAATAAATTTTAAAAAAAAATAGGATTTCATGGTAAGGGTAGCCTCTAAGGTTTGACATCACACAGCGCTCATTCCTCTGAGAAAATACTAACCATTATTATAGTTCTGTTTTCCAATTGCTAAAACACAAACTAAGATGGTTTTTATCAAAATACTTCCCACAATTCACAAAACCACACACCCAAACTGAAGCACTGCAATGAAAACAAAATAAAGCATTACCAAAATCAAACTTTAGAACCAAATGGCACACACAATACTTATTATCAGATTTTTCCCCAACCAACTACACACTGTTAGCATAATGAAAAGCATTATCATCTTTCGTATAATTTTCAAAAACACTAAAAAAGTTCAAATTGTAGAAAATTCTTCAGATGTTCACATGCACAGAAAAATTTGTGGATACACACATGTGCTGTTGAAACATGTATCTTTCTATTTTCCACCTACCAAATCAGTGCAAAATATGCACATCAAATATATTTTGGAAAAATGTAAAAAAAATATATATATAAAGCAAAAAAAAAAGGAGGCAGGAAAAAATAATAAGGCAGCAGCATCTTGAAATGGCAGACATGACTTTATGTTCGATTGTTGTGTCTTATGCAGAGAACAGTGTTCAGTGCATTTACAGTAAAAAGTGCCATTCTGAATAGCAAAATGTGTGTAAAGCAGAAAATGTGCTTAGAGTTTTGGAGACTTGAGAAGAGGTATGCTCTCTCTGTAGCAGTTAAATATTTGTGATATTCATGTCATTTTACTATGTTAGCAATTGGAAAAAAAACTGTAATCACCTACATAAAGTAACTTCAATACATCAGAGCAAAAAGAAAATGTATACAGTATAATATACTGTAATATGAACACAAACAAAAAACAAGGAAACTTATATGTTGCCTACAGCGCTGTAAATAAAGATGGAGTTTCACAACTAATATTAGACAAGAATTATTATGTTCTTATTGACTAATTTTGACAATTGAACCGACTGTTGTAGATGTGATAACTTTTAAAATGAAATAATGTTGATATGATTTTGGAGAGAACTACAATTAGACTGAGAACCAACAATCTCTTTAGATCAACAAGATCGATGCACTTGGAGATTGTGCTACTGGTAGGCTACATGTGCTTAATAATTTGCAAAGATGTCCTGAGATATTGAGACATGTGCTATGACATTTGCAATTTGATGAAATGAATATGAAATTCCATTCTGTTCTGAACAATTGCCAAGTGGTTTCGAGGTCTGTCCATGTTATTTTGAGAATGGAATTTCTGTTTCAAGAATTGAGCCAAACCAAAGGATTAAAACTGTAAAACCCAATTCATCAGGCGCTCTTGACTTCAGATGAAATTACAAATCAATGCCACTAGATGGAAGCAGAAAACTTTCAACATGGTAGGCTTTCTATTTAAGTAGCTGAACAGTTAAGAGGCAGCAGAAACCTGACTGGAAAGTTATTTCAGCTGACACTTGATAATGATAAAGGAGGTATAACATTTCTACTGTCTAAGGCTAAGGAGTCTAATAGTGGTTGCAAGAGGTTAGTTATCTTTTTCAAATGGAAGTCATTTACCAAGGAAGTTGTTCCATTCTGTGTCCAAATCTGCCTGGTTGGCCAAACACCCACGCAGCACATTCAAACAGTAATTCTGGCAGGGTTTCAAGGCAACTTGGCCAGAGCAGTAGGGACAGTATAACATCTTCATGGTGGCTCGCACACAGCTGGGAGAGGCACTGACCTGAAGGAGGTAGGAGGAATTAGCAGTCTGTTATTGCACCCAGCACAAACTCTCATCCAACACCACCATACCCACATAAATTATAAGAGCCTGGCTATTCTTTTAAAGTCAGTTATACGAAGCAGATTAGTTTTCTCTGCGACTGAAAACATGGCAGATCAGAAGAGTCTGGTATGTTATCAGAGATACTGTTACCACCAGTTTTTTTTTCCAGAGAAGATATTAAGTCAATAGTCAGGCTATTAGAATCAACTGTAAATGTTCTAGCATTCCTTGGCACTTCTCACTTACCGTGGAAACTTTGTTGACCACCTCTGGCATAAGCATCAGGCCACGCACGAAGGTGCGTGCTGCCACAAAGGCTCGTGTCAGTTGGATACGGAGCTTGCGAGGTACATCGCCAAAGGGCTGCAACTGTTCTGTGTGCCGACTGACACACTCCATATATGCATCGCTAAATTCATACTGTACATTGACCAATCGGAACATCCTTTCGAGAAGGTCAGCCCAGAAGTCTGATAACATAGCATCCAGGTTGACAGCAGCACTTCCAGACACATAGTACCGAGTCAGGGCCTCAAAAAAGTTTTTGAACAATTCTGCATTCTGCACGTACATCATCCCATAGGTTCGCACGAACATGTTGTGCAAAGAGATCTCTGCATTTTTCAAGAGCTCTCGGAAAAATTCTGTGGAAAACAAGGAGAGGGATTGTGAGTGTAATGTACATATATAGAGCTATCAAATCACCAGAACACAAATTCTTACATGGTTTTCATTTCATATTTTATGATTACAGTTTGTTAACCTTTGATTCAATCACATGTCCTGTGAAATTATATTCAGACATGGTGAGCATCTCATTATAAAGCAAAAGATAACACAAATGCACATTGTGGAACTTCTATTAAGTAACCAAAAATACATTTTCTAGCATGCTAATGGTATTAAAAGAATACAAAGTTAGCTGATCAGTGAAATATCCAGGAGCATGTTGCTTTGGAAACAGACGAAGACACAACACACATAAAAAGACAAACACTAACACAAAGACAAACCAACAACACTTTTGCACACACACTCAGATTTACTTTATTTTCAATAAGCCTCATAATTACCTGAGTATGAAATGATGTCTGCTTAAAAATGTAAAAATGGTTCAAATATTATAGAAACACCTTGCTCCAGATTTATGTCACTACTACAGGTTTTCTATAGCACAGTAGGCAGTAGCTCAGTGTATAACTATAACAAAAAGATTAGAACAAGTTTTTTATAACCTGATATGAATTGTTTTTTGAATAAGGTGATAAAGCTCGGAGTCACAAACTACAGCACAGTCCATTAAGGTTTATTTGTCATGTTGGTAACCTGTTTTTTCTAAAACATGGGCGCTTGAAAGGGGGAAACTGTGCTGTGGACTGACCCTAACCAAGATTTGCTGATGGGTCAGTCACTGATTCTTGTTTGATACTTTATTTAATTTTGAATACAACTACTGAGTAATGACCACAGTGATTTAATTTGTAATGATTGTTACAAAGAGCAAATGCAAAGAAACACAGAACTTGTTAAAACAGGATTGCTCTTTGAAGATCATGCATGGTAGAGCAAACAAACAAGTGGCTGTACAACTTGTCCTTTTTTAAAGCACAGTAAGACATAAACAGGAGCATAGATACCTGAAAATAATGAGGCCTGTTGATGTCTCCTTTCCAATGCCATTCACTCCATAATTTATTAAAGAATTGCAGACAATCAAGATTTCTATGCATCTTGCATGAAAACGTCTAATTTGAGAAAACCACTGAGGATCACATTATTGCCACAGACAGCCATTGTCACCTCCCGCCTCCATTTGAATTTTTTGGCAGATCTTCATCCTCAGTGGCACCTAAGTCCTGACATTTTGAGTATTTCAGAAACATAGCTTTTTATGAAAACAATTTCTGTAAAGATAAATTCTAGTTATTAGTTAAGAGGAGAGAAGCAGGACCAATAAAGTTGGAGCCAAGGCCTCTCTGTCAGTCTAAACAGGCCCCACCTCTATGCTATTCTGAGGATTTGCCATTCAGAAGACGTCTCTCCACATCATGCTGCTTTTAACTGACCACAATCAATGGCATTTTTCTGTTGTCACATTCCATTCGCTCCTCTTTCTCCCGGCTTCTCTTGGACTGTCCTTCAGAGTAATTTTAAATAGGATTACTGATTAATGCAACCCCCTTCCCTCTTTCTGTTCCATATATGGACCAGTGCCCCCCCCCCCAGGCCCACATCTTCCTCCCTCTACTGCTTTCACTTCATCAGTTCCTTCAGAAGGCTCTCTTCACAAGAGACTGGGAACAATGAACTACTTCATCCTAAGGAATGCCCTTCGCCCCCCTCACCATTTTCCCCTTCAATAATCCAGTTCCCCCTCTCCCACAGGCACCCTCCACATAACCCCCCCACCCCCAACTTCTCAATCTGGACAAAATGAGAATATTTTGCAGTCTCTAAAAATGGCTCAGTTTCAGTCTGGGCACATATGTGAGCATACACTAACTCACTTTTACTCTTTTATATTTTTTACCCATTACCCACCCTTTACCAAATTTACATACTGCTGTAGTTTCTCTGGGTGCCCTCTGCATGGCTTTGAAATGGAAAACACCCATGCTCTCACAGAGGGAGTCAATAAAATGATCCCTGCCACCAGCATACACACATTGTCTCCTGGTAGCGCTGTCACTTCCACTTCAGACTGAAACCCTGAAAAGAAAAAAATGCTGTAGAGGAGGGGTTAAGGCGGAGTGGGGTGGGTAAAGTTGAGGGCTTTTATAACTCTAAATCTGCTCTGTGTTGGCAAGGATACCTGAAACACTACAGCCCCTCTATTTACCTCCCCATCACAATTGCCCCCCTTCCCTACTCCAACAGACACACACAAAAATATACAAACAAAAAGACGAAGAAGATGGAGCATCAAGTTCCACACTCCACTGACAGTGATCTAGGTCCTAATTACACAAGACTGAATTTGGCCAAATCCGAAAAGTTTTCATTGCGTTTTTGCCTCCCGTTTACATGGGAATGGTACCTGGAGTGCCTGAATCTGCAAACTTTTGAAACCAGTGTCCAGAGTGGAGCACTTTGAAAACTCAACACTGCCCGGCTCTATGTAGACAGGATTCAACATCTTAGGGTGACATCACCGCATGTGCAGTGCTCTTTGACATGAAGGCTGTGCGCGCATACCAGGAACAATAACAGCTTCGGCCACCTACAGGGTAACATGTCAGCTGCTTACCGTACGCAGTTTGTTATCCAGACAAAACTACCCAGACAGATTTGTTGTCCAGACAAGACAGTCCACACTTAAGTTTTTCTTCTTAGTACGTGTGTTGTAAAACCGCTGTTTCCCTGCAAACCTACATCACCATCTACTGGACTGGCATGCACATGACAGTGTTTTCAGTTGTTCTGGCATCTCCATGTGAACGCAGATTGCTTTTCAAAAGGCAGAGGAAGAACTTTTGTATTTCAGGTGAGAGTGTCTCCGAGTAAACAACGCCTAAAACAAAAGTTCAACCCCCTAGCCCTGGAATAACAAAGTTGCCACAAGTTTCAAGTTAGTAAGATGAGACAGAGGAGGTGTAGAGTAGGAGGAACAGGCATTGAGCTAAAAGACGTTGTATTGCTTATCTGCAGGTTTTTGAGGGTTAACACCTGTGCTGAACAGATAACAACTGTGATTAGTTTAGAAACCCACTGATTTAAGGAAAGTGGACTAAGCATGGACGTGGGTGGCAAGGGGTGGGTGTAGGGTTTTACCTGTATCCAGTACTGTACAAGTATCTCCCATTGACAAAACATTTCATGACTCATAGCTGCCTGCCATCAGATCAAGAAGCTGTGCACACAGCTGTGCATAGACGGCCCGGAATTACAAGCACTGATCTTAAGGCCGGCCCATCTGAGAAACAGAGGAGCTGACTCGTCTCCCCCTCGTGCTCCCTCCTACTTCCTCAAAAAAGGGTCCTCCTCTCTGCCCCTCCTCCCAATCCAAGCCCAGACAGTAATTGCATCCTATTTGTGCCAATTAGCCCCTGTGCTTCTCCCATGTTTTTTTTTTTTGAGAAAGGGTTCTGTCCCTCCTATTGTTACACCTTAGTGATTTGAAAGGATGGCTCTTGTTGTTTGTGAGTGTGCATGAGAGTGTGAGGGTGCGTGCTTGGCCGTAAGGAGACAAGAGGCCTACATCCAAGTGCTTAGATTCCAGACATAGGCTTGCTCTGCCTGATGGGGTCAATGCAACAGGACAGGCGGGCTGAGGCCAGGACAAACCTAGAGAGAGGGGCAAACTATTTCTGGCCTTGGTTTTAATTGTCCTTGACTCCTAGCTTCTGGCTCTAATAAGAGCCCTCATATTCACAAACCTTGGTTATTCATAAAGTGAGTGCATGTTTGCTGGCTCTGTTTATATGTGCAGTTGCAGCTGGGATGGGATAACTAAATGGTATCACTATAACTGTAATGTACAAAGTAATGGTTAATGAATTTAAGGCTCTAAAACACAGTTTCTCACCTGCTTAAACAAAAAAACATAAGAGGAACATTTATCTCTGGCACTGTGCAACCTGCATGGACCATAAACAAAGTAAAAAATGGTGCACCCACTTATTATTAGGGATGTATACCGTGGACCGGTACTTTCATGTACCGGTTCCCAATTGGGTCAGTACCCAAACACCGTTAAGAATCTGGAAAAACAGTACCGTTATCGGTACTTAACTGTCTCTTCAACTGTTACATAGTTATGACACTACCGCCATCCGGCTCAAGCGTGTCAGTGAGGGCTAAGCGCTCTAAGGTTTGAGCTCACTTTAGCAAAGTTAATGAAAACTCGGCCTGATGCAATCTTTGTCAGAGAGAAGTTACGTCCAAGGGGGGAAATACTAGCAACATCACCAAACACTTGGAGCGCACGCATAGTATAAAGCTAAGGGAGTGCGGGCTGTTTGATTGCTATGGCAACATGAGTAGAGTTAGCAGCTCGGCGAACACTAAAGACTGCAGCACCGACAGAGACAGAGACTCTATTATCCGCCCCTTCGATAAAAACCCTGCCAAAAACAACACAGTCACACGGGGTTAAACTCTTGACGAAGTGCTGCTGCACTCGGCCGTATAACTTGGATGAAAAGCCGACGGCACAGCTCTCTTCAGATGAATCAGAGCTATTACTGCCCGCCCGGAGCGGAAACTCTTTGTTTAGTGAGGTCAAGAGAGCACCGGATGTGACTGACGGGTCAAGCGGCGCTCACAGAGCCCTCTGTTGGATGAAACGGTCCACTGCTCCAGGCGCCCTGATGTGCTGCTACACTCAATATTTTACATTCGAATATCTATTTACTATTCAGTTACGGATATTTATCCCCATATTTGAACGGTTATACGACTATCTAATATAAAGAGACAGCCCTAGTAGTCATCATTACAGTATTGATTTTAGCACCACTGATATATGGGTCTGTCTGTACAGTCCGTTGGGCGGCATGAAGGGGTTTTGCCATCTCCTTAGCTTTTTATTTTTGCCTCTGAGAAGCATTTGTAATGCATTACTTCTCTTCTGTTGAAGCTTTATTATTACCTTGTGGAATCTTTAATATTTTGTAAAGTCTTTATTTTTTACACAAAATTACGTGTTGTAGTATTGATGGAGTATCGATAAGTATCGATACCGATAAGGAGTATCGGTATCTGTATCGGTTTCGACAAAATCGTAACGATGTACATCCCTACTTATTATACCATCTTTAGCTGCTGATACTCTATGTAACAAAAGCTATAGCAGTTGAAGGGCACAAGTCAAGCTTTTACCCCACTCACACTGCCATTTCAAGCCAAAATATTTACACCCCTTTCATGTTTCATCTTCTCAGTAAACATCACAGAGACAGATGGGTGGGCACAAGTTGAATCCCTACATTTGCTCTGTCCCCAGAGGTAGTGTCAGAGGTGCGATTTTGGGGAGAGGAGGGCAGCATGGCTCAGCTCAGGAGCGATCAATCTGTGAATGGGTATTAGTTAAAATTCCTCTCTGGCTCTGGGCCCATCTAATGCCTTTCACTGCCAAAAAAAAATCGCCACCATAAAAGAAAAAAATAAAAATTAAAAATAAAACACGCTGTGTTTTGTTGGACCGGCCAAGCTTTTTTTTTTTTTTACAGGATGCATTCTCTGTGGCATTGTTTTGACAAGCTTCAACAATGTTACAAGATTGAATTCTATCAAGTGTTGCATTGATTATTTTTTTCCCCAAGATCTTGAATAGATGATGGGAGAGTCTGACCACTGTGCAAAGCCTTCTTTGGCACATCCCAAAGATTGTCAATGGGGTTAAGGTCTGTTCTCTGTGGTGGCCAATTCCATGTGTGAAAATGATACCTCATGCTCCCTGAGCCACTCTTTCACAATTTGAGAACAATGAATCCTGGCATTTTCATCTTGGAATATGCCCATGCCAACAGGGAAGAAAAAATTCCATTGATGGAATAACCTGGTCATTCAGGTAGTCAACTGACCTCATTCTTTGGGCCACAATGTTTCTGAACCTAGCCCTGACCAACTGAAGCAACAAAATATCATAGCACTGCCCCCACAGGCTTGCAGCAGGCACAGGGCATGATGGATGCATCACTTCACCTGCCTCTCTCCTACCCTGATGTGCCCATCACTCTGGCACAGGGCAAATATGGACTCATATGACC
This sequence comes from Scarus forsteni, assembly GCA_036419115.1. Classification (NCBI taxonomy): domain Eukaryota; kingdom Metazoa; phylum Chordata; class Actinopteri; order Labriformes; family Labridae; genus Scarus; species Scarus forsteni. The sequence continues at coordinate 12,270,126 of JAZDUH010000049.1, read as the reverse complement.
ATATGACCTTCTTACAGTCCTCCATAGTCCAATCTTTATGCTCCCTAACAAACTGAAGCCTTTTTTTCCAGTTAGTCTTACTGATTAGTGGTTTTCTTAAGGCTACACAGCTGTTCAGTCCCAATCCCTTGAGTTTCCTTCACACTTTGCGTGTAGAATTGCTCTTACTTTCACTTTTAAACTTACCCCAGAGGTCTACTGTTGTTTTTCTTCAATTTGATTTGGCCAAACTTTTAAGCAATTGCAGAACATGATCATTGAGGACTTTTTTTACAGACCACATTTCTTCCTTGAAGACGATGGCTCCCCACTCTCCTTCCAGTTTGTTATAATGCATCGGACAACTCTTAACCCGATTTTAGTAGTTTCTGCAATCTCCTTAGATGTTTTCTCTGTTTGGTGCATGCCAATGATTTGACCCTTCTTAAATAGACTAACATCTATTCCACCACACAGCATGTGTCTTTCCACATGGTTGTGTTCAAGAAATGAGAAGCTACTCATTGCACCAGCTGGGGTGAAATAGCTGGTTGCCAGCTGAAAGATAATCACCCATGTAGCAATTATCCAAGAGGAGGCTCATACCAGTTATATTTAGGTGGCGACTTTTTTTTGGTCAGGCTGTGTCCATATATATGTATGTATTTATAAATAAAAAAAAAGAAATTTAAGATGATATGCAAGATTAATTGAATTTGATTAACAGTTGTTCTGTCCCTAATATCCATATGCACCTACTTTTTCCTAACAGTAAAATAACAACATGGTTTTGACCCTGATATTCAGTAACATTTACAATAAAGCATTAACGTACTTCCTGTGCCAGTTTTAGCATGAGGAATACCTCCTTCTAGGTGTCTCCCTGTGAAAACAGGAAACACACCAGCAACCTGAACATGCCAATGTATCCAGAGAGAGAGGTGGTCTTAATGGCGGAGCTGGAAAAGAGCACAGCAGGCCCTTGTAAAAAGATCCTGCTCCTAACAGTTCAGACAGCAGCTACTTGTCTACAGTGATGGGGAGGGGCACAAATGAAGGTAGGTAATGGAAAGAAAATGAAGACCGACTTTCAGCTCAAGGTCTGCCTCCTATTGGACAAAATATAAAACATTTAGGTGAGAGGACCTTGACTTTCGGGATTTGCTATTGTGATCTCTGTCATAAAACCTTGATTTCAAGTGAAATTGAAATGTGAAGAATCAGAATGTCCTTGACATTTAGTTTAACCTATTAATGTTTACTTGAGTTTCAGTGTGAAAATGTTTTAAATTTGAAGATGTGTTGTAGACTTTTTCCTGTCTTGAAAATACTGATGGAAGTTGCTTGACAGATATGGTTCTATTTTCAGTTCCTCACAGAAGAAGTTTTTGTCACCAGAGACTAATCATCTTAATCTTGTAACACTGTCTGCCTCTCTCAAACCTTGGAAACATAATTGATATGGAGAAACAAGTACCATCTCTCCAACAACATGGGCAAATGATTACATTTGTCAAATTTTAAGACAATTCAATATAAAGATTATCAGTGGACTAATAGTTATTAATTAATTAAACACCAACTCAGTTGTTTCAGTTGGAAACAAAAAACAACGCAAAGCAAACATTGACTAAAGACAAGTTTACTACATTACATTAGATTAATTATAAAATGTCCCAGGAAAAATGGACAAGTTTGAAAGGCAAGAAGAAGAAGGTTTTTGGGTTTGAGTGTAAGGCATTAGATGGGCCTGGGGCCAGAGAGGAAAAAAAGAGGGGTGGGCTGGCTTGAGCAGCCACTGCATTCCGACACGTCACATTCCTGTCCACATCTGGCTGCAATACACATACTCCACTTTGCTGGCTTCCCTCACTTTCCTTCAGACACATATGGTTTGGAGGTCTCTGACTCACATATGGGTAGGAATGTGTGACCAAAAATGCATTTCAGAGCATACAAAACCACCTAGAGTTAAAAAACTACCAATATATTAATGAGTTCTTGCTCTGCATTTCACTCCTCAACGATTTCGAGTCTTTTAAATATTTAGTTAAGGCTTCTCTACCTCCTTAGTGGTTTAACTCTGCTGCATGATTCCATGCACTCTTTGGAAACATGATCCAAGTATTTACGGACATACACACATGTGCTCTCAGACATTAAAAAAGGAACTAAATAAAAGACCAGTGCTGAAGTTGTGTGTGGTCCGTCTGGCAGCATGCATGTCTCTGGAGAGAAGGGTTGTGGAAGACCAAGCTCTGTTTTTGTGTGTGTGTGTAAGTGCGCTTATACATGGGGGGGGGGGGGGTTGAGAAGTTGAGGGACAGGTGGACAGACCAACCAACACAGACTGACCGTCTCCTCTCCTGGCAGCGCAGTGGCAGGTGGAAGTGTCCATCAAAAATCATGTAACATTAATACCTCTGTAGAGACATTTGACAAATTGCTGCCTGAAAAAGTAACTTGGATTTCTGTGTTTGTGGGTGAAAGTGTGTTTGCTTACTGTCAAAGTGGTCATGCCTCTGTCTGAAGGTGGATTGTAGATTGCTGCTAAGCCTTGACACGGGTGCTTTGATCTCTGTGTGGCTCTGCTGGCTCAGCTTCTCCTCCATCTCCACCGTGCAACAGGAAAAGCCTTGCGGGCACACTTTCAAGGGAGCCCCTGGTAGGGTAGACAAAATAAAAATGTTAAATATGATAATAAAATGACTGCTAATGATTTATGAAATACACTTTACCTCTTAGCTGGTTGGACCTTTTTGAAGACACATAAATACTTTTTTTGATTTTGTGTGGAAAACCTACAACAAGACTAATCAACAACAAGGACTGCAAAGTTTGAGAAAAAATAACCACTGTGGGATTAAATGATTTAACATTGAACACAAACTGAGTTAATAAAATCAACATCAAAGCATTAATTAGACAACCAATGTGCATCCTTTCAGCTGTAGCTTCAATGTTTGCAAATACAGTTTTGACCAGTTCATGTTTCAGCATTATTACCTGATTAAAGATTGCTCTAAAAAGTAATAAAAAGGGGGTAACAGCTGCATGTTTTGAGCAACTTTGTTCTGAACCATTCTTTGGTGGTTTTAGCTGTGTGTTTTGGGTCATTATTCTGTTGGAGGACCCATGACCTGCAGCTGAGACAGAGCTTTCTGACACTGGGCAGCACATTTTGCTCCAGAATGCCTTGATAGTCTTGAGATTTCCTGTACCCAGCACAGATTCAAGACACCAAGTGCCAGATGCAGCAAAGCAGCTCAAGAACATACTGTAACTGAACCTCCTCCATGTTTCACAGTAGGTACAGTGTTCTTTTCTTTTTGTGCTTCATTTTTGCATCTGTGAAAATAGAGTTGATGTGACTTGCCAGAAACCTCCAGTTTTGTCTCATCTGTCCAAAGTACATTTTTCCTGAAGCCTTGTGGTTTGTCATTATGCAATTTGGCAAATTCCGGCCTTGCTTTTTTTATGATTTGCTTTTGACAGTGATGTCCTCCCTGAAGTCCACTTAAGCTCGAACAGCAATAGATGGTGCGATCTGATACTGATGTACCTTGACCTTGGACTTCACCTCTAATTTCTTTGGAAGTTGTTCTGGGCTCTTTGGTTACCATTTGTATTGTCCATCTCTTCAATTTGTCATCAATTTTCCTTTTGTGGCCACGTCCAGGGAAGTTGGCTACAGTCCCATGGACCTTAAACTTCTGAATAATCTGTGCAACTGTAGTCACAGGAAAATCAAGCTGCTTGAAGATGGTCTAGCCTATACCTGTAACATGCTTGTCTACAATTCTCTTTCTAATCTCCTGAGAAAACTCTCTCCTTAGCTTTCTGTGGCCCATGTTTAGTATGGTCCACACCATGATATCAACTGCACTGTATCTACTTCACTGATAACGAGCTTGAAGACACCTGTGATGCTAATTACTGGACATACCTTAGTTTAACATGTTCCTATGGTCAAATCATTTTCAATTTTTTCTAGGGCTACCATCATTTTTGTCCATGCCAGTTTCATCATTTTGTTTTGTAAATTAATTCTGTTGAACCACAATTCAAAAGCAATGTCTGATTTCCATTAGTTAATTTTCATTACTTTTAATTTATTACTACTTTTGTCAGTTTCAAGTTAAACCAACACTACGTAGCTTTTCAAACATATTATAATCCTTCGATATTCATTGTGATGGCCCACCACTTTACAATGAGTTCAATGAAACCTCTGTCGTGGTCTGTATCCCTTTCATTGGCGCTATGTAACTTCAAGGTGGATGGTAGGAACCCTGCCACACTAAAAAACTACACGTTTGGACTGCTTTACAGCATACGTCACTTCCCCCGATTCCTGATTCGTTTACAATATGGAAGTCTCGGTGAAAGCCAATCGCGGAGCTTTAACCATGGCGGAGGCTGGCGGAGGGAACAACGTAAGGAAGAGAAAAGTTTTGTCGGAGGATACAAAACAAAGAAAGCGAGAGAAAAACAAGCTGAATGCTCGGACCAGAATAATCATCGGTTCGGCGTTCACTTACTGGCATGAAATAAAAGACGAGGGGGGATGTCCGACTACTATCAGGTATGTTGAGCGACTAGTTTATGACGAAGTTCCTCAGAAAAACCTTGACAGGAAAAATGTACAGCTCAACAAATCCAGAACGTACCAGTATGTAGTTTGGTTTAGACCTATTTCAAGTGTGTGATATCGCCAGCTGGTCGTTGTCTTTATCTTCAACACGACGGGGGCGACTTCACGGTGATAAAACCAAGTTCAACTTAGCGATTTTTATCATTGTCATTTAGTCAAAAATAAATACATTACCTCGTCGCTATCCATCCTGCAAACAGCCACCGAAGACAGAATACTTTTAGTGAAGTCCTGGCTTCTGTGATTCGCATACAAAATAAATGCACGCGACCGGCAGATCTGTATCCTTACGACAGTATGCGCGCGCTAGAGCTCATGGGTAGTTGAGTTCTCGCTCCGGTCAAGCAGAGATCTTCCATAGTGCTGCTTTAATTCAGGATCATTTATTTATAAGATTTTATTGTTACCAATGCTATTAACAGTCGATCCAATTCTTTAACAATTCCCTTGTTGATTCCTGATTATCCACGCCAATTTTGGCCTGTAGATTTTCAGTGCCAACAATGTTAAACACATGTCACAGCTTAGATAACTGCTTCTGCAACTTGGTGGTGTTTCCACTCACTTAAAATTGTGCAGTAGGGCGTCTTATGTAAAAAATTCAGCCACAATTTTGACCGCATCTGAACCCTGTCAGTGGAAGGAATTGATAAGTGAATTTATTAGCAAAAAGACTCATGATATTGATTCTTTAAAGGTGCTGTTAACGATTCTCAACTGGAATTGGTTTTGATTCCCATCCCTCTGCTGCTACTACCACTGATATATCATATCAGAGGTATTGTTTAGGGCCTGACCTATCTATCAGCAGGCCAATTTAATCCTAAAATTATAGTTCTTTTCAAAATATTCAACATCAGTTGGAGCTATATTCTTACTTTCTCATAAAGCAGTAAATGACGTTCAGTGTCCAAGACGTGAAGAATAACGTTGTTGCACTGTTACTCCAATAGATGGAGCTCTGACTCCATTTGATCCTCAGTCCCCTCCTGTCCGCCATCTAATCAGTCATGTACGGGAGTGACATACAACCAGGCAACAATACAAGAGTGGGCTGAATATAGCTTGCCGACAAGTATGTTTGTAACGGTGTTGGGAAACAAATATGACTCAAAATGTCTCCTGTTTCAATGTAACTGTCTTTGCCATGTTTCATGACAAGTGGTGCAAGCTATGTTGCATCGGTCATGCTTTTCAATTACATTACAATGGTAAAGCTGTGCTACCTAGTTTGAGTACTCCATCAATCATCACTCCATCATCTGCGTGTTGAAGTGCATATAATGAGGAGCGATGTGAACGCAGAGGGGAGGTGGTTTATTTAGGGAAGGCATAAAAAGTTAAAATAATTAACGTTGCTTGACTGCTGGCTGTAACCTCAACTCAGCTTGTGTCTTATGGAGTAAAGTTAGTGTATTATAAATAACAGACTATTTGTGACCATTATTTAGTTGAAATTTATCTATCTAAGACAATATGTTTTGACTTCTTAGAAAGGCATCCCTGGTTTTTATTTAGGTTGATATGAGTCATGACTTCATGGCACATAAAATAATGGAGTAGAGAAAATTTGATTTCACGTTAAAGGACATTCGAGGACTAAGGCCTAAATCTAAAGATAAATTTAGCAGTACAACTGTATTTCATAACTTATTTATAGATAGACGCTTTTGTTAAGGTTATATAATTAATTTCCCATTAATTAACAAGATTGCTTGTTCTTGTACTTGAAAATTCATTAATCGGCCTATTAATTGGGAATTAATTTTTTTTCTGTCAAATATCAGCCTCAAAAAAATCCATATCAGTTGGGCCTAGTGTTGTTATCTGTTTTTGTTTGAAAGATAAATGTGGTCAAACCTGAAAAAACTTCCAGCAGTTACTTCCAGCTGTTGTCATGCTCACAGCTCCCGATGCCAAGGTCAGATCACTCAATATCTTTCTTTCGTGGCAGCAGTTGGTTTGTCAGACTAGGTGACTATGAAGCCATAAATTTGCGCAGTGACTTGTCTGATGAGCATTGAAGACTACACACCTCAAACTGACTGCATGTACCAACTGGTGCGATGGAGAAGGGGCAACACCAATCTTAAACAAACACACTGTATTTAGAGTACAGTACTTTAGTTCTACAAAGTCTATGATGAATGATAGGTTTGTGAGATGATAACGTGAGCAAACAATCAATCTTTTCAAACTGCCAATTTTTCCTCTGTCTAGTGGTTCTCTGGATGCTCTCAAGGTATCAACCTTGCTTTGTTTACATCCGTGATCGTCACAGATGCAGAACACCTTATGCTCTCATGAGCCATTGTCTCTGACGTGAAGGAACAGATTGTTGGAGGCAGGACAAGAATCAAACATGCTAGACTTTCTGTTGTAGGGTGGTATGGTGTCTCAGACTGAACTGCTGTTGTCATTTAGACACATTACATGAGACTGAACAACTGACTTTTGTGGCTGGCAGGTCTGAAAATCCTGACAGTCAGGTCGGACTATAATCCATGCATAAATCCTGTAGTCTGAGCCCGGCATGATGCTCAGTGAACCTGTATCATTTCAGTTTCAAGTACTATTTCAGAACAGAGCATTGTGACTCTAAACATGGAGTGAGTTCTGAAAGTCAAATTTAGCCTTTTGTGACCATGCAATTTTATTTAAAACTTCAACCGGTATATCTTCTCATTTTCTTTACTTAGCACTCAGATTTTAACATAGATGGCACTAAGAAAAATACTTGCAAAATAAAAAGAAGCAAAAGTACTGATTTGAAAAACAATTAGAAAATTTAGCCACATGTGGTTCAAACCTTTTTGGATCCTGTTCCAACAACCCAGACCCTTTAACTCGCTCGCTCACATTGCCACATGCTTTTTCCCCCTAAAGCTCTGTGCCAACACAGCCTTTCTCTTGGTCATTCAAGCTCATTGCAACTGAAGAAAAGGCACTACATGATGAAAAGGCCACGCCTATTTTCTCCTATTAACATGATAGGTTAATACTTGCCCCTAGATTGTGTACACCAAATCTGGTGAAATTCCAAGCAGTGCTCTTTGAGATGCACATGTGGTGTTTGACGTCCCCCAAGGGTTCAGCTAAAATATATGTACCAGCAGCTTCCCACTTCTATTGTGAACCTACACAACAAATTTGGTGGTGATCAGTCAAAGGTGTTGGGTGTTGAAATTATCGCCAGTCTTTTTTAAGCTCCGCCTAACATCAAAGATGTTTCTGAGTGTGGCGGCCAAGTTTTCCAATCAATCAGGTTCATCTATAATAGAAAATTGATGGATTGTCCCCTAAGTCCATGTACTGTAGTTGGTGCTGATTAAGTCAATTTTAGAGAGGTCCTAATCATTTTATTCTTTCAACATTATGCAGATTAGGGCCCATCCGATGTATCAGCCAGCCGATTTAATTGCCCAATTATAGCCCTTTTAAAGTGTTCAACATCGGCCAGAGTTTTGCTAATGTAACACTGATATATTCTTCCTTTCTCATAAAACTGTGAATGCTGTGTCCAAGCTGCGCAGAATTAAGAAGTTGCAAGCTGAGCTCTGTACTGATTCTGTGTGTATGGATGATGGACTGTACGGGGCAAAACTCACTGACACTCACACAAAGTTGCTGAATGTTGTTTTTGCCTGCAACTCAGACATAACGAGTGACTTTCAATGCTTCTACAACATACTGCTGCACATTGCCAAACCACCATGATCTCTGGGCGGTAATGGAAGCTGCCACACAGGCTGGCACTGCCGAGCATTTTGCTGACCAATGCCACATCTGTCGTTCACAAAATGGACAAATTGGACCTTCTGATGGCAGGGGAACGGTTTATTTGAGACTGTTCTGTAGGGGTGTAACGAAATTTCGTGCCAAGAAATTTCATGAAATAAAAAAATGACGAAATAAAATTCAAAGACGCACGAAATAAAGGCACAAATAAAAAACGCGAAGGGGCGAGGCGCACCACGTCTCAGTACTGACACTGGTGATTTTTTACCATCCTCGCCTACCGTAGCAAAACACTCGCTTCAGAATGGAGGGAGACGAGGTCGAGGAATTAGCTGACGCTCCTTCGTCAAACACATTGGTTTTGTGGACCTATTCTGGCTTCCCACGAGAGAACGGTGAGAAGACTGCGGACAAAACAAGAACCGTGTGCAAATTATACTACTACAGTTCGCTGTATACTGAGGCGAGTACAACTATCAACTACCAACTACTTTGAACTGGAGACAAGCAGCAACTGTATGTTTGTGTCAGTCTGAATAAAAAACAATATCTGATTTTTGCATCTACTGTTGGGTTGACAGAATTTGATCATACTTGAAGATCAGAAGTATATGCACTGTTATAGGCTAAATATTATAGTTTACAGTTCAGAATTTTTTATAGGTCTAAACTGCAGCTCTGAGGACTGCTATTTGTTTTCCTTTTCATTCAGGAATTTATTTCCTGATTGTTACAACAACAAAGCACTTTTTGCTGAGATTTTATGTTTGTATTTGCACTGTAGTCTAAATAAGGGGAAAAAAACAATTTTGTTTTTTTCAAAGAGCATTTATTTTGTACTGATGCAGCAATATTTTTTATATGTCTGCATGAGGAAGAAAATAAAGAAAATGAGAATTTTGCACAACTTCTTACTGTTGGGAATTTTCTATAATCTTTATTTTGTATCATGAGTATTTCGTATCGTGAGCCCTGTTTCGCATTTCCTATCGTTCCGTGAGTTGACCATTTCGATACACCCCTACTGTTCTGTAATAATAACGGAAACCTGGCTTTACCTGCTTGTCCCCGACATTGCAGTTGAGCTAGCATTAGCATAGCTCCCTCTGAGCTCTACGACTTCATCAGCTGGCAGCAGGGGACTCACCCAGGCGGGCCTTTATCATGGCTTGAAACTTTAATCAGATCTGTTTAAAGAGGTTTGTGCAATATGTGCAGTGTTCTGCAAAAATATTTTGATTTCCTCACACATTACTTCATGTGTAGAATAAGAAAGCGGTTCTATCTGAACTAAAACCTACTTCTGATGCACTGAGAACTCTGGGACTGAAAGGCAGATATGACAAGATTCATAATTCATCTATATATATTAAAAATTTAAATAAATGTAATTATTTTATTTTGCAGGAATTAACGGCAGTCTTGCCCACTATTTTATTTTGTACTTGAAAGTTCTTTGCACTTGAATATGGAAGTGAAGAAGTAGCAGAATCCAAATTAAAATAAATTAACAGAAATGCATTTTCATTTTCAGAATAAAGCTATTCTTTTGACTCATGAATAAAATAAATACATTTTCCAAACTGAAATTAATTTTCTAGTTCAAGACTGCTCATTCTTTAAATTAATTACAATGAAAAAGAAAAAGATATTTAATATTGAATTTTCAAACGATGCCCCTGCAAATAGTTACCAAAAATCAATCTGAATCGTCAAAATTGAAAATTCAAAAGCATTAGTGCTAATGCTTTTTCACTTCAAGGTAATGGCCAGAATTTCTGACTCATCAATAAAATAAATAATAAGTAATCCAAACTGCATTTTCATTTTCTTGTTTAAGCTGCACATTTTATGTCACAACTAAAAAGAAAACAAAGAGGACATTGTATACGTTAGGATACAGTCCTGTACGAACACAACCTTCACACTCCGCTCTGTCCTCTCCCCTAACATAAACAGTGATGCTGAAGAGCTCGAGCAGCTGCTGACATCACTGTCCTGCGCCACTTTGAATTGCCAATTCAGATTGAATTACTGACCACTTTTTGCGGGGTGGGCATGAAAGCGAAAAAGCAATGTCCTCTTTGTTTTCTTTTATGCTGTGTCATAACATGTGCAGCCTAAAGAAGAAAATGAATATGCATTTTGGATTATTTAGTGTTCATTTTAGTTATGAGTCAAAAATTGTAGCAAAATCCTTGAAATGAAAATGAAAATGAAAAAGCTAATGCTTTTTAATTTTCAAATTTGACAATTCAGAATTGAATTTTGGTAACGATTTGCTGGGGCATCTTTTGAAAATTAAATCTTAAATATCTTTTCCTTTTTCATTTTAAATTTGCTGAGGAGAATGTAGTTCTTGCGAAATTAAGACTCTGCTGCCCATGAGCACATGCGGCGACCGTCGTAATGCTGCGCTCCAGTAACATTGGAACTGGGAGTGACATCATCTCCGACTTATTGGCGTTCCAGTTGAAGTAGGAAAAAAACATGCCGATCTACCAGGCTATTGTTAGCTGTTGTTAGCACGCCCTGCGTTGTTGTTCACAAATATCACACGAAGAATGTGATTATCACTATGGCAGCATTTTTTTAAATATAAGTCTAACAATACGATGTATACAGCTGAACTAGAGCGACACACCCCAGTCAGAAGTGCAAATAAATTGATTATTACAGGAGCTAAATAACTGTTCACACTGGGGGCATCCATCTTCGATTGTCAGCTAGGGGGTTGGACATTCCGACTTCAGGGAACGTTCCAGTTGCAGTTTCCTACTCGGAACTTGGAAATTCCTACTTCTGACTACAACTGGATCGCACCAAAAGACGTGACAATTTTTGGAAAACTTAGTATCATAGTTTTGTAGCCGGCTATTTATCACTACTTGCAGCCCGGTGCTCTCAGACAAATAATATAAATTTGCTCTAGTTTTAATTGACTTGTTCCTGAAGTTGAGTATCCAGGCCAGTCCAGCCCTGTCCAACCCGACCGCGAGGCTAAGGAATAGCATTTATAGATAACCTACAGTTGTGCCCAAAAGTTTACACCCCCCAGCAGAATTTCTGATTTTTTGGCCTGTTCTCAGAAAATATGAATGATAACACAAAAACCTTTCTGTCACTCATGGTAAGTGGTTGGGTGAAGACATTTACTGAAAAAATGATAAGTTTACTCTTTTTAAATCATATTGACAACAGAAACTTCAAAATTGACCCTGTTCAAAAGTTTACACCCCCTGGCAGTTTTGGCCTGATAACATGCACAAAATTTGACACAAATGGGTTTGAATGTCTACTAAAGGTAACCATCCTCACCCGTGATCTATTAGCTTGTAAACTGTATGTGTGTATAAAAGCTCAGTGAGTTTCTGAGCTCCTACAGACACGTGCATCTTTCACTCAGTGCTGCGTTGAAATTTCTGTGTCATGGGTAAAGCAAAAGAATTGTCAAAGGATCTGCGAGAAAAGGTATTTCAACTGTATAAAACAGGAAAAGAATTTAAAAAGATATCCAAGGAACTGAGGATACCAAGAAGCACTGTTAAAACTCTAATTAAGAAGTGGAGAGAGAGGGATTCTGTTGAAACCAAACCACGGTCAGGCAGACCAACAAAAATTTCAGCTCCAACTGCAAGGAAAATTGTTCGAGATGCAAAGAAAAGCCTTCAAATAACTTCAGCTGAAATACAGGACTCTCTGAAAAAAATTGGGGTGGATGTTTCAAGATCCACAATAAGGAGACACTTGAAGGAACATGGGCTGCATGGTCGGGTCGCCAGAAGAAAGACATTTCTACGCAAATGCCACAAAATATCCCGCTTACAATCCAAACAGCACAGAGACAAGCCTCAAAACTTCTGGAACAAAGTCATTTGGAGTGATGAGACCAAAATTGAACTTTTTGGCCACAACCATAAACGTTACATTTGGAGAGGAGTCAACAAGGCCCATGATGAAAGGTACACCATTCCTACTGTGAAACACGGAGGTGGATCACTGATGTTTTGGGGATGCGTGAGCTACAAAGGCACAGGAAAATTGGTCAAAATTGATGGAAGGATGAATGCAGCATGTTATCAGAAAATAGTGGTGGAAAATGTACACTCGTCGGCCCAGAAGCTGCGCATGGGATGTTCTTGGACGTTCCAACATGACAATGATCCAAAACACAAGGCCAAATCAACCTGACATTGGCTACAGCAGAATAAAGTGAAGGTTTTAAAGTGCCCATCTCAGTCTCCTGACCTCAATGTCATTGAGCCATTCTTGGGAGATCTCAAACGTGCAGCTAATGCAAGACAACCAAAGAATTTACAGGAGCTGGAGGCTTTTTGAGAAGAGGAATGGGCAGTTTTACCATCTGAGAAAATAAAGACCCTCATCCACAACAACCACAAAAGACTTCAAGCTGTTATTGATGTTAAGAGGGAAATACAAGGTATTAAAAACTGGGGGGTGTAAACTTTTGAACAGGGTCAATATTGAAGTTTCTGTTGTCATTATGATTTAAAAAGAGTAAACTATCATTTTTTCAATAAATGTCTTCACCCAACCACTAACCATGAGTGACAGAAAGGTTTTTGTGTTATCATTCATATTTTCTGAGAAAAGGCCAAAAAATCAGAAATTCTGCTGGGGGGTGTAAACTTTTGGGCACGACTGTATTTTGATGCTATAAAACTCATCTTAAAGTGTGTATTTCGATCAGGCATATATCTAAAAGTGAGACTTTTTTTAATTACTTAGAAACTCCTCATAGCATCTGTAATTAAGTCACAGAAAGTCTTAAACAAGAAAATGAAAATGCAGTTTGGATTACTTATTTATTTTAATTATGAGTCAAAAATTCCGGCCATGACCTTGAAGTGAAAAAACATTAGCACTAATGCTTTTGAATTTTCAATTTTGACGATTCAGATTGATTTTTGGTAACTATTTGCTGGGGCATCGTTTGAAAATTCAATATTAAATATCTTTTTCTTTTTCATTTTAATTAATTTAAAGAATGAGCAGTCTTGAACTAGAAAATTAAATTCAGTTTGGAAAATGTATTTATTTTATTTATGAGTCAAAAAACAGCTTTATTCTGAAAATGAAAATGCATTTCTGTTAATTTATTTTAATTTGGATTCTGGTACTTCTGCGCTTCCATACTTGAAAGATGCAGAGTAGAAAAATAAAAGAGGCTGGTGAAAACAATATTGTTGCTTTCTTCTTACAATGACCTGTTTACAACGTATTAAAAGCTGTTCTACCTGTACTCTAACCTACCCTCTTATTATTTACATTAACAGGAAGAGGTCATGCATAATAGAAACTGGATGTTTTGTCCCCTGGCCATATACCAGATTTGGTGTTGATAGACTCAGTCTTTCCCAATTTCTATTCATTTAAGTGTTTTCTAAATTATGCCAATAAGAAAAAAAATCGAATTAGGCGGACTTTAGGGATTCTTGGGGCTTGTTGTAGAGCACACTGAACCTGACTTGTGTGTAATTTTTCAAGTTAATCGGGTTTACGGTGAAAGGGGCGTGGCCTTCCCAAAACCTCAACTTTGAGCTTTAATACAGCACCACCTTGTGGCTGACTGGGCTCATGATTTAGGCAAAGTTGCTGCACATCATTTCCAGTGTTTTGGCCAAGTTACAGCTTTCTGGCCCATTCCAGCTCAGGGGAATTATAACCCAAGTGGTAGAACAGAAAGATTAATAATAAAACGGCACAGAAACAATAGTGTTCACCTCTTCAGGGTTTAAATCCTAAAAGTTCCCCTACACAAAAGCTACTCAGTTACAGCAACTATAGAAAATGAAATTTACTGTTTTTCATGTAATAGCCTATTCCCAATGCATACAGTTCTATGTCAAATAATTAAGAAATAGTGATACCTAGCTCTATGCTGTAAACTATTATGGACCTGTATATAAATCTGGTACCAATATACGATTAGTCCCAACATTGTAAATGGGCACCAGACTAAATCACAACAAGGATCTCAGTGCTTCAGAACCATTTGTCAAATTAAAAAGATCTGCCCATACCCCCAAATTTCATATAGCGCGAAAGCATGACGCTGTGCCCTGTTGTGCTATGCCCTGTTGTGCTGTGCCCTGTCGCACCGCACTGTGCAGCACCATGTCACACCATGTCGCACCGTACTCTTGAAAGGTACTGCGGAGCACCTAGACCCAATTCTAGTCTATCAGAGAAATTCTACTGCATGCACTGAAGCGCTGGTACGGGCCACGGTGATGGACATTTGCATCAAGTCTATTTTCTGCTTCCAAACCTCGTTAATTCACTGTCGTTAAGAAAGCACCAGACAGGAAGTCAACATGTTGAGTATCCGGAACTTACAAAATAAAACACAATAACCTGACTCTTGAGGGTGAATTTTCTCAACAGGTTGTCATTATGTCACAACCGGAGGCACGAGCATCAGGTCATCAGTTGGTCAGAGGGTCCCAGAGGCAGCACGACACCATGGACAAAAAAAGGGGAATCGTAGAGGTACAGAATTATATAACATTGTACGTATGACACCAAACATCCTTTCTACAAGGCTATAGGCAGATAGAAGTGAAATAAATCACGAGTTGGGACCAGCAAAGAGACCTTAGAGATGCGAAGTGAGGTGTTGTTCATTTCTTTTCTCAGTCTACAACATGTTGTATTAATGCCTATCCCTATATTAGAGATATGGTTACGTAACCATTGAGGTATTGACAACATTTTCTAAGTAATAAAATGAATCAAACAAACAAACAAATGGTAGCCAACCGTACGAACAACTGTATACCTAATCAAGTGCAAGGTGGCTGGGAAAAAACACTGAACTGCACTAATGCTGTTTCATTACAGGTTTACGCTCAAATTACTACACTACTAATGCATTACTGTAACAAACAGCTCCAATTGTGCACCATTTCTCCTATCTAGGCTTGACTACTTCAGACTGAGAGCTGTACTGTTTTGTTTTTAGTCCGATACCCTGTTTTTATTGTGACAGAAATATAGTAACAATTGACTGTACACAAACAATGGCAATGGCAACAGCTCTGCTTTGTTCAGTACACGGCTTCAGCATGGATAGAAATTACTAACAAACTACACTTTTCTTTCTGACCATAAACACTGACAATTTTCAAATGCCAGTACTTCCAGTAGTAAACCAATTAAGGAATAGGGCCAGAGAGGACAAATACAAGTTTGCAGCCGCAATAATGTTCTGTTTTTAATGTGACGGTTGGAGTCTGGAGGACACAGGGATCCTTTGAGTGCAACCAGGCACCAACAGCTTGTTTACTTTTCTCCACCAGCTTTGCTCACCGACTGAAATCCTGAGTACATGCACAGGTTGCTATTGCCTTAGGACCTAAATCTTACCAGCAGTTTTTTTCCATCATTCCCTCAGGGATTTAATCTAGACTTAAAGGACTGTACTCATAAAACATCATTTAAGTTTGAAAGCAGTAGAAATGATATCATAAACCAAGGTATGAAATATTTTAAGTCTTTACCAATAAGAGTTGTAACTGTACATGTAATTGCATGAAAGCATTTAAGGCCATGTAGTTTGATGCATTTGGATATTGGAAAATTTGGATGTTGTTTTGAATTACAGTGCATTCTCCGTCTTCAAGTTAGCAGCTTATATTCAGCCGCTTGACTCTCTTGCTCTCTTTAATATAACCTGCTGTGATTTCAGTCACTGGGCAACACGAAGCTTACAATTGTTGTGATGACCATGCTTTATAATAAGACTGACAAGAAACAGGATTCTTTTGTGCACACAATGCTGAGCAGCCTCAATGCTACAAAACATTTAAGAAAGACATTTAAGAGCAAATAAATTAGTACTGCTAAGTTTACAATATTTCCAATTATTATGATAATTGTCACCATTGTCACCTATGTATTAAGATACTCATCAAATCACTTGATTTGTGCCAGTGCATACTCGTGTCTATTTGTGTGAGAAAATGTGCATGTTTGAGAGAGTTGTGTGAATATGAATATGTGTCAGAAAGAAATTATTTATTTATTTAACCTTTATTTAACCAGGCTAGTCCCACTGAGATCATAGATCTTTTTTTCAAGGGGGGCCTGTTCAAGAAAGGCAGCAATGGCACAACTGTCAGTAGTTAACCCGAACCAGAAATGAGTGTCTCTGTCATTAGCTGTAGTAAATGTTAGTGTGTGAAAGAATGAGTATGTATTAGGGCTGCAATTATCGATTCTTTTTGTAATTGAGTACTCTATCAAGTATTTTGGCAATTAATTGAGAATGGGTACATTGTGCTCGCTGCAATTTTTTACATTGAATCAACTATGCTTTACTGAAAATCATCTGTATAATAACAGAACAGAAATTAAGCCAGGTCTCTTAAATTAACAACTTATTTTTCTTTTGTTTTTCAGTTTGAGCATAAGCAGGATCGCAAAATCAAAATACATATTTTTTTATTTTTAAGGAGTTCCTACTTGAAAATTTAGATTATTTTGAGCAACCAGGTCCTGATTTTAGAATGACACACTGGTTTTGAATTTTTCAAATGTATTTTTGGTTTTTTGAGTATCACAGGACGTTTGTGAATTTTTCCAGTTTTACCAGAGAGAAGACCAGTATCTCTACAGCTGATATCTCAAAAATGTACAAGTCATACATACAGTAGAAACCTAAATGGATGTACAGGCCCTTAAATAACTACTATAACTCTCCGCAGTGAGCACTACTGTAACTTAGCTACAACTGATCAAATGATGTTGATATTGGTGCATATGGCACCATCGATAGAACCCTCAAGCCTGGGATCAGGTCCAAATAAGCTTAAACTCGCTCCTTCTTTCACAGTGCTCTCCCTTAACGCATCCCTTCACCTTGACCCCTAAGCCATTCTACAGAACTCCTTCCAAAATGTAAATGCACAAGAACACACTCACATAACCATGCTACCACCTTGCCTAAACATATTCACACATCACATTACATCTTAACACACGGCTCTTTGTAACAGCATGATTGGAGTTACAAGAAGTGTCACACATACACAAACACACACACACAGCATTTAGCTGAAACAGTCTCTCTTTCAGCAGGGCCCCCTACACTGCTTGTCCATAGCACAAGTCCACAAGAAAAAGGTTTACGTTCCTGTGGAAAACAGCCAGTTACCAGAGAACATGTTTAAAATGGATATAGTCAGTTCTTCACAGGAATTTCTACACAAATGTCTGTTTGTCAGCCCAAGTGATTAGGACTCTGACTCAAAACTTTTTTTCAGCCAATATCTCAAGTCAGATGAATGAATAAACAAATAATGGTTAATACAGATAGATAGACAGATAGATGAATAAATGAACAAAAAATTATTCATGTACGTAGATAAGTAGATACACAAATGACTAACAAACTAAAAACATTGATATAGAACAATAGATAGATAAATGAATGAATAAAAATGATTCATATAGTTAGATATATGAATGAAAAAACAAGCAAACAAACTAAAGGAGTAATATGGTCCTGAACGACAGACCCCACTAATTCCAACCCAGGCACCCCCCTTCCCAAAGCAAAAATGCGAGGGGAAACACTGAAAAATGTCACTCTCATAGCCATTTAGGAATGAGAAGACATATTCTGTTTCATCTAAAAAGTTTTTTAAGCCATATTTTTTAATTATGTTTATTCCTGCTGTTAGAAAATACACACATTTCTTCTGCAGTCATCCTTTAACTGACACAAACAACTAGGGCTAAAAGATATATTGTTATCATATCGATATCGAGAAATGAACATTCAAGATATTATATCGAAAAAGCAATGATATAAACGATACAGATTTCCCCCCCGCGTTTGCCTTGCATGTACAACGAATTTCATTTGTATGAATGCACCGCTTGGTTTTCACCAAATCCATAGTGTCATATTGATATCGAGATATCTGGCATGAATATCAAGATATGAAATTTTTTTCATATCGTTCAGCCCTATAAGGACCTGCAGTTTTTTGCATGTCTGCATTGGTACGATTTGCAAACATCCAAGGTTGTCCTTTGGTGTGAGAAAGGAGTGCAAATGCTGCTTTTTAAAATAATGCTTCACTAGTCTGTTCAGTTACATGAACATGCATGTTTGTGTGTGACTTGTGAGGAAACAACAAATTTATAAGGTTGTCCTGCTTAATGAGCACCAGACTTGCAGGAACTGAATGTTTGCAAATAAAATCCTGCGATCCCAAACCAAAAAATGCTACCAAAGTATCACTCTGAGGAAAAAAAGTGCCATTTATATTGGTCAGAACAAGAGAGCAACATCTTGTATACAAACATACAACTGTGTGCCAATGCACCTCCAAAGTCACTTCCTTTTGACATAGTCCTACCTCTCAGGCACTGTTCTTAGAGGCTGGATGGAGGGGGAGGTGAAAACACCTCAATGACAGATTAGAGTCCTTGAGGTGACTCTAAAGGCCCCCACCCCTCACGCCATCATGTGCTCCTGAACCAGACAGACCTCAAGGTACCCCCCACCTCTGCCTCCATAGTCACCATCCTGCAGGTTTAACCAGAAAGGCCAGGGGTTAACAGCCACTCCTCTGAGAAAGATCCTGTCCTCTGACCTGCCTGTCCACCAGCCAGCACATCCACCACACACAGCAATCCCCCATATCCTATTCACTCTAATAATACTACCACCAACAAACAGTACACACAAGTGATGAGATTCTGGAAAAGTTAAAGACAACTCAGACATTTTACTTAGCACTGCATTACAGAAGTCTTAGTGTGCTTTACATTGAGGTCCGATTGCAATGACATGTCTAAGACATAATTCTAGCAGTTAATGGGCCTCATCACACACAGAGAATGAAACTGTATTTCTCTAAGCAAATACTTGGTTTGTCTCTAGTATGAACAAAACTCATGTATCAATCAACTATGACTTTAAAACTGAGTTGTCTAACTGTTTAATAAATATATAATATTTTTGGTTTAGGCAGTGTGATGTCTATGACATCATGAGATGTTTGGTGCTGTCAGCCTGAGCCTGTGCCTGTGAGTGCAGCTCCGTGATTGGAGTAATGTCAGACACCTGTGCTTAGAATGAGGAGGTTATTTAAGCTCCTGCAGTCACACAGGGCCATTTTCAAACCGGCCCCTCCACACTCCCCCTCCGTAATGGAGTGCACTCCGTTACGGAGTCACACTCGCAGCTGAATGTAGTTCACTTCATCAAGGTGAAGGGTAGGACTACAGCAGTAAGCTTTGGGGGTGCATCTCAAAGCTCCAAAGTTTCATCCTCGCTTCCTCCACTTGAGTCGTTCGCTTGCATCTTAGTACCGCCCACCAGAGATGCATGCCAAAGGCGTGAGGAAATGAAGTGAGGAGAGAGGAAACGAGGAGATTCATTTTAAGAGCAATGAGACGTCCTCTCCTCTGCAGGGTCACATGAAGCAACGTCTTTTAGTGATGACGGCGTGAAAGCTGGATATGCCGGTCTGAGCGCACGGGAGAAACTGAATTAAGGAAAATAATGTAAACTCCAGGGTGCTCGACCGCGGCTAATTCATATTCACTTTAACATCAGTTTAACATGAATATGTACATGAATGAATAAGAAAACTGTCACTTCTTTTCAGAATGATGGGAGTTCTTCTTTGTAATATTGCGGCCACTTTGTGTTCATGAATAATGGTTTTATTCTGCTATAAGCACTTAAACCCCCCTCTCTGCGTATTTATATAGAAACAAATGTAAATGCCTGAGATAATGTAAAATTCACAAATTTCTCTTCTCATTTTACAAACCCAAAACCAGTGAAGTTGGCACGTTGTGTGAATCGTAAATAAAAACAGAAAACAATGATTTGCAAATCTTTTTAACCTATATTCAATTGAATACACAGCAAAGACAAGATACTGAACGTTCAAACTGGTAAAATTTGTCATTTTTTGCAAATACTAACTCATTTGGAATTTGATGCCTGCAACATGTTTCAAAAAAGCTGGCACAAGTGGCAAAAAAGACTGAGAAAGTTGAGGAATGCTCATCAAACACTTATTTGGAACATCCCACAGGTGAACAGGCTAATTGGGAACAGGTGGGTGCCATGATTGGGTATAAAAGCAGCTTCCCTGAAATGCTCAGTCATTCACAAACAAGGATGGGGCGAGGGTCACCACTTTGTGAACGAATGCGTGAGCAAATTGTCCAACAGTTTAAGAACAACATTTCTCAACGACCTATTGCAAGGAATTTAGGGATTTCATCATCTACGGTCCGTAATATCATCAGAAGGTTCAGAGAATCTGGAGAAATTACAGCACGTAAGCAGCAAGGCCGAAAACCAACATTGAATGGCCGTGACCTTCAATCCCTCAGGCGGTACTGCATCAAAAACCGGCATCACTGTGTAAAGGATATCACCACGTGGGCTCAGGAACACTTCAGAAAACCACTGTCAGTAACTACAGTTCATCGCTACATCTGTAAGTGCAAGTTAAAACTCTACTATGCAAAGCCAAAGCCATTTATCAACAACTCCCAGAAACGCTGCCGGCTTCACTGGGCCTGAGCTCATCTAAGATGGACTGATGCAAAGTGGAAAAGTGTTCTGTGGTTTGACCAGTCCACATTTCAAATTGTTTTTGGAAACTGTGGTCGTCGTGTCCTCTGGACCAAAGAGGAAAAGAACCAGCTGGACTGTTATAGGCGCAAAGTTCAAGAGCCAGCATCTGTGATGGTATGGGGGTGTATTAGTGCCCAAGGCATGGGTAACTTACACATCTGTGAAGGCACCATTAATGCTGAAAGGTACATACAGGTTTTGGAGCAACATATGTTGCCATCCAAGCAACGTCTTTTTAATGGATGCCCCTGATTATTTCAGCAAAACAATGCCAAGCCACATTCTGCACGTGTTACAACAGCGTGGCTTCGTAGTAAAAGAGTGCGGGCACTAGACTGGCCTGCCTGTAGTTCAGACCTGTCCCCCACTGAAAATGTGTGGCGCAGTATGAAGTGTAAAATACAGCAACGGAGACCCCGGACTGTTGAACAACTTTACAGGGCTCTCGACTAACTTTTTGAGTTGGTTGCAATGGTGCACCTAAAAAATTTTTTAAGGTGCACCAGCACAAAAATTAGGTGCACCCAAATTTTGCAGTGTCACCTTTAACGCCATAGGGTCACCATTTTATCACCGTCCATATCTTTAATATCATGTAAATGCTTTTTAAACAAGAATAATATGCTTGTCTTTATTTGAAGCAAAAATATACATTTGGAGAAAAACAGAGCGTTTGAAGTGCTTCGCTGAATAAAATTTACAAATTCAAGTTAAAACATTAAGCAGAATAAAACATATCCAAATAAAAGTGCTTGAAGTGCTTTACTGAACTGAAATTTAATATTTCAAACATCTCAAGTTAAATAAAATATTTCAAAATATTAAGAGCTAATGTGCTATACTGAGCTGAAAATGAAATAAATATTCATATTTGAAAGGATAACTTCGGTATTTTTCAACCTGGGTCCTATTGCCCCAAGTTTATGTGTGTATACGACTGACGGGTACAACTCGTTTTAAAATTGGCTCAGTATCAAGGGAGCGGATGCAGCCGGCAGCCGCAAAGCTAGATAGGGGGGCAACTGCATCCCGTATAAGTTTGAGCATTAAAAGTGTTTATTTCGGCACAGACCGGTTGCGATATATATATAATTTTCTTTCTAATCTCCTGAGACAGCTCTCTCCTTATTTCTGTGGTCCATGTCCAGTGTGGAACGTACACCATGATACCAAACAGCACAGTGACCGCTTTTCAGCCTTTAAATAGGCAGACTGACTGATTACAAGCTTGAAGACACCTGTGACGATAATTACAGGACACACCTTAGTTCAACATGTCCCTATGGTCACGTCATTTTTAGTCTTTTCTAGGGTACCATCATTTTTATCCAGGTCAGTGTCATTAGATTATTTTTTAAAATAATTCGGTTGAATCACAATTCAAAAGAAATGTCTGATTTTCATTGTTTAATTTTTAGTAAATTTTTATAGATTATTACTTTTGTCAGTTTCAAATTATTCAAGTGACCATTGTTGGTTTTCTGTCTTTAACAGAAGGGCACCAACAATTTTGTCCACATGTGTAGCTTACTGGTCCAAGAGCCAAAAGTGAAACTAATGTCTTTAACACATCTTTTTTGGAATATTACTCAACCATTCTGTTTTTTTGGTGTCCATTTTGAAAAAAGAAATAAATTACATCCGCATCACTGCTGAAATGCAATATGCATATTTTACATCCATCGGAAACATCATCAATAGAGTGTTTTTCGTATAATTCCCATTTTATCATCACAATACTCAATTATTTTGATATTCTAAATGCAGAATTGGATTTCTCATACTCGAAAACATATAATTCGATGCATAGGCCATCGAAATAGGTCAAACACTGTTTGAACCCATTCCGAATGACGGCCATCTTGAAAAATGGCAGCCATCTTGGATTTTCAGCTGGAAAACGTACTTTTCTTAAAAAGTACATCCTGGACATCATCTGTGCCAAATTTGGTGCTTGTATCACCAAATGAACGATTATTGCATTAACTGCCTCCACCAAGAGCTTGTGCAGGCACTTGCGTGAAACTTAATTTGCATGTTGCTTCCTCCATGGTTGTCACCGGACACAATTTAGCGCTGCACGTGTTCAGCGAGTCAGCATCCGTGCAGACTCGCTTGTGGAGGGTTTTACAGCCCACTACCCCTCCCCGCGAATCGGTTTGGGATGGCCCTTAATATGGCGGACTCTCCGCGAGGACGTGCAAATGGAGGGGTAGTGGGCGATTTAAAAAAGGCCCCCAGTCTCTCTCTGACCTGGCCTCCACACAGGTCATATATTTGGTTTGACTGATCAATAAAGACTCTTTAAAAACATTGCCATGGTGCTGTCTCCCTCTTTTGTTGTGACCTCCTGAGCCAGGTCATGACAGCAGGCTCAGTCCAAGGCAGGAAAAGTTAAGACAGCATGATGTGGCTACAAACAAACTGACGTAAGACAGCACAAGTCGCTGGAATTATGTTTATCCTACCTTAAACTGCCTATTAATGTAAAGAGAGCCTGTTTCAGCTGTGCTAATGGATTCAGCAATCAGTGTGACCAGCTGACAACATAACAGCGGACAATAGCAGATGGAACTATGTCTTCACCTTAAAAAAAGTTTTCACCAGGACATGAACGCAAGGCTGTCCGTCACTGCTCTGTACTTTGAGGTGTTCCCTAAGTCCTTTTCACACATGCAACCCTGAAATTACAGGATAATCTCCAGGCAGCAGAGATATTTCACTGACATGGTTGTGCACAGTTGCTCCTCTCAGCAAGAAGTAGTCCCTGTTGGACAGGAGAGAAGTGGCAGGTGGGGTCACCGAAAGTCAGCACACGATATCAAATAAACGCAGAAGTTAGTGTTCATAATAAGAGAGTCGACAAGCAGTTCAGAACACAATTTACATCCTAACTTCTGCATTACATGTTAAAAAGTGTATCAGCAGCATCGACTATGGAGATCATAGGAGCACTGTAGCACACAAGTGAAAATGGAGCAGTGTGACTAAGTACACAGAGATTACACAGGAGAGAGACAGTTTCATCTCCATGTCGAACAGCACTTCTTTGGATGAGAGATTCAGTGGTGATCATTTTGGAGAAGATGTAATACGGAACTTTTATGACCTGTAGTGGAAACAACACTTCTGATGTTCAGATGCACAGTTGAGTTTGTCATATCTTATAAATGTATCAATCAGATAAATTTCTCCCTCTACACCAGCTGTTTTGATCCATCCCGTCAAATCTCTTAACGTGGTTTGCCCTGGTCACACAGAATGAAGTCATTCGCATTTGCCTCAGAAGATTACTAATCATTTACTGCAGTGTTTAAATATGAGTTAACTCAGACTTTCCATGGATAAAATTAGGGATGTATACCGTGGACCGGTACTTTCATGTACCGGTCCACATTTGGGTCAGTACCCGAAGACCGTTAAGAATCTGGAAAAATGGTACCGTTATCGGTACTTAAACGTCTCTTCAACTGTCACGTAGTTATGACACTAGCGCTGCCCGGCTCAAGAATGTAGGTGAGGGCTAAGTGCTCGAAGGTTTGAGCTCACTTTAGCAAAGCTAATGAAAACTCTCTTTGTCAGAGATAAGTTGCATCCAAGGGGGGAAATACTAGCAACATCACCAAACACTTGGAGCGCGCGCTAAGTATAAAGCTAAAGGAGTGCGGGCTGTTTGATTGCTATAGCAACACGAGTACAGTTAGCAGCTCGGCTAACACTCAAGACTCTGCAGCACCGCCAGAGACAGGGACTCTATTATCCGCCCCTTCGGTAAAAACCCCGCCAAAAACAACACAGTCATACGGGATTAAACTCTTGACGAAGCCCCGCTGCACTCGGCTGTATAATTTGGATGAAAAGCCGACAGCGCAGCTCTCTTCAGATGAATCAGAGCTAATGATGTCCGCTCGGAGCGGAAACTCTCTTTGTTTACTGAGGTCAAGAGGAGCACCGGATACGACTGACAGTCAGGCTGCGCTCACAGCGCCCCCTGTTGGATGAAACGGTCCACTGCCCCAGGCGCCCTGATGTGCTGCTACACTCAATATTTTATATTCTAATATTCGGTTACGGATGTTTATCCCCATATTCGAACGGTTATAAGACTATCTAATATAAAGTGAGAGCCCTAGTAGTCATCATTACAGCATCAGTTTTAGCAGCTCAAGATATATGGGTCTGCATGTACATGCAGTCTGTTGGATGGCATGAAGGGGTTTTGCCATCTCCTTAGCTTTCTTTTTGCCTCTGAGAAGCATTTGTAATACATTACTTCTACTCTGTTGAAGCTTTATTGTTACCTTGTGGTAATGAAAAAAGGCTCAATCTTAAAATATCCTGAAAAGGCTTTGTTTTTCACACAAAATTACGTGTTGTAGTATCGATAAGAGTATCGATTCTTATCGATACCGATAAGAAGTATCGATATCTGTATCAATGTCGATAAACATAAACGATATACATCCCTAGATAAAATACAACGTAGAGCTGAGATAATTATGCAGGAAAATCTCATCAGTTTACATTAACACAATAAATATTCCAATAATTTCAGGTTTTTCTGCGTGACTGCGGTTCCATAGTTTTAAACTTTGCTGATCACCACACTAAATCTTAGCAACAAAAATAATCCCACAGTACATAAAATTAAGTCTCCAAATAAAGCTGTTTTATCTGTTTTAGGATTCTGTAAGATTATCAGTGTATTTAGCACAAAACAGACAAAGGAGGTGTCTCTTTACTTTAGAGCAGGCATCACAAAATGGTGGACATCAGTTCGAATCCAGTCCAAGTTATGGTTCTGCCCAGACCTGTGACCAATCTCTGATTAATTTACAAGAACAGATTTTAATGGAGCATTTTTTTCCAGTGGTCATGACTACAGATAGAGGGCGCTGTTACTCCAGTTAACTCTCGAACTGCTACAGCAGTCTGATGGTCTGATAAGAAGCCTGTTATGCTATGAGATTTTTCTAAATATACGTCCTGTGTGTTTCTAAAGCTAATAATGTTTTTAATTAAGCACTTAAGATTTCCCAGCATGTATTCCTCCAACCACTGCTGCCGTCACACAGGCAGCTCAGGACAGGGACATTGCAGGCACGAGCACCAACAAACCGGAGGCAGTGCCAAAAAAACAGCCAGTGCAAAAAATGAGGCCCGATAAGGGAAGGCTTTAAGACACAAACTGGACTTAAGTTTGGACCTTATGCTTGGAGGACATTTTAATAACTGGACCTCAGTGACTTTTACATAAATACCCCTGCTTTAGAGAATGCTGTAACAAGACAAAGAAGGATTCATCTGACTGCTCTACTGGACCTGTTGGCTTTAAACCAGGGCCAAATAGTTTTTTTACTTAAGAGTTTTATCTCAACTAACGTTGCTGCCTCCTAATTTTACCTTTAAGTGCATGTTACACTTACACATACAAAAGTTTAAGTTGCCACAGAATTCCTAGACAGTCCAGCAGCAGACCTTCACTCTCAGCCGACTAGCTTGCAGACTCTACACCTCCATCGTCAGAAGGAAGTGACGTCATGGTCACCTCCAACGTGAGAAGGAAATTGTGTCAGCGTTTTCGGTTACCGTGGTAACTTGATTCGTCAGTGGAGTTACATTAAAAAACACAGCGTTAAATATGCGTAATCTCTGTTTGGTGTAATGATCTCGAGTGTTTTCATTTCCAAGAGACACAATTGCTTTATCTGCTTGACAGTCCTATCACAGCCTCTGTGTTTACAGTCACTGCTGTTTTTACCGTAACACGGGGACAAAGGCAGCATCAATTCAAGGTTTTATTATTTAAGACCCCTTCACACCACCGCGCAGCAACATCCCCAAAAACAGCCTCCCTGCCAGATGAGTCCATTAAATATAAAGCGTTTTTAAAGTGTCTGCTGCGCCCCGGAACAAGCATAGAGTCCGAGGCGGCAGTGACGGAGAGGTGATTCGGTGAACGTCACAGAAGAGCCCAAAAGTCCTTCATAACACTCCTTCCTCAAACATTCTTAAGTGAAACGCTGTCTCATGCCAAGTTTTTCCTCCCGATTATCTTTACATGAAGGTAGAGCCGTTTGGTAGAGCTCTTTTAATGTTAGTTTTGACCAATGAAGTCTGCTATTTCCGGGTTCTCTCCCTACTCAGATGTGATTGGCTGCTGCCAGGCGGCTGCCGCTAGAAATGTTCTGTGCGGCAGGGCAAAGTCTATAGACAGTATATACATATATCATAAGTATATAATAGGTATTTCATACGTATACGTAATATTTTACGCGGATATGATTTCTATGGCAAAATCTGTGCTCGCTGACATGGGCGTCAACCGCTTATTTGTCCTACCGCCGCGGTTAAAACTGTTTCCCGTCCGCCGCCCGTCACTCATTAAAATGACTGGAGGTGGCGCAAACGCGCCGGTGTGAAGGGGGCTATATAATTATTTATATTTACGTCACGTCCGTCTCACGTTGGAGACTGATTTAGCGGAAGGACACACTCCGCCGCCCCCCTTCTCAGCTGATCATTCAAGCTAGCGGCTTCAGATGCTGCCTGAAGCTTCGTGTAACTTTTATCAAGTATCATAACTCTTCTGTTTTGAATGTCAGCGGTGTGAGAAAGAGACAATGCAGGAAATTAAAAAAGGGATGATTATGACAGCGCCGATAAAGTCCCATTCACTTTGGAGTCAAGAGGACACCTGTATGAACCGGAGTTTACAGTAGGCGAGTTGCTAAAAATGGAGATGTACCGACCGAAAGGAATACAGAGGAAACATCCATGGACACTGGACATCAAGAAAGAGTCGGAAATAAACAGCGGGGCGAATGTTTGACCTGGGAATAGATGATACGGACGGCGGTATTACTCGTCAAACAGACTTTCCTTTCCTGGAGTTTTGTGGACATTCCTCAATTTCCCAAAGATAAACTGGAAAAAAGGTCCCAAACCTGAGGGACCTAATGACAGTTTCTGCTCAAAGTAAGTAATAATGATATGTCAGAGACAAATAAGCAGAGTAGAGGAGGCTGTTTGTTTATCATAACAGTGCAGACTACTAGTGAGTGTGTGTGTCTCTCACACATGCACACACACGTAACAATTTCTGTGCAGCTGAGTTCTAGATGATGCACATCTGTTTCTGCATCAAGGGAAGCATCACAAAAACCCATCTCAGAAATATTTGTCTTATAATGTGCTTTTAATTAGTCGAAGAAAGGTGTTCGAAGCCGCTAGCTAACTACAGCGGAGTGATTTAGTGGAGGGACACAGCCGTGAGTTGGCTTAGGTCCGGATAAACTTTATATTTCCGAAAGGTTAATGCACTTCAAAAAATTCATATGTAGCGTACTCTTAAACTGTGGTATTACTTTTTGATTTGAGTTCTTGTAGGCGGAGAAAATAGCCTTTAAATCCGGTACGGTACTTTTCCATTAGCGTCTTTTCTTCGTCACCGACTCTTACAGACTGTAGCTTTCTGGTGGAGAAGAGAGAACTTTCTACAGTATCTAATGTCCTCAGTGACTACATGGAGCTCATACAACTCCACTTCAAAAATACTGAACTGTCCCTTTAATGTTACAGTATTGGAAATGCAAAACCCAAAACCAGTGAAGTTGGCACGTTGTGTAAATCGTAAATAAAAACAGAATACAATGATTTGCAAATCCTTTTCAACTTATATTCAATTGGATACACTGCAAAGACAAGATATTTAATGTTCGAACTGAGAAACTTTATTTTCTTTTGCAAATGATCATCAACTGAGAATTTAATGGCAGCAACACACTGCAAAAAAGTTGGCACAGGGGCATTTTTACCACTGTGTTACATCGCCTTTCCTTTTAACAACACTCAGTAAACGTTTGGGAACTGAGGAGACCAATTTTTGAAGCTTTTCGGGTTGAATTCTTCCCCATTCTTGCTTGATGTACAGCTTAAGTTGTTCAACAGTCCGGGGTCTCCGTTGTTGTATTTTACGCTTCATAATGCGCCACACATTTTCAACGGGGGACAGGTCTGGACTACAGGCAGGCCGTCTAGTACGCGCACTCTTTTACTACGAAGCCACACTGTTGTAACACAGGCAGAATGTGGCTTGGCATTGTCTTGCTGAAATAAGCAGGGGCGTCCATGAAAAAGACGTTGCTTGGATGGCAACATATGTTGCTCCAAAACCTGTATGTACCTTTCAGCATTAATGGTGCCTTCACAGATGTGTAAGTTACCCATGCCTTGGGCACTAATACACCCCCATACCATCACAGATGCTGGCTCTTGAACTTTGCGCCTTTAACAGTCCAGCTGGTTCTTTTCCTCTTTGGTCCAGAGGACACGACGACCACATTTTCCAAAAACAATTTGAAATGTGGACTTGTCAGACCACAGAACACTTGCACTTACAGATGTAGTGATGAACTGTAGTTACTGACAGTGGTTTTCTGAAGTGCTCCTGAGCCCATGTGGTGATATCCTTTACACAGTGATGCCGGTTTTTGATGCAGTACCGCCTGAGGGATCGAAGGTCACGGGCATTCAGTGGTGGTTTTTGGCCTTGCCGAGGTAATTTCTCCAGATTCTCTGAACCTTTTGATGATATAATGGACTGTAGATGATGAAATCCCTAAATTCCTTGCAATAGCTCGTTGAGAAATGTTATTCTTAAACTGTTGGACAATTTGCTCACACATTTGTTCACAAAGTGGTGACCCTCGCCCCATCCTTGTTTGTGAATGACTGAGCATTTCAGGGAAGCTGCTTTTATACCCAATCATGGCACCCACCTGTTCCCAATTAGCCTGTTCACTTGTGGGATGTTCCAGATAAGTGTTTGATGAGCATTCCTCAACTTTCTCAGTCTTTTTTGCCACTTGTGCCAGCTTTTTTGAAACATGTTGCAGGCATCAAATTCCAAATGAGTTAATATTTGCAAAAATAAAGTTTACCAGTTCGAACATTAAGTATCCTGTCTTTGCTGTGTATTCAACTGAATATAGGTTGAAAAAGACTTGCAAATCATTGTATTCTGTTTTTATTTACAATTTACACAACGTGCCAACTTCACTGGTTTGGGTTTTGTACAATGGGTCCATCATTGGACATAATAAACTTTGCAAAGCAGAAAAGTGGAGAGTAAGTAGTTTTACAGTTTCCAGCCACTGCTTTATGGATGGGGCACTATTGTACCATTGCCACTGAGAAGAGGAGGTAGTGATACATAGTAAGTGAAATTTGCTGTATGGTTCTATGACAGAGTAGAACCTGGGTATCATTAAGTATTGTTTTTGTCACTGGTCACTCTGTTACTTTCATTGACCCATCTGTCATACTGAATGGTGTGTTTACCAAATTCATACAAACTAAAGGGTCCACTAGCATTTGACTGGTAGTTGATTTCTAACTCTGAAATGAGAACATGTTTTGCAAGCAAAATAACAGACTGTACACAGATACTAGAGTGCTTTTATAATGATGAAGAGTTTAATATAGCTGTTAAAACAAGCTGCCAAAATTTGCTTGTCATGCAACTAGGGATGTAACAGTATGAAACTCTCATATCACGGTTATTGTGACAAAAATTATCACAGTTATTATTATTATTACCGCGGCAGTGTTGTAATGTGCTCAAAATGTTTAAAAAGTACTAGTACAAACACTTGAAAACATGTAACCCCTTTAATATAATAATTATAACAGGTCTTTCGTTTTTGTCAATAAATGTGTCAGGAAATGTCCTTTGAGTAACTTTTCTACCCTTTTTCCATGAGAAATAAAAGTAAACAATTCTGGCAAGTATTTGTCATTATGATGTTATTAATGTTTAAAAAGTGTGTTATTACAAGAAAAGAAAAAAAAACATATTTAAACATTAAACAGGTTTCTCTTCATAAAACAATTGTAAATGAACATGTTCAAAGTTTTGAGATGACCAATAACCAACTTAACCTGTTTTACATACATTCACACATTTTCGTTTGCCTGCAGCATTAGTGTCCATGTTACAGCTCGTTACATTAGACCATGTCCAGACTTTATTTTACTGCCGATAGTCCCTGAGGGAATTCCTGTCCAGTTAGTCCCCTTTCATGACTCTCCTTTGGTCTCTCCTCTCCCTGGCAGATCTCTGCCTCTGATATTTCCAAATTATGATTGATGTAATCCATAAAACACGAAGTATGACGAAAAAGATGATCAATTACAAAATATGGCAAAACATAGCGAATAAACCGCAAAAGAACTGCAAAAAAACACTCCAGAATGATACGAATGCTATCACTTTCAAGATTTATATATTATTCATACAGAAAATACTAATAAATCCCATATAATTCACTCAGGTATGGTTCACTGAAACTTCTCTTTCTTTCCTGCTCAGTCACTCGATGAGTTACAGTACTTCACACGCGTCTTTTTCTTCCTCTGCAGCTTTGTGTTTTAGACAGGGTGACTGTCTTCTATCAGTTTCCCCTCTGCATCCTTTTAAAATCCAAAATTCGACCAGAGTTCTGAGTCCATTTTGAGAGGAAAAATCTCCGCTGTAGTAGGTTTGGGGGATAACTTTCACTCTCAGTCTCAGAGGACAAACAATGCAAACTGCGCCTGCGCGGCTCCGTCTGCTGCTTTACTGTGTAGCAGACACATAGTTCTGCCTTTTTCAGACAATGAGCAGCATTACTGTGGGGAACTGACACAGTGTGGTAATCAAACTCTGTAACTCAGTAATTAAAATAGGGACTGATAATGATAACCATGGGAAATTTGGCCGCGGTTTACCATTTTAATAGTAATCTTTACATCCCTACATGCAACAATAAAAACCGTTTTGACACATACAGCAACCAGGAAATTTTCAAGAAAATCTCAAGGTTAACAGCCCAGAAAAAGTATCGGACTTCCATTTGCCTGTCACTGGCCTCTTTCAAGATGTTGTTATAAGTCATAAAACTTAAACCACTGTGACCTTTTGCCTCCACTGCGAACAAGGCACACAATTTGGGATGGGGGGGTGGGGGATGAGTCTCTGGAGGTAGCATACAGACTTTGCTGAGAATAACAGTGCTGTACTTCTGTTTGTCTGCCTTTGAGGTGCATGAGTCATGTGCCATGTCATTATGACATGTCCTGTACACTGGGCGTTACATTAAAGGAGACATATCATGCTGATGAATGATTTAATACTTACATATAATATAATAAATTTGAAAACAACACCTTACACCCCTTTAATTTTCAAAAAATGAGATATTGTATTTTTTCTGATATCCTAGAACGAGATTTGATGCCTCTGAAAATAGGTCATTGCGAGATGTCCGCGAGATTTAAATCGTCGTGATGACATGAGGTACCTTTCTTTTTATTGGAGTAATCTGATAAAACACTTCCTCCTCTGTGATGTCCGTTAGCCACAAAACCGTCACTGAGGAACACATCCACCCAGCAGCAGTATATAGCTCCCTAACTCACACTCACTCATTACCAGCTCTGGCCCGTAGGGGGACTCAATACGCGGTCGCTGCTTTGAGCCTGCTGGAAAATACAGCAGAAGAAGGCCAGGCTGGCTCAAGCTCTGACAGAACTGACCAATCAGAGCACAAAGGGCTGTGACATTGCGAGGTTACTGTTGGTCAGTCTGAGAACCAAGCATTTCAACGAGAGCTTGATATTGGCCTAAATTGAGGATTTTGAGAACGCTATTGTGGGGCAATGAAGGAACTTAATGACTTGTACTGAGGGCAGAAATGCTTTACAGGCATCCTAGTCTGGCATAGTGAAAAGGAGAAACAAGCATGATATGTCTCCTTTAATAAACTTCCACTATGAAAAGGGCTACTCAATGGAGGAGTTGAAGTGGGAAAAATACACTCAACAAAAATATAAACGCAACACTTTTGTTTTTGCTCCCATTTCTCATGAGATGGACTTAAAGATCTAAAATTCATTCCAGATAAACAATATTACCATTTCTCTCAAACATTGTTCACAAATCTGTCTAAATGTGTGATAGTGAGCACTTCTGCTTTGCTGAGATAATCCATCCCACCTCACAGGTGTGCCACATCAAAATGCTGATCTGACATCATGATTAGTGCACAGGTGTACCTTAGACTAGGGCTGAACAATTTATCGTTTTCAGATCGAAATCGCAATTTTAGACAATGCAATTTTGTGATCGCCAAAGCAGCAATTTTTTTGCAGCACTCCTGACTGACTCAGGATCTGTTGTGTCAAGTATTATACACATACTATTTTACAAATTTGTAGACAATCTATATGTTAAAAGTGCTGGTAAGCAGGTCAACAACACGAAGCCTCTGTTTAGGAGTAGAAGTTAATGAAAACAGATTATTTATCATCACTATTGAAGGTGAATAATGTGTAAAGCGTTTTTCATCATTTATTTCCTTACTGTTGTCTGTACTGTAAACAAAGTCCATTTTGCACTGAAGTTTGATTTGAAGAAAATCGTGAATCGAATTGAAATCGCAATATCTGCCAGAAAAATCGCAATTCAATCTTTTCCTAAAATCGTTCAGCCCTACCTTAGACTGTCCACAATAAAAGGCCACCCTGAAATGTGCATTTTTTTTGCTTTATTGGGGGTCTGGGGACTCAGAACCAGTCAGTATCTGGTGTGACCACCATTTGCCTCATGCAGTGCAACACATCTTCTTCACATAGAGTTTATCAGATTGTCAATTGTGGCCTGTGGAATGTTGGTCCACTCCTCTTCAATGGTAGAGGTGTGAAAAAATATCGGTATCGCAATATATCGCGATATTTTGACTCCCGATACAATATCGATATTTCAAATCTTAGTATCGATATTTTTGTGAAAGTAAAAACTCATATTTTATCAGAGTTTGAAATAAAATACAACTTATAAATATGTATGCACAGGTGTACAGGTGTCAGTTCAGACAGTGACAAGAGAAATATATGATTTTTTTACTTTTACTTATTGTTGTTCTGTCAGTAACTCAAAGCACTTTGTTCCTCATGTGCTCAGTTACAGTTTGAGCTGCACTGCAGGTTAGGATGCTTTCAATACTTTAAGGGGAAAACAAGAATAACTTCTTTGCAACATTAATTTAAGTGACTTGATCCACTCTGTGTTTCAGCTTAAGTGTATTAATGTAACACTGCATTTGACATATTTCAATTACAATAAAATGGAAAGGTTACATATTCATTGTCTCTAGGTTTTACCTAGTTTGGGGCTCGGGCTTTGCAACGAGCCACTCTCCCCATAGCAAAGCTATGGGGAGAGTGGCTCGAGAGTGGCTCGTGGCCACAAGCCACATGTGTTCTTCCGCGCGTTTATTGTCTGTCTGTCTGTTTTTTCTTCATCTTCCGGACAGAATTTTGATGTGTATCTAGTCCTAGGGCTTTGAGAAAACCCCCACAAATTATATATCAAAACGTGCGGCTTGGTCCCGATCGGTGTGCTATGACTTTTATAAGAATTTCGCGAAAAAATGGCCAAATTATTCACGAAAAACTGCGAAAAAAGTCCCATTGAAAATGAATGGGATTACTCCTCGAACACACCAAAAAAACACCGTTTTTCTAAGCACGTCGTGTCACTTAGAGAGCTCATTCAAACATCAAAAGGAAGCTCTATGTCTCCTCTGTTCAGGACTGAAAACGGTACGCCCTACGGGCGTACCGTTTTCAGTCAGCGAGCCCTCAAATCTCCCTTGCGTTGCCCAAAAATGACATGTTAGAGTGAAGTTTCAAACGAGATTTGAAAACTCAGAGTGTGAGAGCAGGCAGTCACCACTCGAAAAAATCCACGAACAACTTGCGATAAAGGCAAAACGGTACATCGGACCTGAATAATTTTTTCAGAAAAACGGATCTGAGACTCTTGTGCCTCATATTAAAGAAAAAGTGAAGCCCTAACTCATCCTCAAATTAAATGAGAGACATCTGTTCGGTAGAAAGTCCATTCCTCGCTCTCATCTACTTCCGTTATAACTTGACATGTAGTCCTCATGAGTGACAGGTAGTGTGTAAATCGCGATAACTCTGACGTTTCTCACACTATCTTCATAAAAATTACATATTCACGATCCCAAGACTCTCCCGACGCTTACGATGTCCTTAAAATAAAAATAGGTCCAAAGGTGACAAAGATACAGGCCGCTGTTTGACACTGTCAGAAGTCATGAAATTTCAGTCATTTTAGACAGCCAAACTGTTGCATCTCCTCGCAGCTGTTCCTGTTACCATGACAACGGAGCCTTAATCATCACTTGGCCTGCTGCCAGGACCAAGTCATATACAGAACTGTATGTGACTTGCCCTGTAAACTGTAAGCCCGCAGGGCTTACAGTTTACAGGGCAAGTAAGCCTCCAAAAACTATGCAGATTAGTCAAGGATTAGTAAATACTGAATTGATCATTTATAAACCTTTTTTCTGACATGAATAATCAGTAATAACACATTTAAGGACACACCAAGAAATGTGTTACTCATCATTAATAATCATATAAGAAAAGGATTAGTAAATGTTTTACTGATCATGAATAAGCATATTAGTAAAGGATTAGTTAATGTTTTTCTAATCATAAATAGGCATATAAGAAAAGGATTAGTAAATGTTTTACTCATTATTAATAAGCATATTAATGAAGGATTCGTAAATATAACACTCATCATTAATAATCAAATTAGTTAAGGATTATTAAAAGTGTTACTCATCATTAATAAGCATATTAGAAAAGGATTAGTTAATGTTTTACTCATAAATAAGCATATTGGTGAAGGATTAGTAAATAACAAATTCGTCATTCATAAAACATTTTTCTGACATGAATAATCAGTAATAACTCATTTATAGACACACTTATAAAAGTGTTACTCATCATTAATCAGCATATGAGTAAAGGATAAGTAAATGTTTTACTCATCATAAATAAGCATATTAGTAAAGGATTACTAAATGTTTTACTCATCATTAAAAAGCGCATTAGTAAAGGATCAGTAAAAACTGAATTAATCTTTTTTAAACTGTAAGCCCATAGTCAATTGCCATCTTTACAGTGTTACCTAACTATTTGACAGTGTCACTGTCCCAGCTGCATAGTCTAGCCAGAATTTGACTTCAGTTAGCCCAGAATGAGGTTTGGCGCATGAAGCACAGATATGTGCATGTGTGTATTTTGGATGAAAAGGAAATAATCTCCACACAGAATCTCCACCAATAAACACATAGTGTGTGTTCATGTATTTAACTGCACGCGAAGCGTGCATGTCTTTGTGTGTTTGTATGTTTATAAAGACCATTGGAGCTCAGTTTAAACAAGACCCACACTCATAACATGCTTGGTGACATCAGTCTGTTAGGGAGGGCAAACACCAACAGGAATATCTTGAACAAAGCTCAAGGTCAGCTGCCAGGTGTTGATCATCAGCTAATCAGGCCACACATGACTAAAACACCTGAATGAAATCTCTTGCCATCTTCAGAACTATTCCAGCATGTCATCCAGCTGAAATGCTGCTTGAGGCTGGCCTGTATTAAAAAGATAAATCCCGGCAGCGGCCCGAGCCCCACTCACGATTCCCGCGGGAATTGTCTAGTTTACTGTATAATATCGCAATATATCACAATATTGTGATATCGTGATATTACCACATCGTAACCAAAGTATTGTGATACGTATCGTATCGTGAGGCTCTTGCCTATACTCACCCCTATTCAATGGCTGTGCGAAGTTGCTGGATATTAGTGGGAACTGGTACACGCTGTCATATACGCCGGTCAAGCACATCCCAAACATGCTCAATGGGTGACATGTCCACTGAGTATGCTGACCATGCAAGAACTGGGACATTTTCAGCTTCCAAGAATTGTGTACAGATCCTTGCAGCATGGGGCCGTGCATTATCCTGCTGAAACATGAGGTGATGTTCATGGATGTATGGCAAAACAATGGGCCTCAGGATCC
Organism: Scarus forsteni; assembly: GCA_036419115.1. NCBI lineage: Eukaryota > Metazoa > Chordata > Actinopteri > Labriformes > Labridae > Scarus > Scarus forsteni. Next base: position 12,233,167 of record JAZDUH010000049.1, on the reverse strand, counting down.
CATCACGGTATCTCTGTGCATTCAAAATGCCATCAATAAAATGCACCTGTGTTCTTCGTCCATAACAGATGCCTGCCTATACCATAACCCCACCACCACCATGGGCCACTCGATCCACAACATTGACATCAGCAAAGCGCTCACCCACACGACGCCACACATGCTGTCTACCATCTGCCTTGAACAATGTAAACCGAGATTCATCCGTGAAGAGAACACCTCTCCAACGTGCCAGACGCCATCGAATGTGAGCATTTGCCCACTCAAGTCTGTTACGGCGACGATCTGGAGTCAGGTTAAGACCCCGATGAGGACGACAAGCATGCAGTTGAGCTTCCCTGAGACGGTTTCTGACAGTTTGTGCAGAAATTCTTTGGTTATGCAAACCAATTGTTTCAGCAGCTGTCTGAGTGGCTGGTCTCAGACGATCTTGCAGGTGAACCTGCTGGATGTGGAGGTCCTGGGCTGGTGTGGTTACACGTGGTCTTCGGTTGTGAGGCCGGTTAGATGTACTGCCATACTCGCTGAAACGCCTTTGGAGAGCTTATGGTGGAGAAATGAACATTCAATGCACGGGCAACAGATCTGGTTGAAATTCCAGCTGTCAGCATGCCAATTGCACGCTCCCTCAATGCTTGCGACATCTGTGGCATTTTGCTGTGAGACAAAACTGCACATTTCAGAGTGGCCTTTTATTGTGGGCAGTATAAGGTACACCTGTGCATTAATCATGATGTCAGATCAGCATCTTCATGTGGCACACCTGTGAGGTGGGATGGATTATCTCAGCAAAGCAGAAGTGCTCACTATCAAACATTTAGACAGATTTGTGAACAATGTTTGAGAGAAATGGTAATATTGTTTATCTGGAATGAATTTTAGATCTTTGAGTCCATCTCATGAAAAATGGGAGCAAAAACAAAGTGTTGTGTTTATATTTTTGTTGAGTGTATCTGAACAGACCGTAAAATTCATGTTAAAATGCTGTTGAAAAAACCTACTGTTTTTATTGACACAAGCTGCTCACCCAGATGGGTGTGGAAAAATTTCAGGGTTTTTTGTTCATGTGTTAAAGGAAAAGTTTGGTTCCTGCAGCTTTCACATTGTTCATAGAATGAAGCAGAACAATATACTCACCCAGAAGGCTTTCCTGATGCAAACGGTGCTTCGGGAGATATTTAGATCCAAAATCGAGCAGCGGGCATCCGTATAATGGTAGCACATAGGGCATACAGCGTCGCTCCTAAAACTGCATTAATCGTCCAAACACTTATTAGTTTCACCAATATTCCATCATGGTCCGTTTGGGCTACTCCTCCATGACAGTCTGTGTCACTCCAGACATGTTGTGTGACTGTGCTGACCTCTGAACTGAAGAAGAAGAGCGCTTGCTCCGCGCCTGCGCAGTACTCTCTGGAGCGCTGCCTCCGCGTCCTCCTTTCTATGAGCTCCTCATCTGTAAACTCCGGCTCGAAACTGTAAGGACACCCATCATACTCAAAGTTCTCCTCCACAACATCTTCATCAGATAGATATACGTCCATTTTGCACAAAACTGGTAGAAGAAAGTCGTTGTGTAGCCGGCGGTCGCCACTGAAACAATGAGCTGTACTGCGCATGTGCGGAGCAAGCGCTCTTCTTCTTCAGTTCAGTGGTCGGCACAGTCACACAACATGTCTGGAGTGACACAGACTGTCGTGGAGGAGTAGCCCGAACGGACCATAATGGAATATTAGTGAAACTAATAAGTTTTTGGACGATTAATGCAGTTTTAGGAGCGACGCTGTATGCCCTTTGTGCTACCATTATACGGATGTCCACTGCTCGATTTTGGATCTAAATATCTCCCGAAGCACCGTTTGCATCAGGAAAGCCTTCTGGGTGAGTATATTGTTCTGCTTCATTCTATAAACAATGTGAAAGCTGCAGGAACTGAACTTTTCCTTTAATATGTTCAGGAAAGAGAAGCATGCCTGCTGCTACTCCAGGCTCCACCTTTCAATAAAGTTCATTTGTTTTGTAAGTAAATGACAGAGCTCGTTAAGCAATTTCCCAGTCAGAGTACACTGCTTACAGTTGCCTGAGAAAAGTGACTTAGATAGCCCAAACTGAGAAAAATAAATAGCAAAAAATAGGCAAGAGAAGTACATTATGTAACGTGCCTCTGTGATCTTTAATCTCAGTTTTTCTGTTTTCATAACTGTGGGAGGCAGCTTTATTAACTGCCCAACTCTGGCACCAAACAGCACTGATATGACCAATCACCATAGAGCAGACTGGTCCTCCAATCAGAGGAGGGGAGCCTTAACGTGGCAGGAGCTCCAACAGAGCGCATCAAACAAGGTAAGAATACAGCAGGATCAGGGGTTCTAAATATGTAAAAACCAATTGTTTTTTTTTTTTAAATATTTGCAAGTTTACATACATTAAACTTAAGTCATTAAAATCATATATGGGAACCCAAATCAACACAAAATTTGGACTTTTTATTTCTGAAAACACACCATATGAAAAAACCACACACTGGGATCTATAATCTTCCCCTTCAGTCACTCAAGTTCATTTCTGGTTGTAAAAGCCAGTTGGGGCCTCTAGCCAATTAAACTCTCTATTTAGGAACATTCCAAAATGCTGTCATCCATGAACATTTACCCAGAAGCCCCTGGTTGAGATTCCACAACATTGCCTGGCCTCTCACTCTGCCTGTTTCTCCTGCCCTGGCCCTGCATCTCTGGCTTTGTCTCCCACACAAAAGCTCCCTGCTAATACTACTTCCCAGTCCATTGCTTTGTCAAGGTTTTAACTCACTGCTGCACTGCTCTGAAAACATTCAATAAGTCATACACCAGATTCCAATGACTGCAGCTGATCAGAAAGGCTGGACAATTTTCTCATTACTGGATATCTTTTGTTACGTAAAAATAAATAAATAAATAAAAAGGACAGAAAAGTGAAAAGTGACCTTGCTTTTCCAGACCATCCCACACAAAATAGTTTGAGGTGAAAAAAGTATCATTCACTTTAAGCTCAATTTTAAGAGACATTTACATTGTATTGGCAGGGTGGACATTAACACAGATTGGGAAATATTCAATCATAGTCAAGACAAGGGCTGCAACTATTGATTATTACTATTACTTATTGTAATTGACTACTCTATTGAGTATTTTGGATATAAATCAGGTACTCAGATAACAGGTACATTTTTTTTTTACTTTGAATCTCTTCGGCTTTGAAAATCATCAGCAACATATAAAACAGAAAATAAGCAAGGTCTCTTAAACTAACAACTTGTTTTTCCTTTTCTAACATTTTGAGCATAAACAGGATTCCATGATCCCATCATTAAAGTGCTCAAAACAAGGGGCCCTAATTTTGTGGCGCAGCGCAGGGTGCGCAGAGCCGGCGCACCCCATGCAGTGTTAATTTATCCCGGCGTACCGCCATGCGCTGCCAATTTGACAATTTGGTAGACCGTCTGCGCAGAGATGGGTATGACGGCGCACCAGGGGGAGGTGCCGACAGATTCATGTTGGTGCAGTGACAATTTCGTGCCAAAAAACTGTGCGGAAGGTGCGCTGAATGCTCGCCAGCTCCAACCTGGTCTATTCTTGGCAAAGCGCACCCTCCGCAGCTGTAATTTGGTGACAGGCGCACAGAACTGTTTTCTTTTCTTTCAACTTGTAATGATCCTACACTTTGGATACTTTCTGTCATTTCTTCTGCGGACTCTCTTCTTTCTGTCCCTCCCGTTTGTCTTCCTGCATGATGGTACAATCCACGCTGCACAGGAAGCAGCAGCCCATTGCTCGACAGAAATGACAGTCCCTGCCAAAGACTGTGGACTGCATAGTGGTCCAGATTTAAACGAGGCCTCGAGGCACATAGTTTGCCCCAAGGATAATTTATAATAGAGGAATCTTTTCAGTCCTAGTCAAGAAACATAACAAGAACTATGTACCCCTACCCAAAAGTGAGGAAAAAAAGTAGTTCAAGAGCGCCAAACACAAACACAGGACATCAGGTGTTTGTTGAAAGAAATCACTTCAATAGAACCTGTCAGAAAAAGTGAAGTACATTATGAGACTAAAAAAAACAAAACAAAAAAAATAAAAAAATAAAAAACAAAAAAACCCATCATGCCACGATCCAAAGAAATTGAAGAAAAAATGAGAAACAAAGAGACTGAAATCTATCAGTCTGGAAAAGGTTACAAATCCATTTCCATGGCTTTGGGACTCCAGCAAGCCACAGTCAGATATGGATAGAACAAGGGAGAGGTACTTTTCTGAAATTACTGGAAACTGCAGAAAAACACTGTGTGTCTAATTTGAAACAGCGAACAGATTAACAAACCCTTCAGCTCAACTGCCGTTGGAACTTATCTCCACATCTAAGTGTAATGAGTTTGTAGTATTCTTTTGCGACAAGGCTCAGACCATTGAAAATGCCATTAATTACACAACACTAATAACAACCCTGCAGCCACCTAGACACTTTGAGCTGACACATTTTGCACTTGTAACTGACAAAAACTTTCCAAGAGATCATCACCAGTCTGAGTTCATCCACATGCTACCTCAATGTGTTACCCTCTAGATTTCTAAAGTCTGTGCTGAGCAGTTTGTTACCACCACTCGCTCACATAGTTAACATGTCTCTACAATCTGGAACATTCCCAAAGGCCTTGAAAACTGCGGTCATAAAGCCTCTCCTAAAGAAGAGCAGTCTTGATGCCACAGTACTGAACAACTACTGGCCCATCTCAAATCTGCCATTTTTAGGCAAAGTCCTTGAAAAAGTTGTTTACCAACAGCTCACTGACTTTCTCCTAATGAAGAACTCATTCGATGTTTTCCAGTCAGGTTTTAGACCCCATCACAGCACTGAGACCGCTCTTATCAAGGTGACAAATGACATCCACCTGAACACTGACGCAGGCAAAGTCTCAGTTTTAGTTCTGCTAGATCTGAGCGCTGCTCTTGACACTGTGAATCATGAGATACTTTTACAGAGACTAGAGGACTGGGCTGGCCTCTCTGGAACTGCCCTACATTGGTTGAAGTCTTATCTAGAAGACAGGAAGTGCTTTGTTAAAATTGGTAACTGTGTCTCCGACCACATGGCCTTGACTTGTGGGGTGCCCCAGTGGTCAATCCTGGGGCCCCTCCTGTTCAATCTCTACATGCTGCCTTTAGGCCAGTTAATACAAAGTAATTATGTGTCCTACCATGGTTATGCAGACGACACTCAGATCTATGTCTCAGTGACAGCAGGTGAATATGGACCAGTGGATTCACTCTGTCACTGCATCTAACAGTTCAGTGTGTGAATGCAAAACAACTTTCTCCAACTAAATTCCAACAAGACTTTAGTCATCATATTTGGTTCACAGAAACAAAGAAAGTCTCAGCAGTCACCTCCAGTCTCTCTTTCTATAACCTGCAAGTCAGGTAGCAAACATTTGGGTAATAATGGACTCAGACTTGAACTTTAACTGCCACATCAAATCAATAACATCAGCAGCTTTTTATCATCTAAAACATTGACAAAATCAAAGGTATAGTGTCTAAATCTGACTTGGAGGGACTTATCCATGCATTTGTCTCTAGTAGATTAGACAACTGTAATGGTGTGCTCACTGTCTTCTCCAAATGAGCTGTAAGACAGCTGCAGTATATCCACAACGCTGCTGGTCGGGTCCTGACCAGAACAAGAACACATTAGTCCTGTGCTCAGGTCCCTACGCTGGCTTCCTGTGGCTCAGAGAATAGACTTTAAAGCAGCTCTGCTTGTGTGCAAGTCTCTCTACGGCCCAGCACCAAAGGGCATCTCTGACATGCTAATGCCAAATGAACCATCTCGGACTCTGAAGACCTCAGGGACCGGCCTCCTGCTGGTGCCCAGAGTCAGGACTAAACTTGGGGAGTCAAGGTTCCAGTTTTATGCAGCTAAAATGTGGCAATCTGATTTAGATACACTTTTTGTAATACTGGTTAAAATGCTCTTTATGACCCAATGGCAATCAACTCATAATGTGTTCTTAAAACAGAGCGAAAAATATCGGCTATCTACAGCAGGATTAAAACAGGAAAAACACCAACCAATAATCATGCTGTAACACCTGTTTTTATACCAATCAAATCCCGTCACCATTCTGCCCGCCTGCTGGGCGTACATTTTCCCGGCGTGCACAGACTCGGTGCGTGTAGCTGACCTGAGAGGAATCAGACTCCGCGGGAGAATGCTTACCTGTGACGTTTTGGCTTTGAAAATAAGGGAAGCCTGCTACAAGCCGTCCCACAACCCCAACAAAGCTCCAGTATCCCTCACATTTTAAGACAGATGTACAAGAAATCTAAAATAAACACTTTGTTTTTGCTAAGTATGTTCCGTTGGCTCTAATCTCAGGACAGCTGCCACCCAGGCTACTGCAGGTGGACGTTCTCGCGAGCCTTCTTCTTCTTTGGTTGTACGGCGGTTGGCATCCATCATTTTGGAGCATTACCGCCCCATTCAGGCTAGAGGCAGAGCTCAGTTTGGAGTGGCAGAGGAATGTTTTTATTATTATATAGTCACACGGGAGATTTACGGGAGAATACTGATACAGGAGGATGGCGGGAAAGAGGTTAAAATACGGAAAATACAGTAGTTTCGTGGCCAAAATGGGAGACTTGACAGCTATGTGGAGAATGGCAGAGGGACTACCATCGGCTGAGAGTACTAACTAACTTTCTGTGTTTGCTTTTTTTCTTTTTTTTACCTGACTATGATAATGTTTTGGTGTTTTCTTACCGCTGACTGAGACATGACTTGGTGTAGTGTAAAACAAACACGTTGTGCTGAGGGTTTGAAGTTGAACCAGTCTTCTGATATATCAGCCGTGTGCGTGCATGTGAGCGGGGGGGGCTGATAGGCGGAGCCTTGAGGAGATGCTACATTCAAATTCATGCTAGTTTTCCAGAATTGCCAACCCTAGCCTTAACTGTGCATATGACTGAAAGGATCCCATCTGCACTCTTCTTTTAAAGTTCATTTTATAATGATTATTGTTGTTTTAATTTTGTATTGTGATTTTAATGCTTTTTTTTGGTTCTGTAAAGCTTTTTGAATTGCCTTGTGTATGAATTGTGCTCCACAAATAAACTTGCCTTGCCACTTTACAGATGTCTTTATATCTCTGTCTTCTTGTGTTACATTAGAGACAGAGTGTGATATAAAATACATTTTAGATTAACTACATAACAATACAACTTTAATTCTGTGAACCTGTTTAGTCTTAAAAATCACAGATAGCTTGACATAAAAGTCTTCAGACTAATCTGATGTGCTGTAGCAGCGTTACAAATAAGTTAGTATCTTTTTATTTTAAAATGATGTTTTTTCACGTTCTTCAGCCAACCACTGAGCCATTAAGCTAAGCTTGCTGACTGGACTAACATCAGTATATGTCTAAGATAAAACTTCTGTGTAGTCTGTTCTTGTTATGTTATCAAGAGGGCATATAGCAGGGGTGGGCCACATGCAGCTCTCCTGCTCCCTCAATATGGCCGCCGGTCAATTTGAAATAACCAAAACTGTGTTTTAGTGAAAAAAACATGACAAAATCTACAATGAAAACATTAAAATAGCAATATTTTCAAGAAAACAGAGCTGTAATTACATCTACATCTTTGAAATTCTAAATTACTAAATATTTGTTAAAAAAACTGAACTGCGAGTGAATAAACATAAATAACTAGCAAGTAATCTGAAAGCCACAAGTTTATCGTTCTAATTTCAACAATGCAGCCCCTTTGTCACTGTGGATTAAAATTACCGTTATATCATGCTTGATCGCCACACTGCCTCAGTAACGCACGGTGATGCTGCTCTTTACCTGGAAAAGCCAGAACTATGTATCTGCCCTCGATTAAGGAGCCTCACGCGAGGTGCACATGCATAGTTTGCATTGTTTGGCCTCTGAGTCTGTCACATTTATTGACAAAAAAGACAAAAGAACTGTTATGAATATAACAATCAAGGGGTTAAATGATTTCAATTCTATGTAAAAGTACTTTTAGAACATTTTGAGCACACTGCAACAATACCGCGATAATAATGATAACCGTGATAATTTTGGTTACAATAACCGTGATACAAAATTTCCTTATCGTTACAACCCTAGTCCCAAAAATATTGTGCATTCCTACTGTTAAACCATAATATAATGTATCACAGCACAAAAAAACTTTAAAAAGTTATTTTCTGTTAGACTGTTGGCGCGCACATTTAGAGAACAGTGCAGCGCATGCTTGGGGCACCTTCCTCCTCTTCCTCCTCTCAGACTTTTGCATCAACTGTACAGCAGTACACTGATAACCAAGAAGAAGGGTGTTGAGGATGCTGAAGAAAAAATCCTATCTGGAGAATTAATTACGCCTCAGTCAAAAGGAAAGTCGGAGGTATGAAGCAACTTAAACTTGTTTTGTTAAACAATATATGCCTCCATTGTGTGCTCATTCAATTCATATCTACAGTGAAGTTGGCACGTTGTGTAAATCATAAATGAAAACAGAATACAATGATTTGCAAATCGCTTTCAACCTATATTCAGTTGAATACACTGCAAATACAAGATACTTAACGTTCAAACTGGTAAAATTTGTTATTTTTTGCAAATATTAGCTCATTTGGAATTTGATGCCTGCAACATGTTTCAAAAAAGCTGACACAAGTGGCAAAAAAGACTGAGAAAGTTGAGGAATGCTCATCAAACACTTATCTGAAACATCCCACAAGTGAACAGGCTAATTGGGAACAGGTGGGTGCCATGATTGGGTATAAAAGCAGTTTCCCTGAAATGCTCAGTCATTCACAAACAAGGATGGGGCGAGGGTCACCACTTTGTGAACGAATGCGTGAGCAAATTGTCCAACAGTTTAAGAACAACATTTCTCAACGACCTATTGCAAGGAATTTAGGGATTTCATCATCTACGGTCCGTAATATCATCAGAAGGTTCAGAGAATCTGGAGAAATTACAGCACGTAAGCGGCAAGGCCGAAAACCAACATTGAATGGCCGTGACCTTCGATCCCTCAGGCGGTACTGCATCAAAAACCGGCATCACTGTGTAAAGGATATCACAGCATGGCCACAGGAACACTCCAGAAAACCACTGTCAGTAACTACAGTTCGTCGGTACATCTGTACGTGCAAGTTAAAACTGTACTGTGCAAAGCCAAAGCCATTTATCAACAACACCCAGAAACGCCGCCGGCTTCGCTGGGCCCGAGCTCATCTAAGATGGACTGATGCAAAGTGGAAAAGTGTTCTGTGGTCTGACGACTCCACATTTCAAATTGGTTTTGGAAACTGTGGTCGTCATGTCCTCCGGACCAAAGAGGAAAAGAACCAGCCGGACTGTTATAGGCACAAAGTTCAAAAGCCAGCATCTGTGATGGTATGGGGTGTATCAGTGCCCAAGGCATGGGTAACTTACACATCTGTGAAGGAACCATTAATGCTGAAAGGTACATACAGGTTTTGGAGCAACATATGTTGCCATCCAGGCAACGTCTTTTTCATGGACGCCCCTGCTTATTTCAGCAAAACAATGCCAAGCCACATTCTGCACGTGTTACAACAGCATGGCTTCGTAGTAAAAGAGCGCGGGTACTAGACTGGCCTGCCTGTAGTCCAGACCTGTCCCCCACTGAAAATGTGTGGCGCATTATGATGCGTAAAATACAACAATGGAGACCCCGGACTGTTGAACAACTTAAGCTGTACATCAAGCAAGAATGGGAAAGAATTCAACCCGAAAAGCTTCCAAATCGTCTCCTCAGTTCCCAAACGTTCACTGAGTGTTGTTAAAAGAAAAGGCGATGTAACACAGTGGTAAAAATGCCCCTGTGCCAACTTTTTTGTAATGTGTTTCTGCTATTAAATTCTGTTGATGATTATTTGCAAAAGAAAATAAAGTTTCTCAGTTCGAACATTAAATATCTTGTCTTTGCAGTGTATTCAATTGAATATAAGTTGAAAAGGATTTGCAAATCATTGTATTCTGTTTTTATTTAAGATTTACACAACGTGCCAACTTCACTGGCTTTGTACATTGATTTCTGCCATTTAACAGCTGGGAAACAGCACTGAAAAGCCCTAGATATTGAAGCCAGCACACTGAAAAATGTCTCGTTTGATTCAAGCTCAGGCCGATAAATACAGTTTAGGGGAGAGGGAGGGTGGGACGCTGACAGAACATTCAAGGGCTTAAGTAGGGTCAAGCTGGAATTTTTAGGCCAAATTTTAGCTCTGACTGAAAGGTGTCCACACAAAGTATTTAGCAGGATCACTTGTTCACAACAGTTCGAAAAACGATATTAATCTGTGCTAATGCACTGAGCAGGGCAAAAGATTTTGCCTGCACTGTGGTATGAGCATAATGACTGATGTTGAAAAGATACATTTTGCTGTAGATTTGTCAAGTAGAATAGGAAACAAGCAGTTTTGGTTTCCCTCAAACAGAACTAACGGGGAAATGACCTGCTTCAAGTCAGGTGATGCACACAAAACATACTGTGAAGTCACTATTATTAATGCATGTGTCTCAATTATGATGGTAAAATTAAATTTAACTTCGACCGAAAACACAGATTTGTATTTAACACCAATAATCTTTAGTAAGATTATCATCCTGTATCAGCAAAATTACATATTCAACACATTAAAATCTACCTCTGGATTTTAAAAAAAAACTGCTAATGAACCATTTTCAATAATGGCCACTGGGCAATTTGTAAAAAGAAAGTGAGAGTGGACCTCACCCATATAGAAAATATTACACAAACAATAGCCTTAAGACAGGAGGATATTAAATGGCCATTTGAATGACATGAGCACCTTTAGATGCACAACTATGTTTGAAACAGGATTCTGAGTTTATTTTGACATGATTAACATTTCAAGAATGAAGATTAAATTCGTGAGATTTAATATAAGCCACCACTATAGATTTCCAAAGGCAGGCAGGGGTTTATCAGACTATCAGACAGGACAAGTTACCGCACAGAGCGATGTTTGAGAGGGAACAGATGGAGAGGATTAGGAGACGAATGATCAGGAATAATAATCAAAATCAACCGTGTATGATAGTTAATTACAAAAACAAATCAGTTTAACAATAACAGAGGTAAACTCTCCCCTTGCAGATCAATAGAGACTTAAACCCCTTTCAGACTGGCCAAAAAAACATTTAAACATGTTAACAATCGGTTCCTGTCAGCAGTTTAAAATGGTTTAATTGGCATTTCGACCTGGGTCGATTGGCCAGGTTTTAAACGGCTCGCCTCTGATCGGCTTCAGTAAGAACATCACACCGGGTCAACCCGCTAATTTACGGATGACATCAGCGTGACCCATCGGATGACCCATAAGTGTAAATCGTCTGGATAAGCTAATTTAAAAGATCAGCTCTATAACCTGTGGGAAAATGAAGACATTTGGAGTGACAGTACAGCAGAGGACTCTGGACAAGCTATGTTCCATTATTGTCGATCTTGACAACCCTTTGCACCACCTGTAGAACAGTCAGTGGAAAAACCTCTTCAATGAACTAGTGCAACTTTGTGTCTTTAAATCTCTGTCATGCTGCTTCCCGTTCTGCTTGTTAACATGTTTCACATGTGCACACATATAATTTGATCGGTGTATCAGCATTCTTATAAATATTTCAAAGTAGTTGTTTCTGATAAATCTAAGCAATCAGTATTTAAAATTTATCATGCATACTTTCTGGATTTGTGAACTCCATATGTTGATGATTACTTCTCTGCATATTATTTTCACAATGCACACTAACATGTCATTTTACAACACGTCATTTTGAAGGTTGTATTGGTAGCCTGCATAGTGTTTGCACTTTATTATGCCTACAATCAATGATTGTAATGGACGGTTACCACTGTGGTTATTCATTTAAGCAAAAAAGGAAAATGCAGAGATATACCAAGATAGCCTTTCATTAAAGACAGACCTGCCTGATTCTGAAATCCTGCATGTTCCTCTTGCGAACTTCAACACTCCAACGACTTAACTTGGCTAAATGCTTAACAGCCGTATCAGAGTAGAAAGGAGGGAGCTGCGGATGCAATGACAACGTGACTGCATGTTAGCTTTTTATCAGAAATGGACTCAATTGATCCTTTGAAAGAGGAACCAAGAATGTCACCTGAGGCTTGTCTTACGAGAAATCCTGTTTTTGCTCTTCTCCTGACAGTGGATAACTTCTGGGAAACTGAGGGGCCGTTTACATGGAAACTCCTGACTTGAAGCCGCAAAGATTCTCCCTTTCCGTTTTCGAATTCTTCTGCGTTTACATGACAACGCTCGGAGACGAGTTAATCCCCTGTAAATCCGCTGTAGTGTGCATGCCGGTTCAGTAGATGGCGGTGTAGGTCTGCAGAGATGCAGCGCTGCTACAACACCACGAAGAAGAAAAACCTTTCACAAACAACAATGGCGAACAGAGCGCACAGAGAAGCAGGAGTTTCTTTTTGGACAACAAATCAGTTCGGACAACAAATCTGTCTGGATAGTTTTTCTGGACAACAAACCGAGCACGGTAAGACGCTCACACGCTACCCGGCGGACGGAGGAAGCTGCTGTTGTTCCTGGTATCTTGTAGCGCAGCCTCCATGTGAAAGAGTACTGCGCATGCGGTGACGTCAGCGTTTCCCCCTGAAACGCTCTGCTCTGTGTTTACACGAGGCCGGATAGAGGAGCGGAATCAAATCTTTCCGCTCTGGGGAGCGGTGTCAAAAGTTTCCGTTTTCACTGGAAACGCAACATGGTCTCATCTAAACGGAAGGCCAAAACGCAACGAAATGTTTGCGGAATCGATCGTTTTCGGCGTCATGTAAACGGCCCCTGAGAGAGAACGCGGAAACCCTCCATGGACGTGCCGGTTAAGTCTATGGTTGTCATCAGGGCTGAAACAATTCCTTGGATAATCCAAGTAATTCAACAACAAAATATCCTCTGAACAAATTACGTGACTGAAGGCCTCATTAAAATCTGGGCCACTATACAGCGCACTGTTTGACAAGGACGGCCATTTCTGTGGCACAACAGACTGCTGCTTCAGCGTCGCTGTAATGTAGATGTGCAGCCTAGATTGTAACATCATGCAGGAACAGAAAAGAGAGGGACAGAAAAAAGAAAGTCCGCAGAAGAAACGGCAGAAAGTATCCGAAGTGTTGAATCACTATAAGTTGAAACGAAAAAAAACCCACAGTGCAGTATGTCTGTTGTCCAACAGATTTGGTTTGGCATATTAGTATGTCGTCAATGCGGCAGCAAATCAGCAGTAAACATCCGGTCTGTGCATCAAGACCGCGGACCAGAGACAAGATAACACTTATGATACATTAGCAGAAGCAGTTGATGTGACCAATAATGGAGATTAGGTCTGGTAAATAACAAACTTTGATTATGGCTCTGTGTAAAGGCTGGTTCAGAATGTAAATCAATGTGGTGGCTACTCGCATGTATTATGTGTGTTTTGTTCACATACTTTTCACATCTAATAACTTTCCTTTTAAGTTGACTGCAGTGAGTTGAACAGAAAATACCCACAGTGAGTAGAGGAAGCAGGTGTAGGGCATCCTTTCATATATTATATAAATGCACATTAGCTAGTTGAATCATCCTAGTATCTAAGTATGCTATTATTTGCCTAGTAATAAAAAAGGCTTGGTAAGATCCTCAATATGCCAATGACCCTTTTTACAGCAGTGAAGGAAAATTGCAAAAAGAATTAAGCATGAATAAAAACAAGTAAAATAAAAATAACCAAACTACAAGAAAGTACTAAGACAGAAAAATATGAACCAGATAAAATAAAACAAGGCCAACTTCCTATTGTGCAGGTTTCTACTGTATGAATAAGTTGTAAATTTTTGAGATATTAGCTGTGGAGATGACTGCCTTCTCTCTAGTATACCTGGAATAATTCACAAAATAACTACTTTTTACAAATCCAAAATATGTATTTTGATTTTGGATCCTGTTTTTGCTCAAAATTTTCAAAAAAAAGAAAAGTAAGTTGTTAATTTAAGAGACTTGGCTTATTTTAAGTTTTGTATATTACTGATAATTTTTAATAATGCCAAAGTGATTGAAAAAACTGCATTGCATGCAATGTACCCAATATCGTACTCAATTAATCAGCAAAAAAAGGTGTGGTTACCTTGACATGTTTCGACGTTACTCTGCCATCTTCTTCAGAAACTGTCATCCTGACAGCTGTGATGTGTCTTTATCAGATGTTTCCAGGAGCAGCCGGGGGACGTAGCCGGCGGGACAGATCAAGTGATCTGAAGTCCCGCAGGCTGCTCCCGGAAACATCTGATAAAGACACATCACAGCTGTCAGGAAAGCACTTATGAGAATCTATTACCCGTGACATTAATACTCTGCTGCCCATGAGCACGCGTATTCTAGTTGAAGTCGGAAAAAACATGCTGATCTACCAGGCTATTGTTAGCTGTTGTTAGCACGCCCTGCGTTGTTGTTCACAACTGTCACATGAAGAATGCAATTATCACTATGGCATTTTTGTAAATATAAGTCGAACAATACAATGTATACAGCTGATCTAGAGCGACACACCCCAGTCAGAAGTGCAAATAAATTGATTATTACAGAAGCTAAATAACTGTTCACACTGGGGGCATCCATCTGCGATTGTCAACTCGGGGGTGGCGAGGTTTCACCGAGTTCCCAGTAGGAAATTCTGACTTCGGGTGACATTCCAGTTGCAGTTTCCTACTCGGAACTTGGAAATTCCTACTTCTGACTACAACTGGAACGCACCAAAAGACGTGGCCCAAGCCAAAGCATTTGTTTGTTGTGATGCTAATAAAGATGCAGCTCGGACGTTCCTCAGAACTCTGCGTTGCTTTACAACTTAATTTTTCAACAACTTACAGGATGCAAAGCGACGAGGTAATGTATCTCTTTCTAGTTATGTAGTGGTAGTTTTTGATGTGTGACAACAAGGAATTTTTGGAAAACTAAGTACCGTAGTTTTGTAGCCAGCTATATATTGCTACTTCCAGCCTGGTGCTCTAAGACGTGTCCAAATAATATAAATTTGCTGTAGTTTTAATTGTCTTGTTCCGGAGGTTGAGTATCCAGGCAAGTCCAGCCCATAGCTGTCAAGTCTCCCGTTTTGGCCGGGAAACTACTGTATTTTACCCCTCTTTCCGTGGGCAGTCCTTCCGTATTACTATTTTCCCGTAATTCTCCCGTATTAAAAAAAAACATTCCTCTGCCTCTCCTCCTAACTGAACACTGTCACTAGCCTCGCTAGAAATGCCACCTGCAGTAGCCTGGGTGGCAGTTATTACGAGGTTAGTGCCGGAACAAACCCGGGACAACAGAGGAGAGAGATAGATGGATGTGAGGAGAGAGAAGGCATTCCTGCCAAAAAACAAAGTCCTGTAAATATCTCGAAAAATGGGACAGCGAATTTACTTTCCTAATGTAGGAATGTTCACTGCATTTCAATGTCAACAAAGGTAGGTCTATCAGATTCTGATCACCTAACTAATTAGTAAGCGGTTGATAAGTTGTTTTTAGATATCTTGTACTCCTGTGTTAAAATGTAAGGGACACTGGAGCTTGGTTGGGGTGGTGGGACAGCTCACAGCAAGCGCTGGAAATTTGTCCTTATTTTTAAATCCAAAACTTGACGGGTATGGTCCAGCCCTGTCTGACCCGACCGCGAAGCTAAGGAATAGCATCTATAGATAACCTATTTTGATGCTATAAAACTCATCTTAAAGTGTATATTTTGATCTAGCATATATCTAAAAGTGAGACTTTTTGTAATTACGTAGAAACTCCTCACAGTCCCTTTAAGTTGAGGTCGTACTTTTTTCTTGTCGCTGCGCTGGGACAAAGGAGATAAGCAGCAATGTACCGCTAACTGAGTGACAGGCCTCCTGACTGACTGGCCTCCTGACTTTAGTTAAAGGCATAAAATATGCAACAGCAACGTCTTCCTCTTTAGATTTGTAAAGCCCTAGTGTATAAGATTCCGGCTTTCTGTGCTCTAGAGGCCTCTGTGGACGTTGAGAGCAACTACAATGTTGTGAAACAGAGCGCCGCACACTGATGTGCATTTGTTGACACACAGTGGGAGGAGAAGTGAGCCGACAGGACATCCACAGAGACAAACCATGCAGACTGTTAAGGTACAGTCTGATCATGTTTCTTTTCAAGCATGAACTGTCAGTTGTGAGTTCAGTGTTCACGTATGTTCTGTAAACTTCGACCGTAGCTCATAGGCTGTGCCGAATAAATTACTCCGGGTTTTAATTTGGAAAGGGCGTCTATTTGTGAAAATGTACTGCTATACCCGTTGTTTATTTGAGACCCTGCGATTAACTGGAACCCAGCTTAAGGACCGCTTTCACAATACATGTAATTTTGCCCACAGCCCAATTTTTTGTTTATTGTGTGGTATTTGTAGTACACCCAGAGACTCCCAAGAATATACCTTTAGAAAATCCAAATGTCATCCAGGGCCTGTACTATGACCTATTTTATGATCATTGCCATAGGTGTGAGCCAGGGTGCACACTTTACCCCAAAACTTACTTAAACACAAATAATAAATCATCAAATTGGGTCAAATCACCTTCACTGAAGTCTGGTGCATCTTTTGAAATCAAATGTAAAGCTAAGTATTACAATTGAAAGAAGTTATTGAATTTTAACTGGGAAAAAAACAGTTTTTTTTATGATTTTTTTCAACAAATTAAATTCTTTAGAGATGTGTCTGACCAACTTACAGTTGCTGTACACCTAAAATACTTACAAATTATTTGGCCACATATATATTCTCAAAGTGGGAAAAAAATCATCAAATTCTGAGACCGGTAAAGTTGTTCAATTAACAGGTTGGGTTACTGTGGAACAATCAGGATACTGTTCCATGTCTTGTATATCAGGGAACCTTTAAAGATTTGTTCAGAATTCATCCTTTAAGTATGATTTCCTTTAGAATTTGAATGCTAGATTCAAAACAAACATTTCACATGAAATGTTATTCATTTTAATATTGAACAGCCACAAAGGACCTGTATATTATGCCTTTGTGATGAGATAATAATGAGCCATTGATACAAGTAAAAACCGATGCAGTTTTGGATTGTTGTAATCAGATTGTATATATCTACAATGACAGCAATACATAAACATTACTTCTGTCAATTTCTGTTTCTAGTACTTATATATACATGTAATCTGTTTTATGGCCTTCGTGTCTTTTTGCATAGCAACGGCTTGGACAATTTTAATTTGTAGACTGGAACTATAGTGAGGGAAAGGGGATCTGAGAAATCCATAAGATGTATGATTGGCTGGTTATTTCATGGAATGGAGTCTTTGAATTTGCTTGTGTATGGTTGGAGGGGTTTCTGATTTTGAAAATGTTTATAATATCCCAAATAATAGATTACAGATGCAACATGTGCACACATGCCAGAGGTTCTCTTTCCAGCAGGACAGAGACAATAATATGCCTTCACAGGATCATCTGATGCATTCTTGTCAAATTGAATCCAAACATTGTATTTTAGTTGAGATCTGTGACGAGAATGAATCTGTCCCCTAATGAGATCAGCATCATGCTGGTAAACCCAAATCTCATAGTCACCATCATTTTTTTGATGCTCAGCAATGTAGCCAGGGGACTGTTTGATTTGGTATGTACCGCATGTTATGGTCTCAAGGTATTCCAGATCCACATGAGGGAACGAGATATCAGATGCTTCAAGCTTCTGCCATTCACTACGAGCTCTACGTGACATATTTGGGTCTTCTGCAACTCATTTTGCCAAAACATTGTCTTTTTTTAAAAGTGAAAGCATACGCTGAGCCATCTTAGTATCTCGTTCCTCTCGATCTGGATCTGAAACATATATTGGTCCTCTGAAGGCATTGAGTCATGCAGTTACTATGCGCACTAATTTGCCAATGACCTCAACGAAATAATTTGAGGTAAGTTGTTCCTTAAACAACATCCACTTCTTTAAATGCCCGTGGTAGGACTCTACTATCCATCTTGTTTTGGTACAGCAACGATCACTATTGGCTGTTGAGGAATCCAATTGGGATTTACCAGTTGGTAAAAATGACGGCATTCTAGCATCATACCCCAACTTAGCAAGAAGATCTAAGGCATCCCTGAAACCGCGATCTACAATCATATTGTCATTTGCTTCTAAACAAGATTTCAATATTTCAATTTTTTCCATGATGAGCCGAGTTATTGTTGCATCATTTACGTTACCATGGTAGGGGTCAATAGTGTCTAAAACATATCCATCAGGCAGTACAACTGACATGAATTTTACTTAATTTCGTTTTTTCTGTCCTCCGTAAGATGCCCTTTGAAACTGATGATCACTGCATTTGTTGAGGTAGATATATGTACCATCTAAGATCAGAGTGACCTGGTCACCATAAAAAGCTTTAGTAAAGACAGTGTTGTGAGTTATGGCATCGTGGCGTGAAATATGATTTGTGTCAAGGTATTTGGGAACAACTATTGTGTTCAAAATATCTGCAATTGTATGAAAATATCTTGACAGTGTAGCTTGGGAAAGATTAGTAAGCATGGTCATTTGATTCCATGAAAGGTTTGTTTTCAGTTTTGCCCAAAAGTAAAAGAAGCAAATCTATTGCTCTGGAACTATCACTTGAACCTGGAACAAGATCAGATTCACACATGTCATACATGTTCTGAAATTGCACCAATGTCCAGCCAGTCCATGCATGGCAGTCAGAATCTGACAAGGTTTCAAACTTCAGTTTGGGTGATGTCTCATGTTTGGATACTTCATGTAGAATATATATAATATATATACTTCATATATAGAATATATGAAAAAAAATATAATTCAATTGAATGCACAATACTAAATTGAAATTAACATCCATTTGCTGCAAATTGCATGAAATAAAACATTACCCTTGATATAATACATATATCAATATATATATCCTGATTGTTCCACAGTAACCCAACCTGTTAATTGAACAACTTTACCGGTCTCAGAATTTGATGATTTTTTTCCCACTTTGAGAATATATATGTGGCCAAATAATTTGTAAGTATTTTAGTTGTACAGCAACTGTAAGTTGGTCAGACACATCTCTAAAGAATTTAATTTGTTGAAAAAAATCATAACAAAAACTATTTTTTTCCCAGTTAAAATTCAATAACTTCTTTCAATTGTAATACTTAGCTTTACATTTGATTTCAAAAGATGCACCAGACTTCAGTGAAGGTGATTTGACCCAATTTGATGATTTATTATTTGTGTTTAAGTAAGTTTTGGGGTAAAGTGTGCACCCTGGCTCACACCTATGGCAATGATCATAAAATAGGTCATAGTACAGGCCCTGGATGACTTTTGGATTTTCTAAAGGTATATTCTTGGGAGTCTCTGGGTGTACTACAAATACCACACAATAAACAAAAAATTGGGCTGTGGGCAAAATAACATGTATTGTGAAAGAGGTCCTTTGGTATTTTACAGTATATAGACTACAGATGTACGGACATGAATATAGTTGACCATCTGAACAGACAACCTCAAAATCTGCGTTCAAGAGCGGTACAAAATGAAAACTTAACTGTAAAAAATTGGGCCTAGAGTGAGTGACTCCTGTGTCAGTGGGAGTGTTGACATAGTTCTGGGGTGTGCTTAAAAGGAGTACCAACTCATCCTGCCAACACTGAGCGCAAGGATTTCAGTCCCTGCTGGCAAAGTCTGAGGGGCCATTTACACAAGGCCTAAAACAGTCAAATTCGATACATTTTCATTGCGTTTTGGCCTTGTGTTTGGGAACTCTATGAGGATTGCCCAAATCCATAAACTTTTGAAACCAGGCTCCAGGGTGGAGAGTTTTCAATACACTCTCCAGGCAGCGCATATCAGAGCGTTTCAGGGTGAAACACTGATGTTACGGTATGCACAGTAATCTTTCACATGAAGGCTGCATGCACATACAAGGAACAACAGCAGTTTCGGCTGTCTACCAAGTAACGTGTGTGCCGCTTACCATGCTTGGTTTGTTATCCAGACAAAACTATCCAGTCAGATTTGTTGTCCATACTGATTTGTTGTCCAGAAAAGAAACTCCTGCGTTTTTGTGCGTCCACTTGCCATTGTTGGTTGTGAAAAGTTTTTCCTTTTTCACAAGTGTATTGTAGCAGCGCTGTCTCTGCAAACCTACACCGGCGTCCACTGAACCGGCATGCATACTACAGTGGTTTCATTTGTCTCTAGCATCTCTGTCTGAATGCAGATCGACTTTGAATAACCAAGGGAAAAATCGTTGCGTTTTAAGTCAGAAAGTGTCTGTGTAAACTTAGCCTGAGGCTTGACGCCCTCTGTGTTCTCTGCAGCCACATGGGCCCCTTGTAGGTTGCACAAAACACAGTCCCGCCTGTAATTAAGATTTTAAGCTCATTGCAGCTTAGCGTAATTGGAAATCAAATAAGATTACTTGATAGGAAATCATAGTCACACTACCCCAATGACAGCAGTATGTTCAGATCACTGCAGTGGCCAGTAAGAATCCCATTGTATAAGGGGGGTGGGGTTCACACTACAGCCCTGCAAGTTTAAAATCAAAGCTTGCAGCACACTGGCACAGTTCTTACCGCTGTTTATGGGACACCAGCATCAGGATTATTCGTACAATGGAGAACAGGCTGTGGCTCATATATCAGAGAAAGGAGAAAAATGGCATGGGTCATTTTGGTCTCATCACTCCAAATATCTTTGTTCCAGAAGTTTTGAGGCTTGTCTCTGTGCTGTTTGGGGTATTGTAAGCGGGATATTTTGTGGCATTTGTGTAGAAATGGCTTTCTTCTGGCGACCCAACCATGCAGCCCATGTTTCTTGAAGTGTCTCCTTATTGTGGATCTTGAAACATCCACCCCAATTTTTTTCAGAGAGTCCTGTATTTCAGCTGAAGTTATTTGAGTTTTTTTCTTTGCATCTCAAACAATTTTCCTTGCAGTTGGAGCTGAAATTTTTGTTGGTCTGCCTGACCGTGGTTTGGTTTCAACAGAATCCCTCTCTCTCCACTTCTTAATTAGAGTTTTAACAGTGCTTCTTGGTATCCTCAGTTCCTTAGATATCTCTTCAAATTCTTTTCCTGTTTTATAAAGTTGGATTACCTTTTCTTGCAGATCCTTTGACAATTCTTTTGCTTTACCCATGACACAGAAATTTCAACGCAGCACTGAGTGAAAGATGCACATGTCTGTCAGGAGCTCAGAAACTGAGCTTTTAAACACACACTGTGAATACAAGCTAATAGATCACAGAGAGGATGGTTACCTTTAGTAGACATTCAAACCCATTTGTGTAAAATTTTGTGCATGTTATCAGGCCAAAACTGCCAGGGGGTGTAAACTTTTGAACAGGGTCAATTTTGAAGTTTCTGTTGTCATTATGATTTAAAAAGAGTAAACTTATCTTTTTTTCAATAAATGTCTTCACCCAACCACTTACCATGAGTGACAGAAAGGTTTTTGTGTTATCATTCATATTTTCTGAGAAAAGGCCAAATATATCAGAAATTCTGCTGGGGGGGTGTAAACTTTTGGGCACAACTGTAAGCCTTGAAAACATATGGCAACAGTACAGAGGTAGAGAGTACAGAGGTCCTAAGCAGACAAACAAATAGATTTCACTATGTTGTGCTGTTGCAATATTTTTTATCATTATTATAAGAGGACCAGGACTTATCTTGTCATTTTGGGATAAAAATGTGTTTTAACTTTTACACAATTAAGATGAGATAGTTTGAAAACAGTCATTTAAATGTTATCATGGGAAATTGGTAAAGAAAGACTAATTCATAAATCTTTTTCCAAGGGCTCCTGCCATTATGTATGGTTAAACTTATTTTGCAGCCTTGCCTAATTAACTTGAATGTCTCTTGATGCAAATATAGACAAGTCTCATTGCAGCGCTTTTGCATAAAGACATTGTGAATTGGACTATCTTCTCTACACTTAACCAATTCACCCACTGCCTGTGCATAGCCAGAGCCACTTTCCCTTGTCTTCATACCTGCTCTATTACTAGCTACCACCTGTCATTAGACCTCACTTCTGGATTTGCTTGAGCCAAGCCCAATGCCTCCCGGATCTATCTGCACACTGCAAACAACTTGAGTGTGTCTAAAGCTGCCTCTAAATCCTGAATCCTGAATCCTGATGTGGATTCCATTTCCTTTCTCTTGTTGGATTTGGGACCAAGTTCCGAACTACCCTGTTTGGATAAGAAATATGATGAACAAGCTTATCTGGCTTATAAATCTGGTGCCAATTTACTAGATAAATGCCCTTAATAATCTAGCCTGCTATCCATGTGCATTTCCACTTTTAAGCATTTACATGAAACCATTGTGCAACTAAAAGATTTATAATGATTTAACAGGCATGTGCATAAACTTTAAGTATTCTGTAGCAAGAAATGTACTAATTTAATTTAATGACATACAAAAAAGAGCAATATCAACAGAACAGAGTAGGGCAGCAATAAATAAATAAATTAAATGATCATAAAACACCCTTAAGCAAAGTACGATGAAGAAAAGTGGGGTGGGGATTTAACTGCAACCTTACCTTTTGTCAGTTATTTTTGTTCGCTTATTAGCTTTCATCCTGTTGTTTAACAAAGCTTTCAACATTGGAAAACTCAATGGACAATAGTTTTGGCTTAAGCCTTCATCATCCTCTTTATCCAACAACTAAAAGGGCTATTACACTGCCCATTCTACTGGTAATGTCACACCATTCACACCACTTCAAGTACTGATGGCTATACTTGCTATACAAATCAGTGTAGGAAACTTTCTATTTGACAGCAATGATGTAGCCAATACTGAATGCAATAATGGGGCCATGTGTATGGTGGCCCTGAAGGTCAATGCAAATTAACATTTCAAAATACACAAAAACATTTAAAACAGCGCAAAAACATTTCACAATACGCAGAAACATTTATGAATACACAAAAAAATTTAAGAATGCGCAAAAACATTTCACAAAACACAAAAATATTTCACAAAACATTTCAGGGATCATGAAATACATTACAGGGATCATGAAATACATTTCAGGAAAACGGAAAGGGTAGGTCCATGATACTTGTCTCTGATTGGTTTAACTGAAGCACATCAGGCATCACTCTTAAATAATTTCCTGTTCATACTGGATAACTGCTATAGCACAGCCAGCACTAAAATTCAAGTGTTTTCCAGGATGGAAGAGGAGCTTGCCTCAATAGATCTAGTGTCACTTTATACCAAGCTCTGGAGGCAGCAGCCTCTATTACCCCTTTTCCACCAAGCTGGTTCCAGGGCTGGTTCGGAGCTAGAGCCAGACTTAGCACCCGTTCTTTGGTTTTCCACAGACTAAGCACCGGTTGCTGGCTCTCAAAACCGGTGCTTAGCAAGCACCAACTCTTTGCTGGGCCAGCAGAAAGAACCAGGTTACGTTGGGGGCTACGCGCTTACGTCAGGGGGTGGAGGCTGGATTAGCAGAGTAAAAACACAGAAGAGAGCCATTTTTAAAAAGACGAGGTTGGAGTAAGCGAAAAACAGATTGAAAAGAATATATATCTATAAAGAATATATAAAGAAAGAATATAGGGACCAGAAGACCGAGCTGGGCCGTAGTGGCAATGGTCGGCCACGTTTTAACAGCCTGCATTACAAAATGCTCGATGCTGTTCTCGGGGACCGACCGGCGTGCAGCGCTACCGGGGCATTGAATTCGGCCACAGCCATGCTGGAGTCTATGCAGGAGGACATAACCATGGAGCAAACCTCCACAGAGCCTGGTAAGATTATTGTTTTGTTTATTGTTGTTCGCCAGTTGTTATGGGAAACTGGCGTGACGTATACAGACGTATGCTGCTGTAGCTCTCTGGCCGGCACCCGTTTGTGGAAAAGCAAACGGTTCTTAACCGGTTCGCTCTTGAACCAATTGTGAACCGGCTCTAGCACCAGCACGAGCGCCAGCCCTGGAACCAGCTTGGTGGAAAAGGGGTATCAGGGCCCTTTTCCACGAGCCCTACTCAACTCTACTCGACTCTACCTGGCTCTCCTCTACTCGCCTTGTGCTGCTTTTCCATTAGCCCTAGTCGCCTGCCCAACGGGGTGCAATGTCGCTTTAAACTGCTGAGCGACACTGCAAAGACGTCATTTTGAGCATGACGCAGTAATCTGTGGCTTTTTGTCACAAACCGAGTAAAAAAGGAACGTAAGAAGGCTGCAGATGGTAAGAAGAAATACCCCTTGAGAAGCACAGTGGAGTTTTGGAAGCTATCGACAGAATGAAGCCGAGGACGAGAGCAATCGAGCAGCAAAGAAAAGACGTATGAGGGTAAGCTAACGGTAGCTCCTGCTAGGTCCTCGCGCTCATGACTCATCGATGACGACATTGTCTGACCAATCAGTAGCTGGCAGTCGGTGACGTCATCTTTTAGTATCGACTCAGCTCTCTTGGAACCGGAGCGGAGTAGGTACTAAAACTAGCTTGTTTTAGGAGGTACCGGGCGAGTGGAAACACGCTGAAAATCGAGTAGAGCCGAGTAAAGTAGGGCCAAGGCATGCTAGTGGAAAAGGGCCATATGTGGCTAGCCACTGATGACCAGGCTCTGTTGGCAGTGTTTGTCTGTGGTTAAGCCAGCTGTCGTTCGTGTAATCCTCAAAATATTAATACTCGATAAGTACATAGTTAAAGTACTTCATAATAGGCATGCTGGTAGTCTGTTGAGTATTAAGTTCAGTAGCATATGAATCATGGACTACTTATGGGAAACAAGATTTTTATTTCACATCAAAGATTGGTGAAATATCCTTAATCTTGTCCTCTGTTTAGGATTTTGACAAAGGACTGCTTGAAAAGTACTTATGAGTCACTTGAGAAGTAAAATTACTTCATACAATGCAGGGTGGTAGACTGGGAGGTATAAAGTTCAAATGTATGTGAATCATAGACTACTTATGGGAAAAAAGTTTTTTATGCCACATCAAATTTGGGTGCAGTATACTTAACCTTAAGTACCGTTTTGGATTTTGACATAGGATTACTCGAAAGGTACATAGTAAAAGTACCTAATATTATACAGGTAGTCTAGAAAGTATGTGACTAATTACTGTTAAAGTATTGTTTTCACCATGGGTCTGATTGTGAGACTTTAGACCGGCCCACACTCACTCCCCCCAGCTCTTCAGAGCGGCGATCACCGTGAATATCTGTAGATTTGCTCATTAGAAAAAGACGTGTGGCTGATTTGACCAAGCAAACACGAACCACAGCTGGCTAAACCGCAGTCAAACACTGCCAATAGAGCCTGGTCATCAATGGCTAACCACAAAGAGGCTGCTGCCTCCAGTGCTCAAAGTGACACTATCACCTGCAGTATTGTGTGGCTGCCTTGGCAGGTAACCAAAGAGAGGCAGCCGCCTCCGGAGCTAGGTATAAAGTGACGTAAGCTCTTTTAAGGAAAGCTCCTCTTCGATCCTGGAAAACGCTTGAATTTTTGCACTGACTGTGCTGTAGCAGTTATCCAGTGTAAACAGGCAATGATGTTAGAGTGATGCCTCATGTGCTTCAGTTAAGCCAATCAGAGACAAGTATCATGAACCTACCCTCTGTTTTCTTGAAATGTATTTCATGATCCCTGAAATGTTTTTGCGTATTTTGAAATGTTTTTATGTTTTGTGAAATGCTTTTGTGTTTTGTGAAACGTTTTTGCGTATTGTTGCATGCTTTTGCGCAAAACATTTAAAAAATATGCATTCTTAAATGTTGATATGCATTTATACATGCTTTCACGTAATGTAAAATGTTTCTGCGTTTTGTGAAGTTTTTTGCATATTCGTAAATGTTTTTGTACATTCTTAAATGTTTTTGCAAATTCTTAAATGTTTTTGTGCATTCATATTGTGTATTGTGAAATGTTTTTGCACATCCTTAAAATGTTTTTGCGTATTGTGAAATGTTTTGTGTCTCGTGAAATGTTTTTACGTATTGTGAAATGCTTTTGCATATTCTTAAGTGTTTTTGTGTCTTCTGAAATATTTATTCGCATTGACCTTCAGGGCCACTGTACATGTGTCTTGATAAAGGACATTTCTACCTCTAACTTTAGGAAAGGCTATTGTCCCTCTCACTGATTCAACCCCACCTGCTGTAAATCAGCAAAGCAACAGACAAGTTGACAGAGTACTTCTCGAGAAATCAACTTAAGGTGCTGCACTGATCTGATAGTACCGGAAGTCATTTATCCTTAATTACAGAAAATTTTGTTTTGAAGAGTATTGCTGAAAAATGATCAGCCAGTATCTATCAGGAAATGTCCTCTGTACAATGACATACAAAATTTGCTCAAAGGTTAACTCGTGATCCTCCTTGTAGGTCAGTCTCTCTCTTTCTCTCACACGCACACACTCAAAACTTAATGTAGTTTTCTGAACTAGCCTTATTTCTTGCAGATAATCATATGTGAAAATACAAGCTGCAATACCAGGCTCACCTAGACTCAGTTTTGATAAGGAGCAATTCAATTTCTTGAGTTAGAGAACATTTTTTGATAGCAATTCCTTAATCATAGCAAAGGTCAATCTAATATAGCTGTGCATAACTGCCAAGTGTTTCTGACACAAAAAAACAGCAAAACAGTGAGGAACATTAAGGAAAATTTTAAAATAAAATACAATTTCCAGTTCTTTGTATGTGGCTTCTTGTCATACCAAGAGCACACGTTCTGTGCAGAGAGAGGTGTTTCTGATGTCCAGCTTCGGCAACTATAACTGAGTAGCCATGATGACCACAGGCTAACCGACATTAGTCGCCATTATTTGTACAACAGGAAGTGACTTCAATTCCTGTGAAATCACTTCCTGTTGTCATCACCCCTGCAGCTCTTGTTGCTACCCCATTAAGCATTTAGCTGAGTGAAACCGTTGGACAATGAAGGCTGGCAAGGCGGAGATGCATGATTTTAGAATTAGACAGGTATACAGTTGTGCCCAAAAGTTTACACCCCCCAGCAGAATTTCTGATTTTTCTGCCTTTTCTCAGAAAATATGAATGATAACACAAAAACCTTTCTGTCACTCATGGCAAGTGGTCGGGTGAAGACATTTATTGAAAAAAAGATAAGTTTACTCTTTTTAAGTCATATTGACAACAGAAACTTCAATATTGACCCTGTTCAAAAGTTTACACCCCCTGGCAGTTTTGGCCTGATAACATGCACAAAATTTGACACAAATGGGTTTGAATGTCTACTGAAGGTAACCATCCTCTCTGTGATCTATTAGCTTGTAATCTGTGTTTGTGTATAAAAGCTCAGTGAGTTTCTGAGCTCCTGACAGACACGCACATCTTTCACTCTAGTGCTGCGTTGAAGTTTCAGGTTTCTGCGTCATGGGTAAAGCAAAAGAATTGTCAAAAGATCTGCGAGAAAAGGTAATCCAACTGCACAAAACAGGAAAAGGATTTAAAAAGATATCTAAGGAACTGAGGATGCCAAGAAGCACTGTTAAAACTCTAATTAAGAAGGGGAGAGAGAGGGATTCTGTTGAAACCAAACCACGGTCAGGCAGACCAACAAAAATTTCAGCTCCAACTGCAAGGACAATTGTCCGAGATGCAAAGAAAAACCCTCAAATAAATTCAGCTGAAATACAGGACTCTCTGAAAAAAATGGGGGTGGATGTTTCAAGATCCACAGTAAGGAGACACTTCAAGAAACATGGGCTGCATTGTCGGGTCACCAGAAGAAAGACATTTCTACGCAAATGCCACAAAATATTCCGCTTACAGTCCAAACAGCACAGAGACAAGCCTCAAAACTTCTGGAACAAAGACATTTGGAGTGATGAGACCAGAATTGAACTTTTTGGCCACAACCATAAACATTACATTTGGAGAGGAGTCAACAAGGCCCATGATGAAAGGTACACCGTTCCTACTGTGTAACACGGAGGTGGATCACTGATGTTTTGGGGATGCGTGAGCTATAAAGGCACAGGCAAATTGGTCAAAATTGATGGAAGGATGAATGCAGCATGTTATCAGAAAATACTGGAGGAAAATCTACACTCATCGGCCCAGAAGCTACGCATGGGACGTTCTTGGATGTTCCAACATGACAATGATCCAAAACACAAGGCCAAATCAACCTGCCATTGGCTACAGCAGAATAAAGTGAAGGTTTTAAAGTGGCCATCTCAGTCTCCTGACCTCAATATCATTGAGCCACTCTGGGGAGATCTCAAATGTGCAGTTCATGCAAGACAGCCCAAGAATTTACAGGAGCTGGAGGCTTTTTGAGAAGAGGAATGGGCAGTTTTACCATCTGAGAAAATAAAGACCCTCATCCACAACTACCACAAAAGACTTCAAGCTGTTATTGATGTTAAACCTATGGTCTACAATTTGGAAGCTTTGTACATATTAATAACACTGTTTATAAGGCTGTTATGGTCCTATGGTCCTATCTACACAGTATAAAGACCAAAAAGAACGAAAAAAATCCATTCAGTATATCCGCTGAAAAGCTGCATACTAGCTGACCAATCAAACCTAAGAACCTGCGACTATTAATTGGTCCGTGAGTTGGTCCGTTAGTCCATCCAATCCCCTGTCTCTCTCACTACGCAGCATCATGCGTAGTGCATCATGGTCCTGTCTCCTCCCCTCTACCTCCGGTGAGCAGCTAGCAGCGTTAGCTACTGAACTATCATGGAGCCGGAAAAGCCTAGCGCCGAGAACGAAGCCGCCTCCCTCTCCCGCGGGGCCCAACGGAGCTCTGCCCGCGGTTGAGGCCTGTTAGCGGGCTAACGGCTAACGGCTAACGAATAGCCTCAGCCGGCCGTCAGACCTTCAGCATCGACCGTTTCGCCCCTGGTTGATCAGGTAATGGCTTTGTTTACTACAGTGGGAGATGTCTGCTGAATAACTCTGGTTAGTTTGTGCCTGCACGGGCTAATAACTTGTACGGGAGCGGTTTAGCCTGTTAGCCGCTAATCGTTCGCACTGTAAGCTGAGCTGGGGAGGAGAGACTGAGAAAGATAAATCCTCCCGCACACTCGGATCCGCTCTGTGGCGCCAGACCCGCATTGCCGCCGGTCCAATTGAAATGGCTACTGCTGTGTGTTACAAGGGGGATGTCTGTCGTGTTTGATACTTTCAGCTGAGCTGAGCTGTTTTTGATTGAGTTTGCTGCTGATATATTGTGCTAGTCGCTCGTAGCTCTGTCCAAGGGGGCTTTATGAGGCGACACGAGCTGGGGGCGGGATCTTGGAACACGGGGGGGAGAGGTGAGGGAAGGGGGGGCAGGCTGCGGTTTCAAATCGTAGACCACAGCTTTAAAGGGGGAAACACAAGGTATTAAAAACTGGGGGTGTAAACTTTTGAACAGGGTCATTTTTGAAGTTTCTGTTGTCAATATGACTTAAAAAGAGTAAACTTATCTTTTTTTCAATAAATGTCTTCACCCAACCACTTGCCATGAGTGACAGACAGGTTTTTTGTGTTATCATTCATATTTTCTGAGAAAAGGCAGAAAAATCAGAAATTCTGCTGGGGGGTGTAAACTTTTGGGCACAACTGTATCTGCTATGCAAGGCTAGGCATATTGTGCCTATTTCAAAATATCACGTCCTTAACTTGAGGCAACAAAAGGACACCTGCCGGGGGGGAGATCAAATACAAATTCCATCCACCGTCATATTGTCAGTGCTCGACTGTTGTTCAGTCAGCGCTGAGTTTGTTTATTTTAAAAGGGGGATAAAAATGCAAAGTATGGAAAACAGTTGACCACTGTCATCACCTAGCACAATCTGGCCTCAGCAGAAAATTTGTTTTTACTGTACACAGAAACCAAGAGCAGTGTTGCAAGATTTATCAATTCAGGGTCCTGTTGTTAAAAGGTGCTTCTCCAGGCTCCCAAAAGTGCTGGATCTGTGTACATAACACTCATACAGTAAAAAGATTTGCGCCACTGTTAAAAGGGCTGATATCACTCTTTTCTCCAATAATGTCTGCACTATTACCTACAGGGATGGTAGGGGGAAAAGACTCCTCCTCAACATTATGCCCGTCTGTAACGAAACCTGTTCATGGTCCTGTTTCAAGACCTATATGTATGCTCCTGCAATGTTCTGCCTTCACTCTGAACATCATCAACACGGGCTCTGTCTCCATTTCTAGGGGCAGTATCAGGAGCATAGTTTTGCTTTGCCACTTTTGCATGAATGCAAAAGGATACATATTGTATTACAAAGGTGGGGTGTAAGACTTTTACCTTCATACATCAGTCCATGTGAGCCACAAGTCTGTGTTCAAAACAAAATTCATTATTCAGAAGGGGTGTAATGATCCATCGATCTGGATCAATACATAGATTGGTTAAGCAGTGTTCCAATCAAATCCATGTAAACTCAAAACATCGGTCAACATCGTTATCTTTAATATACACCTTCATTTTGAAGTTCTTACCATATATCTGTATCACAGTTTCCGCCCAAACGCGCCTCATTCGGAAGTTTCCAGGGCTCTCAAGTCTCACGTATTCAGTGTATGAGTCACATACAAACTGTGGTTACCAGGCATCACAGTAAAACAAGTTAATAGTTCTACTTAGAATATGAGGAATGTTTCAATTTAATTAAAATCAAAATGGCACATTTTTAGTTTGATAGAGCATAGTAAAATGTTGGAGGTCGATAAAAAATAAAATCAAGAATTTGTACTATTGTCTTGCATCATTACTTGATACTATATATATCACAATGTAACAATAAGGCTCATAAGATAACTGTGGGGCAAAAAAGCACCTGACAACTAATTAACCCAATTTCAATTTTAAAACACAATTAGACAATACAGATGGTTATAATCATCTATAAACTATCATGCCCAAAGGTCAGCACACTGTTTCACATTTCAGTAATAAAACTCAAAACCTCAAAAATGCTTTTCAATGAATACATATTATTGTCTTAAATCAATCGAAGGTCCTTGAACCAGCGAATCAAAATTTAATTGTGGCAGACCTTGTTATATCAGTAAATATCGTAGTTGTCCAAGGATGGATTTTAGTATTGTACCGTCATTAAACTGTTGATTTACACCCCTATAATTCAACATGGTTTCATGCAAGGTAGGCTAATTTAAGCTGAGCTTGAATTTAGTTTAGTTTCAGAGGTGAAGATCCCAAGACTTCTTGTGCTTTTTTCATACAGTTCAGAAAATTCCGAGATATATTTGAAAAAACTAGGCATTTAAGTTGTTATCTTATCAATAACAATGTAGAGAAGATTAATTCTTAAGAAAAAAAGTCAAAAATGTAACACACTTTTTTTAAGAATGGTACTTTGACATTGTTCTAAATCAAACAACAGTCAATAAAGTTTTGTGAAATTTACCTTGAAAATTGAGTAGGATATTTGGCTGGTGGGTTAAAGTTGATCATTATAAGTCTCTAGTCCAGAGTTCCACTACACAGAGTTACTCAGAAACTCCTAATCTTTGAGCCAGGCAAGCTCCTGCAGTCAGTGAGAGCCCCAGTTAGCTTATATTATCTTATCTGCTCAATGTTATAGCAATAACACAACCTGTTATTTCCCAAACCATAATCATGAAGGGCATGCAGCCACTGCTAAAGCCCCAAAAGCCACTGAATTGATATACAGAAAGAGCAAGGCAAATTATTGTCACAGAAATAATAAAAAAAACTTACATTGCATGTAAAACGGTAGTCTGACTTAGGGATGTAACGATTACAGGTAAAATGGTAAACCGGGGTAAAATTTCCCATGGTAATCATTACCGCGTCCTATCAAAATTACTGTTAAACCTTGTCTGATTACCACACTGCGTCAATAACTCATGGTGATGCTGCTCTTTGACAGGAAAAGCCTGAACTATGAGTCTCTACTCCTTGATGAGGCTGTCTCTCATAAACGGAGGCGTGCATGCGCAGTTTGTAATGTTTGGCCTCTGAGAAACACAGCAGTTGGAGTCTCCCTCAGACTCTTACAGGTTTTTCCACTCAATATGGACAAAGTCTGGTTGAAGTTTGGATTTTACAAGGATGTCAAGGGGAAACTGACTGATGACAGTCACCCTGTCTAAAACACGAAGATGCTGTGAAAGACAAAAATGATGATTAAAACTGCTGAAACTCCTCGAGCAAACGAGCAGAGAGAGAGACAGACGATTCATAGAGCCATATCTGAGTGAATTATAGGCAGTTTTCAGTATTTTATGCATAAAGGCTGTAAATAACAGCTTTGGTATCATTTTGGAGTGTGTTCTTGCCGTTCTTTCGCCGTTTATTCACCATAATTTGTCGCATTTCCATTTATATTTGTCGTAATAGATCGTCTTTTTCCATCATTGTTTGCATTTTCTGGATTTCATCAATTGTACTTTGGAAATATTAAAGACGGAGATGTCAAGGAGATCTGCCATCGAAAGGGGAGACCAGAGGAAAGTCATGATGGGGGCTAACTGCTTCAGGGACTATCATTAGTAAAACAAAAAATAAATAAATTTAAACTCCTGGACATGGTCTAATATACTGTAACATGGACACTAGAGCTGAAACGATTCCTCGAATAATCGCGAGTATTCGATTACAAAATATCCTCGAAGCAAATTTTGTGCCTCGAAGCCCCGTTTAATACATAATTATACATGTAAAATATATATCTGGACTACTGTACAGCGCACGGTGTTTGACACGGACGGTAATTTCTGTGGCACAACGCGCCTGCTACCTCCGCTCCTTCGCAACTTGTAAAATCATGAAGGAAGAGAAAAGAGAGGGACAGAAAGGAGAGAGTCCACATAAGAAATTGCAGAGAGTGTCCCAAGTGTGTGGTCACTACAAGAAGGGACGAAAAGAAAACAGTGCAGTGTGTCTGATGTCTAACGGAGTTAGCTTAGCACGTAGCTTAGCATGATAGCACGTCGGCACTGCTGCAGTAGTAAACATCTGGTCTGTTCACTGTCAGAGCGACACAACAGGATGACACTCATGATACATCAACAGGAGCAGCCAATGTGATCAATAACTGAGATATGGGCTAGTAAATAACCTACTTTGATTATGGCTCCGTGTAAAGGCTGGTTCAGAACGTAAATCAATGCGGAGGCTACTTGCCCAGAATCATGTGTATTTTGTTCACATACTTTTCACATCCAATAACTTTCCATTTAATTTGATTGCAGGGAGTAGAACAGGAAACACTGATAGTGAGTAGAGGAATCAGGTGTAGGGAATGTTTTCATATGTTATAGAAATGTACATTAGCTAGTTAAATTATCTTAGTATCTAAGTATGATATAATTTGGTCCTAGAAATAAAGTAAACAAAATAAGATCATCAATATGGTGCAGCAGGAAAGGCAATAATTTAGCAAAAAGAGACAGGCATGTATACAAATAAAATAAAAATAACCAAACTTAAAAAAAATACTGAAAAAAGCAAGATATGGCCCAGAGTAAAAATAAAAGTATAGATTTTGATTTTGAGATCCCATTTATGCTCAGAATGTTCAAAATAAGAAAAATAAGTTGTTAATTTGAGTGACCTGGCTTTTCTGCTTTGTGTGTTACTAATAATAATAGTAATGTGTAGTGATTCAATGTAAAAAAAAATAGCATTGAGCGCATTGTAACCGTTATCAGATTACTCGATTACTCGACACAAAAACATTGATAGAGTAATCGATTACAAAAATAATCGATAGCTGCAGCTCTAATGGACACTAATGCTGTAGACAAATAAAATGTGTGAGTGAAAGTAAAATTTGTTAAGTTTGGGTCATCTCAAAACTTTGAACATGTTCTTTAATGTGTATCAAGAGAATCCTGTTTAAGGTTCAAATCCTTTTTTTTCTTTTCTTGTAACACACTGTTTAAGCATTTAAAACATCATGATGACAAATACTTGCGAGAATTGTTTACTTGTATTTTTCATGAAAAAAAGGTTAAACAAATTTACTTATAGGACATTTCCTGACAGTTAGAGCATCATCAGCAGTCCCATGGTTTTTGGAGTAGTGTTAAATTATATTGGATCAAAGGAGTAGGCACAGAGTTTCTAATAATATGCAGGGGCCTAATTTATAAAACATTGTGCAGGCTGAAAATGGTGTGTGCCAAAAAGAACCTGATTTATAGAACTGTGTGCGCACACCTGCAAGCACTTTTCCCTTTATAAATCACAGTCCACGTGAAATGTAACAGGTCAATTCACCTCAAATGCCGCCCCCTACCATGAATGGTCAATGCAAAGGACCCCATGAATGGTTTTGCATCGCCTGCCTGTAGTCCTTTCCTACACTGCTGTGCATCAGGATGAATGAATCATGTGTCGACCCAGGCCACTGTGCAACTAAATTTGTCAAAACCATGTTTGGGGTACAAATAATTTGTTCACCGATTGTATGCACATTTAACTATTAAAATACATTGTCGCTCCAAGCTCTTCTAGCAGTCAATTGCATCCATCACATTTGGGAAGTCTGACATTGCTCCATTGGACAGTATTTTCTAATGTTCGTCTATTTGGATGCTGGTTTGGCAGAGGTGTAAGCAGCTTGACACTGCCCTCAGACTTGCTTCTGCAGGCCCAGTTTCAGAACAAGCCTGTGGCCAGCTTACACAGTGACCTGCCCTATTTTTCGTCTGCTCCCCTCTTCACAAGCCTATCCACTGTGTCTCTCTCCTATCAACAAAGGCACAAAATGCCCAGAAAATAATCTTAGAAAATGCTGCCCTGTTCACCCACAGTGAAGGGACCATGATGTATCGACTGGTCCTGTTTTTACTGCTATCCAAGCTGGCTGGCATTATTGTGCTGAGGAATGACTGCAGACCTAAGGACAGAATTTAACTGTATTATTTCATTCCCAAAAAGGGCTTTCGGTGGAAAAAGTAACATTATATATAGTTAACTAGAGGTGTAATAAGGCCTGTCACGATAACCAATAAACCAATCAACCACACAATAAATAAAAACGTCCTGGGTAAGTTTGCTGGCCTCAATAATTTGACACGTGCAAGCATGTTTGTTTTCCTCCTCTCTTTCTACCAAACAGGCTGGATGAGAAGATGACACACTCCATAGATCTTTCTCAACACCTGGGTGCATTGGTTTTATCGCGGATTTAGCTGAGTGAGCATCTGTCAGTTAGACAATCTTTGTGGGGGGAGGCGGGGCCGCTTGCGCGTTCACACATAGAGAACTAAAGTAAGTGTTGTGAGGAGTAACAAAGAAACAAACACTGATATGAATGATGGCACGAAAGTGAGGGTTCCTAAGTTGAATGCCACAGCCCAAGTGTGGTAATATTTTAGGTTTTGAACAGAACTAACAAGGTGTGAGCCCATGAACACAGAGGAGCTGATATGTCGAATTTGTTTGAAAGTAGTGGTGACGAAGAAGGGGAGGTGCAGCGGAGCCTTCGTCCTGACAGTCAGCGATTACTTTGACATTTGGTCGCCAAAGTACATATAAATCAAAGTGCAAAATGTCGCACGCTCAAGGACAGTGTTGTTCGTTACATTGCAAAAGAAATTCAACCCTTCAATACCGTTGAAAAGCCACCATTTCAGGAAATGACAGACAGTACAAATTGACAGGGAGAACATACATGTCACAAACAATTCTGGAACTGTATAAACTCCATTTTATTTTTTGTTTTTATTGTTGTGTGTGTTTTTATTGGAGTTTTTTTTCTTTACAGAGACAGGGGCTATTTTTTTTTATTGTTTTGGATTAGTATAAAGATTTTATTTATGTGCATTTTTTTTTTTACCAAAAGACAAACCATTTAATTTTCATTGAGTTTTTCTTTCTCTTTTTTTCGTTTGCTAAATTAATTATATTATTTGTATAATTTATTTTATTAAAAAACTCTTGACTTTCCAATTAAAGTTAAGTACTCTTAAGAAATTAAAGTTTATTGCTTTTGATATGGTGTACTCACTTTAATATGAAATATTTGAATAACATTAATGAGAAAATTATGTTTCAAAATAATACTGACAATATTGTTTATCTGCAATAATTTTTGGACAATTATTGTCCAGCAAAATTTGTTATCATGACAGGCCTAGGTGTAATGATCCATTGATCTGTATCGAAACATCAATTGTTTTAACAATGATCCAGTAAGTTTCCAGTGGAAACTCAAAACATCGATCAACATCGTCATCTTTAATATATGCCTTTATTTTGAAATCTCAACTGGACATGCGTGTCAGTTTCTACCCAACTGTGCGTCGTTCTGAAATTTCCAAGGCTCTCAAGTCTCACGCATACAGCGTATGAGACACACGTTTCAACCTAGCACGCCACTCCTGGTATTACTCCTGCTTTAAAATGTATTGTGTAGTGCCCACCGAGTAACACCGCTATATGTGAATGTGTAGCAAGGCCCTGTTAGCATCACAGGGCAAAACGGGAGTCAGACATATCAGCCAATCATACAACAGTTCTGCTGTATCGGGGTAAGGTACGGTCGACTTGACAGCAGAGGATGCATGCTGCACGCACAACAGGAGTGCATTATCACACGAGTACACTGAGTTATCTTATCATTTGATTTTGTAGTGCACTGATTAAAGAAAATACATGTAATACGAGAGTAAAACAGCAAGAGTTTAGTGTCATTCCTCCTTCACACTGACCGGTACTGAGCATCAAAGCTGACGTTCTGGTGCACACACTCTTCAGCTAAGTTTATTTTCACAAACCACAACCTTTGCATGGGAAGTGACATACACCATCTTCAAGTCAAGTCCTGTTTTATGCCCAAGCAGGCTTTATAATTGAGGCCCTAGAGCTGTAAATTTGTTATATCTTTTGTTGCCAGACATACAATCAGTTTGCTTTAGGTAAAATGGCAGAAGATCTATGGTAACTTACTTACTTATCACAGTTTTGCTTGGGCAGTTTGTTTAAACAACAGCAGAGTTTCAAATGCCTGAAAACAGTAAGAGTCAGGGCTCAAGGTCACTGGAACAGGATGTATATTGCTATTACCCTCCCCACACATGCAAAACAACAGAAACTACGTTAGAAAAATGATTTAATTTTATGTGCATTCGTCAAATTTTAAATAAACCATTTTTTCTAATCAACCTCTCGAGGTAATGTTTTAGCCAGCCTTTGTTAGACTGTTTTTTTGAGAACAAGATAACCCAAAAAAATTAAGAATATTTCAATGAATCTGAATCCTGATATGGATCAATGAATTTTTTTTGCAGGATTTGTTAACATTGCAAGGTAGGGGAGTTTTTCACATTTTGACAGTAACTCACATGACAATGTTGGAAATACCTTGGCAAAGGTCTGGTCACTGACTTTATGTTCGAAATTACATCCTTCATCAGGGAGGCCAGCTCACTAGGTTTAAGCCTTATTTCTTTTGGCCTTTTATTCGTACACTTAATACAATCCCCCAGTTCAATGACCCAATCGAGCAATAACCGAAGCTTATTCAAACTGTGCATGTAAACCTACTGACTGAGGCTATATTTACACTGAGACGCTGTGACTAAAAACGTAAAGGTTTTCAAACTAAAGCCACGTTCAGAAAACGCTATAGTGTGCAAGTCAGTCCAGCAGATGGCGATGTAGGTTTGCAGAGAAACAGCATTGTTACGAAACACGTATGAAGAAAAAAACTTTACACAAACAACAATGGCGAGTGGACTCAAAAAGATGCAGGAGTTTCTTGTCTGGACAATAAATCTGTTCAGCCAAATAATCTGACAAGCTAGTTTTGTCTAGATAATGTGCACGGTAAGCAGCACAAATGTTACTCGGTAGACAGGCGAAGCTGTTGTTATTCCTGGTATGCACACGCAGCCTTCATGTTAAAGAGTACTGCGTTGACATCAGCATTTCACCCTGAAATGCTCTGACTTTGGTTTACATGGAGCTGCATGGAGAAGCATACTGAAAACTCTCCACCCTGGACCCTGGTTTCAAAAGTTTGCAGATTTGTATACCATTTCCATGTAAACGGGAGGCCAAAACACACTGATTTGACAGGATTAGGCCTTGTGTAAACGGCCCCTGAGACTGCAAAATGACTCATGCTCATCCAGAGGCCAATGTGCTGAGATCATGCACACTTTGAGTCTGACTTAGACTGTGCCGAACTCATTACAAGCAGCGGGTGATGTTTTGGGGGGAGGGTCTTCTCTTTATTCTTTTCTATTGTCCCATACCTGAAGCATGACATCAAGCCTGCAAAAGTAAGCCAAAACAGATTTGGATGAAAAGTGTTACAAAAAAAGGAAGCTTAAGTTTTGCCCTTAAACTAAACTTTTAAAATGATTGGTAACAAGTATGGTTAGTTTAACTGTGGTGCTTATGATATTAGCTTGAAAGGTTTTGCAAGATACCATACTGCAATATAGCTAAGAAAATATTATGGGCATGATTCTTAAGTATCATCATCATAATTATAATAATTTTTACACACTAACAATCATAATAATCACATTTACATTCCATGTAATGAGTGCAATCATTGAGCTGTTTTCAATAAAGCTCTGGGCACTATTTATGTCCCTGTTTTATAAGGTTTTCAACTACTAGCCTCTAATGAATAATAGTCAAGAAAAAGCCAAACTAAAAATGAGATCTTGAAGTAATTCAGAGAAAAACAGAGAATACCTTTCATGGCCATATGTACTTTTCATTTCATAAACTGCCATGAACTACTGTATTCCTAAAAAATAATGTCACGGATGTATGAAGATATTACTTTTGTTTAATTCACAATATCTGTTTGGCTGTCATATGCCCTTTGTGTCTGACAGCACACAGAGGTCGAGTGGAGGGCATAGTGGCAGAGAAATAAAGACAGGGACAGATGAGGCATCAGATAAGAAATACCTGATACAGATATACTGTATAAAGCTAAATATCTTTTTTTTTTCATAAGGGAGACTGTGGTTACCCAAATTAATAACAATGGCATGATTATGGCGCTATGTAAACAATGAATTGTTACACTATAATCAAATGTGGATTTGTTTAGGCTCCTCTTACATTTGTTAAACCCCAGATGTTCTATTTCAATTTGTATGTGTAATGTTTGTGTAATTTTCTGGTCGAACATACTTTTTTTTTGTTATTGTTGAAATATGTGCAAAATAAAGGGGGGAGCAGTAAGACAGGAAAGAGAAAGAGGAACCAAGTGGAGCTAGAACCAGGTAAGAAAAGGGCAAGTCAGTCTCTCTTTTGCTTATATCATGGAATCCACAATGACTACTTTCCTTGAGGTAACTGTGTTATCATATATGGTTTCTCCTAAATAAGTCTTTGGATTTATTTATACCATTACTTTATTATTGAGATCACACATTTTTGCCTCAAAGCAACTGTGATTATTTTGGTGGTCCTCAAGAGAGGATTTTGTCTGAGGTAAGTTTAAACACACTTTACTCATAGCCGCTTGATAGTTTGTTTGTTTTTTCCCTGGGCTGACTCTAAGCACATTGTGGTGTGACTGTATGTCTTCACATTAAGGTTTGCTCATGGCTTTAATCCCCATTTTAAAACTCTCTACTAGCTGGACTTGACACAATGTTTCAGTTTGCCTTCAAATGCCTTCTATATTTTGTTCCAGTTGCCCATTTTTCCTCACAATGCCCTGGTTCCTCATCATTTGACGCAGACCTTGTTAACCCGGGCGACGTCTGAGCCGGTTTGGCTTTCTGTAAAAACGCACTCATGTAATGATGTAGGCTATAGCGCAAAGGATCTTGCCCAGGGACCCAGACTGGTAGATGTCATACACTCCATCCATATGAATTCACTCCATATATTTTACATATGTTTCGTGTGTTGAACCCTGACCCCCCCGTGTAAACGGATGTCTTACCCACTGAGCTAACCAGCCGCTAATAGCAGGGTGTTAGATGCTGGCAGCAAAAGCATACATGGAACACCATAACCAAGAAGCCGGTATAGTGTACAGGAACATCTGTGCAGAGTACAAACTGAAGACCCCAGGTCAAAATGGGAAGCACCTCCCAAGGTGATGGAGAATGACCGAGCCAAGATCCTGTGGGACTTCCAGATACAGACCGATATAATGGTAATGGCCAACCAACTGGACATTGTAATCATAGATAAGCAGCAGAGGAAAGCCATCGTGATAGATGTAGCCATCCCAAGTGATAGCAACATCAAGAAAAAGGAACACGAGAAACTGGAGAAATACCAAGGGCTCAAACAGGAGCTGGAGAAAGCCTGGAAGGTAAAGGCAACAGTAGTGCCTGTGGTCATCGGGGCACTTGGGGCACTGACCCCCACACTGAAGAAGTGGCTCCAACAGATCCCTGGAGAAACATCAGACATCTCACTCCAGAAGAGTGCTGTCCTAGGAACAGCTAAGATACTGCGCAGGACCCACAAGCTCCCAGGCTTCTGGTAGAGGACCCGAGCTGAAGAGTATGAACAGCCACCCACCCCACCAGGGGAAAGGGGGGTGGATGAGGGAAGATTTTTTTAAATATATGTAGT
>JAZDUH010000049.1:11987500-12190000 GCA_036419115.1 Scarus forsteni | reverse complement strand
GAAGAAACTTTCATTTCTTAAGAATATTTAACTGTAATTGGAAGGTCAGGATATTTTAAATAAAATAAATTGAACAAAAAATATTGTAACTTCAACAAACAAAAAAGAGAAAAAAAAGCAATGAAAATGAAATGGCCTATCTTTTAGCAAAATTGCATGTAAATAAAAATAATTATACTAGTCAATTACAAAAAAAAAATAGACTGTCTCTGTAAAGAAAAAACAAAACTCACACAACAATAAAAACTATGGCCTAAATGAAATGGCGTTTATACAGTTCAGGAATTGTGACATGTAGGCCTACTTTCTCCCAGTCAATTCGTACTATCTGTCAAACGTTTGTAACTGCTGGCTTTTCAACCATATAGATGGGCTGCACTTCTCGCAATGTAGCGAACGACACTGTCTGTGAGCGCATCATTTTGGGGTTTTATCTGCCGACCAAATGCCTCATTAAGTGTTGACTGTCAGGACAAAGGCTCCGCTGCCCCTGCACATCTTCGTCGCCACTACTTTCAAACAAATGCGACATATCAGCTCGTCTGTGTTCATGAGCTCACACCTTGTTCATCCTGTTTAAAACCAACACATTCTCACACTGGGGCAGCCGGCTTAAGAACCGTATCTTTTGTGCCACCATTCATATTAGCGTTTGTTTCCTCGTTACTCCTCAGAACGATCACTTTAGCTCTCTCCGTGTGTCCGCGCGAGCGGCCCCGTCTTCACCCCGAAGATCGCATGTTTGACAGATGCTCACTCGGCTACAAATCCGCTAAATCTGCTATAGAACCAATGCACCCCGGTGTTAAGAAAGATAGACGTAGTGAGCCATCTTCACATTCAGCCTCTTTGGTAGTAAAAGAGGAGGAAAACAAACATGCAGGCTACTGCAGGTGGCATTAAGAGGCAGAGGAATGTTTTTTTTTGTAATACGGGAGAATTACGGGAAAGTATTATCTGAGGACGGCGGGAAAGAGGGAGAAAATACGGTAGTTTCCCGGCCAAAACGGGAGACTTTACAGCTCTGCGCAGAGGCGTGAAGAACAAGATGCATGATGCTTAATGTAGCGTTTAACCGACTAGTAAAATACTAAACGATTAATAAATAAGTAGGCGGTTAACCGATTAAACGACTAGTCGCGCACATCCCTAGTTTCCAGTATTTTACTTTAAATGGTACTGTAAATAGTACAAAAAACATAGATAGAGGCATTTAAGACTGTAACATGAAAGAACCACTTATTTAAAAAAAAAAAAAAGTTACTGTAACCTAAAACATGTATTTAGTCTGTTTCAACTCTTTTTCTGAGGTAAATTAACTCATTGTGTTTTTGAAAACTCAGTGTGTGCGTGCCCAAATTGGTGCTGGAACAGCTGGATCATAGTCCTGCACAAGTTTGTATGGCTGGAGTTTACAATCAAAAATCCGGTATGTAGGGGTGCTGGTTTGGCGGAGTGGTTAGCACCCCATGTACTTACTTCTGCCGGTCCAGGTTCGAATCCCACCTGTGATCAGTTTGCAGAGTGTCTTCCCCTACTCTCTCACCCCCTTTCACAAGCCTGTCCACTGTCTCTCTCCTATCAATAAAGGCACAAAATGCCCAAAAAATACATTAAAAAAAAAAAATCCGGTATGTGAGGGGAAAAAAATACTCATTTTAAGGGTACTGGTGTGGGTAAAAAAAAAAAAAAACATTATATGGTCAGGTAGGGATCCAGCCCCCACTCCAATTGTAAATGCTGTGGAAATCTTATTTTTCAAAACTTAGGCCAGCAATCTGGTTTAGAGCTGGATATCATGTTGGATTAAATCATGCTGTCAGCTTTGGAGAGGACTAAATCTTAAATGGACACATTTTCAGCTTGATGTGTTGTGTTTTCAGAAGCAGAACCTTCAAAAGCAGCAGCAGATGGTGACAGGTGGTGGACAACCTGCTTGTCACACACATCATAGACCAATTCATATCATGCCACGGTATCACTGAGTAACCGTGACTAGGGATGGGTACCGAATTCGGTACTTTAAGAGGTACCGACCGAATTCTGTAGGTACTACTGAGTACCGATTCACATAAAATCAAACAGTACCATGTTAAGGTACCTAAACGCATCCTTGTGACTGTGAGGGAGTGGAAGAAGCAGGTATACTATTGGGTAGAGTAGGTAAATTTCCATACCGGACTTGAACGCAGCACAGCAAGATCGTAATAACGTCAGCAGCCGCGGGTTCAGCCAACAAAGCAAGCACGGCTGAGAGAAATTGCTCGGAAGTTTGGCTCTACTTCATTAAATGTGATGGAGATTGTGCTCGCTGCAATATTTGTGACACCAAGTGTAAGGCCAGCAGTGGAAATACTTAAAATCTGAGGAAGCACCTGTTGATGCACAAAATTTTCCTTAAAGCTTAAGAGTGCACAAATTTTAATAGCCTCAGATCTACGACCATAAAGGAGTCATTCGGCTCTGTTAGCACGCCTGTGTCCAGTGGCGACTAGTCGTCTGCAGCCAGGGACACAGGAAAAGAAATGGCTTTAACATTTGGTGATGGCAGCAAATTTGACAATGAGGATACCTGATCCAGGTAAACAAGTCTTGTGTTTAAGATGGTATTAGCTTGGCATTTTAACGTGCGTCGGTTGTCATTATCAGGTCAGGTCCTCGTACTTTGTGACGTTAATGTAAATGCTTTCTTTATTTACAGCTCTATCGGACCCATTGTTAAACAGCCCTAAAGTTAAAGTGAGGGCTGCAGTTAATTTATTAAGTTGTGGTTCATTTTAGTTACTGGTTTTCATGTTGAAGAAATTTTTGGAACAACTACAATGTTACAATACAAACAGT
The DNA here is from genome assembly GCA_036419115.1 of Scarus forsteni. Taxonomy (NCBI): domain Eukaryota; kingdom Metazoa; phylum Chordata; class Actinopteri; order Labriformes; family Labridae; genus Scarus; species Scarus forsteni. Next base: position 12,187,159 of record JAZDUH010000049.1, on the reverse strand, counting down.
TGAATGTTGTTTTGATATATATCTGTCAAATTTTATATATTGAGAAACAAATTTACATTGAAAAAAATTGAGATCTTAATATTAAACAAATTAATATTTATTACCCCATAAACACACGCAAAAGTACCGAAAATTGGTACCGTTGAGTACCGATTCCCAGGTACCGGGCATCTGTATGGTATCAGTTCAAATGTGAAAGGTACCCATCCTTAACCGTGACTGTCATTGACCAACTGGCGTCATTCAACGAGAATTTTCCCATTCTCTAGTACATTCCCAATAGTGATCCCAGCTTCACTGATTCTCTGATTTGATCGTCCAAGAGGGCAACTAGCGTAGAGACACAATTAATACGATGGGGTTTGGAGTCTTTCCCATCTTTTTTGCTACCACAGAAGCAAGTTCGAAGATCAAACTCTTACTGAAACCAGTCGGGAGAAGAGTAAAAACATTGTTTCCCATAAGGAAAGATTTAAGAGACTCTTCCTTTCAAGAAGAAACTGAGTCAATTTCTGATATTTCTGCATCCATGGACACAAGTGCTTAACAATTTTTTAGGAAAAGATAAAATTGCGATTTTTCAGGCAGATGCTGCGATTTCAGTTCCATTCACCATTTCTTCAAATCAAGCTTCAGTACAATATTTACTATGTTTACAGTGTCGACAACAGCAAGGAAATCAATGATCAAAAGTACAAGACATTATTAATCATCTAATATTGACGACAAATAATATTTTTTCATTATTTAAGGGATACTTCCATTTCTACCCCTAAACAAAGGCTTTGTGTTGTGTGGCAGCACTTCCATAAATGCAAATTGGCTACAAATTTGTAAACACATATGTGTAAAATAGATGACACAACAGATCCTGGGTCAGTAGGAACATATGTAATTCTAAGCTGTAACCTCTGAATTCCAAGGTAGGTGGATCACACCATGACAACCACACTGAATCATTAAATTTACCCGCTGCTACCCTGTTTTTACTCCTATCCCTTCATTGGTTGACATGCAAACCACAGAGAAACTGCCTAATGTGAGGGCCAAGTGTGAAAAAGAAGGTCAGGGAATTGTCTGTCTGGATTAGGGATGTAACGATATGAAAATTTTGTATCACGGTTATTGTAACCAAAATTATCACGGTTATCATTGTTATCGTGGTATTGTTGCAGTGTGCTCAAATGTTCTAAAAGTACTTTTATACAGAATTGAAATCATTTAACCCCTTTATTGTTATATTCATAACAGTTCTTTTGTCTTTTTTTGTCAATAAATATGTCAGACTCTGAGGCCAAACAATGCAAACTGTGCATGTGCACCTCGCGTGAGGCTCCTTAATCGAGGACAGATACATAGTTCTGGCTTTTCCAGGCAAAGAGCAGCACCACCGTGCGTTACTGAGGCAGAGTGGTGATCAAGCACGATATAACGGTAACTTTAATTGGACACGGTAATGATTATCGTGGGAAATTTTATCGCGGTTTACCATTTTACCGGTAACCGTTACATCCCTAGTCTGGATTAACTTGATCAAGGTTGTATTTATGAAAAGGGCTTGACATCATGCAGGGGTGGTCTAGACTACCTCTCCGTATTGATTTGGCTGTGTAGATTCAACATGTACTGACACACTACCCCATGCACTGATGTACTCTGTGGCAGCCTGACAAGCTATTCATAACAATTTTCTCCTGTCTGTCCAAAGTGAGTTGCAACATTTGTGTCCCACAAGTCTAAATGTCTGTCACTCATGTAAAGCCTTCTTTAAGGTCTAATGGCCACTTCAGCTGTCAATAAAGCCCTTTTGTCAAGCATTTTCCTTATTCTTGGATTCTTTAAGCTCACTGTAGCTTTCATTGTCCTAAAACAGATAACATAAGAAAGGGGAACAAATTAAACATACTAAATCAAAAAGGCACAGTAAAAGACATTTTATTCTTCTTCCTCTATTGCTGTAATCAAAGTTTCTTCCTGTCCTTCAAACATTTGAGACACTTTGAAGAATTATACGGCCGAATGAAATGATGCATGACCAGGTATTTACACAAGACTCTTTCTTGAGTAAATACGGTGTGTAACGGTACATGTATCCATACCGAACCGCTCGAAAAGGATGTTCGGTTCGGCACAGTGCTGTACTCGAACGAGTACAGTAAGTTTACGTTAGCGGCTGCACATGGCTCTTTAACATTCACGGGGGTACTCGTCTACCATTGGCATGGTTAGGGAAGGCTTTTTAATATTCATGAGGAAAGTGGTCTGTGATTCGTGCTCTTGCGATCATGAACATATCATGCGGACGTGACATCTTACAGCGAGCCAATCAGAAGACGAATATCAAAGAGCTTCTGTAACCACAAAAGCTTGTGTCTGAATTGTGCATAATGGCTACTGCTAGCGACCAACCGGAGCTTGGAGACCCTCCCCCGTCACTGAAATCTCCTGTTTGGGAACACTCTGGCTTCCTGGTGAAATATTGCAAAGGAGAAAGACAGGTGGATAAAACAACTGCGGTGTGCTGATACTGTTCAACTGAGGTCAGGTATTTTCCGACAGGACGTCAAACATGCCAGCTCACCTGAAACGGCACCACTCGAGTGTAAAGATTTCCATGGTAAGGAAAAAAAAAAAAAACACTGAAGTGCAAATTCAACTACCAACTGCATTCAAGCAGCCTCTCTCAGACAGTTCAGATCAGGCCAAAGAGTTAACAGCATCCATCAGCGTTTTTATAGCATAGGATCTAAGACCATATTCAGTTGTGGAAAATGCTGGTTTTAAACACATGCTAAAGGTGATTGAGCCCCGGTAGAAAGTATCCAGTTGTCCACATTTAAGCCGGGAATTTAAAAAGAAACTCATTATTTTTAGTGTCATACAGTACAGGCCAAAAGTTTGGACACACCTTCTCATTCAATGTTTATTTATTTTCATCACTATTTACATTGTAGATTCTCACTGAAGGTATCAAAAATATGAATGTGGAATTATGTACTTCACAAAAAAGTGTGAAATAACCGAAAAAATGTTTTATATCCTCGTTTCTTCAAAGTATCCACCCTTTGCTCTGATTACTGCTTTGCAGACTTTTGTCATTCTCTTTATGAGCTTCAAGAGGTAGTCACCTGAAATGGTTTTCACTTCTCAGGTGTGCCTTTCCAGGCTTAATTAATGGAATTTCTTGCCTTATTAATGGGGTTGGGACCATCATTTGTGTTGTTCAGAAGTTAGGCTGATGCACAGCCGACAGCCCTATGAGACACTTTAAAATTGATATTATGGCAAGAACCAATCAGCTAGGTTCAGAGAAACAAGTGTCCATCATTACTTGAGTTATAATCTACAATGAATAAGTGATAAAAAATGCATTGAATGAGAAGGTGTGTCCAAACTTTTGGCCTGTACTGTAAATTTGTTGTTTATTTTATTTGACTTATTAGTATTACCAAGCAGCACATTGAATTTATTTTGGTTCTAAGTTTGTATAATGACAAATTTCTGATAAACAAGCAAATGGTTTTGCGTTGTTCCCATACTGTACCGAAAATGTACCAAGGTAAGTACCGAACCGGCATTTTTGTGTACCGTTATACCCGTAGTAAATACCGATTGTAGGGTATCACTCAATATGCATAGTTAATGAAATGTGTGAGGAGACATAGTCCTTTGATATCTGATTGCCCAAAACATGTTTATCCATGTAACTGAATTGTATGAACAGGACCTATGATACAACTTTTACATGTTAATGGCAGAAACCAGCTTTGACTGACAGAGGGGAATTATTTAATATTTTGTCTAATGGACACTAAAAAAACAAGACAGTACCACGAAAAGAGCACCAGACAAAACTGAAAGAGCAACTCTTGTTATAAGCTTGTTATAAAACAAGCTGCAGTTCCTAAGTAAGACTTGACAACCAAAAATAAGTTCAAGAGAAACAAGAGAAATATGTAATATTTTTTTAATTACTGTTGTGCTGTCAGTCATTCAAAGCACTTTGTTCCTCATGTGTTCAATTACAGTTTGTGCTGCACTGCAGATTAGGAGGCTTTCAATACATTGTTAAAGGGGACAAAGAATAATTTCTTGGCAACATTAGTTTAAGTGACTTGATGCACTCTATGTTTTCAAGTGTATGTATGTAACACTGCATTTTAGGGTTGAGCATTTAATTGAAAAATAATTGAAATTATTATACTCATTATGATTATGTTCCCCATGTTAAGTCACATGACCGTGTCCCCCTCCATAAAGTCTATGTTCACTTTCACCAAGAGCGAAAGATGCGCCACCAACATGGAGGAGACAAGTGCCAATCTATAAGAGGACCTAGTAGCCAAGAAAAATACTGTCTCTGTTGTTTGGGCACATTTTGGATTCTGTGCAGAGGACATTGAGCAGAAAGAAGTTAAGTGCAAAACTGCAGGAAGACCATTTCGAAGACTGTCAGTATCACCACTTTGTTCCAGCATAGCATAAAATAATGGTTCACTAATCGTAATCAAGGTAAGAGCTTCAGTTAATACTGACATTGAGATTATGTAATATTGCCCAGCCCTACTGCATTTGACGTATTTCAAAAACAATAAAATGGAAAAATTGTTTTCAATCAAATAGTTCTGACTTGATTTATACTTTAAGTTTAGAGTAATACTGTGATTTACATATACACCATCTCTAGCCTTTCCTAGTTAACTGTAGAATATCGCAACATATCACCTTATTGTCATATATTGTGATATTACCATATCGTATCTTTAGGTTCTTGCAGATACTCACTCAAAACACAGATTACATTACAACTGCAAAACTCCATCCAACCATGGCAAATATACTGGCATACTCGGTAATCTTTAGTACCACACAAACCATCTATAACTGAAGCTGCATTTGAAAAATAATGCAAGGAAACACAAGACCACATGATGCAAAACCAAGGCTTCCTCTATGATAAGAGGGGAAGCATTGTGCAAAAACTTGGGAATTAAAACTCAGCACATTTAATAGTTAAAAATGCCTGTGTAATTATTTTAACCAGAACAAAAAAATGAGACATGGGGGAACTTAAATTACGCAAGGCACCAATGATTTTCTTAACCCAACCCCCATTTAAAAGTTCCTTACTAGCCTCCACTGTAACACCCCCTATCTCTCGTTCCCTAATAATTAACTTAACTGATGATCCTTTGTACTGCACAGCAAAGTGCACTGACTCCTATTCTATTCTGCAGATGTGTGAAAGAACATGTGTACCAACAAAGTATGCATTTCATGCAAACCAAACAACAAAAGAAGCAAAAACACCCATAAAACTTGTTCACAATACACGAGTGTTTCCTAAACCAAAGTTGGCTGCCTGATCACAGCAATAGGAGTCTCTGTTAAGGAAGCCTGGATATAAACACGGGCCTGGTCTCTTTCAGAGAACACAGCATGTTTGTTTATCATAGTCCTTTATTGTTATGAATTACCTAGAGGCATTTCCTCTGATGGCTAATTTACACAGAGTAGTCATGAAGTGCTGCCGGCACGTTTGAATAAATCCATCCCCTCTCTTCGAAATCACTTTTTATTAAAATTGTACGACAGCTACAGTAACTTTTTACAAATGAAGAGTGTGTGTTTGTGTGCGTGTGTGTGTTGAGTGTCCTCTTTTTTTGGACTTCGACTTGAGGCGCCAGATGTAGGTTGCATTTATTAAGTTGATAGTTTCACATAAAGACACATCCGCTTTTCAAGTTTTGCCAGACGACGCCACATTTCAGCTAACTCTGTGCTAACATTGAAATCATAGGGCTGGAGGGTTTTATTGACCGAAACTTGCTGACTGTGTGCTGCAGTGGCTAATAACTCGACAACATCCAAGAGACAGAGATAAGAGGTAGATTTACTTTACGGCTCTTATTTTTTTTTTCCAAATGACTAAGGCCATGGTTTCTGGACCACTAAAATAAACCCTTCAAGGACCCGTGTAGCGTTCCCCAGGCTCCTGTTCGGGTAAGCTACCAGTAGCCATTATGGTATTAAAGGTTAAAATGAGGGACAAAGAAAAAGTATAAGATGTACAGCCAGCAGCTTGAAACTTACCATTTACTCCTTTGTTTGGAACATCGTTCACGTTAAAGCCCTTCGAGCTGTAAGCGACACGAACTTCGTTGCAGTTTTTCAACTTTTGCTCCGCAGTCCCCGACACAGACAACGCAACCAGACAGCAAACTACGCAGAGCACCAGCAGCGTCTTCATTTTGTGTCGGGTTAGCAAAAAGTTCCAAAAGAGTAGAAAAAGTCTTGCACGAAGTAAAATACAAATTCGCTCGGGTGCGCGCAAAATTAGGACAAAGTTCCTGCGACTGTGAAGCCAAGTTTCCTCATGGAGACGCGGTGATTTCTCAGTATAGCAGACAAACTACTTCATTCACGGTTCTCTGAGTACACATCAGAGGCAACCTTGGACAGGAAAAAAACACCGACAAAAATAAGAAAAGATAGCCTAGTGACCGATGATCGCTCTAAGGTTCGAGTACAGAATAAAAATGTCGAGTTCCAGACCCAGTCATAAAGAACAAAAAGAGACGACCAAGCGGTTGCGAGGTAGCCCAGTTTAAAAGCGTCATAAAGTTTCTAATCCCCAGTAAGAATGCGTTAATCACACGAAGTCACTTCTTCACAGCTTCGACGAATGTAAAACGTAAACCAAGCGAGAAAGTAGACGACTGAGAGTTGCTGTATGAGCGTCTTTCTTCTTTCTGTCCTCGCTTTCTTTCCAAACTTGAAGAGGCCGTCTTTTCTGGAGGAAATGATCCTGGACAGTATGCTGGTGGTATTGGGATACAGATGCAAACAGAAAACCCTAGTGGTCACTCAGGCACCAAGAGTGAATGCAAGTTCCGGGGACAAAAGACTTGGAAAACAGGAACACCAGGGGTGGAGCATGGACCAGGAACTTCAAACATTTTACTTTGCTTCCCCTCTCGACTTCCATGTAATGTCTGCTTGGAGGCCTAGACGCACCGTTGGCTACCCATCTTGAAAACCAGGACTGGAGCTAAGAGAGGAGCTGTGGCGTACGTAGCCTACCACCAGTCATTGTTCATTGAAGCTTGGATAACATCAGAACCATCCTTGAAAGTTTCCTTGATCACCAATCCGTTTCATGAAAGACCCAATTTTCAGTGAAAGACCTCAGAAAAAAAAACAAAAACAAACATATTGTTGTTTTCTGTACTTTGCAGTGGCCCACTCGTGTATATTTAAAAAAAACAGCAACCACTGCCTCCTATAAACCACTTATGTAATTGTCAGAAATTAGATCTAGGTTACAGAGGACTCAATTGCTGATCAGATCATGTCTAAATACATTTGACCATATGCTTTTAACACACACAATTAACAGTAATATGAAACATATAGATGTTTTTTTTTGCATTTCAGTTCTGTTGAGCTTGTGCAATTTATGCCAAACATAATACCCATGGAGTAAAATTCACAGGTCTGTTCCTCATACAAGCACAGGCTGGGATGTGAGTAACTTCCAAAAAGGCAGCTTGTGGCAAAATCCATCTGCTTGAAATGTGCCATCGGTGATGTTAACCATAGTTACTTGAAGTTGTTGAGGTGTTCAGACTGACACAAGTTGCAATATGATTTAGTGAAAAATAACTGAATGGGATATTAAAAAAAAAGATATGTTCTGTACTTGAGCTTTGCAAGCATCTTACGGTTGAGGCGTATAATTAAAGACATTTTACATCAAAACCCAAAGAAACAGTTACCTATATATTTGGATGTTATCTGAATTATTTTTCCTGTTTGATTAGCCTGCTTGCTTTTTTTGTCATCTGTTCTACAGATCGTTAAAAATGTCCTGGGCACTCCTCCACTTGCAAAGATACTCTTGTTTCCTATTCACTTTTTCATCTGTTTTTGTTGTTGTTGTTTTCTAAATGGACTGTTTATCATAGTTGCTGCGTGTTGCTCTGTGCCAATGACATTTGCCCCTCTTTTTCTCTCTTCATACACTACATTTTCTAAAATAGGTAAGGCAAACATAAAAATCAACCAAGTGCCAAATGTATTTATTTTTAACCAGGAAAAACCTCACTGAGATTATCATTTAAAAGGATGTCCTGGCCAAAAAAAACCTCAGCCTTTAAAACACCATACCTGATTAATCAACTGAACAACACAGCTGCAAAGTGTTTTTATTTCTTAGAATGCGGCCTCCAAAATCAATCAAAGGAAAAAGAAACCAGCCACCAGCCTTTAGAACACCACATGATATCATGGTTAATATCGTGTTTTGCCTCTCTTAAAAATAGTTGCATATGAAATTAGCAAAATCAAAAGTCTGAAAATAAAAAATATACCTTCTGCTGAGCTTGGTGTTGACTGTGAAATAGATTATTTGGTTAAGTGTTGCATACAGTCATGTACACAATCCCTTCATAAAAAATTCATAGTAAGATTTTTACCCCCTGTGTTTAAACATGCCTGGACATGTGGGGTGTTTCTGTAAGTGTGTTTTGTGTGCACACACATTCATTAGTTTGGGGGGTAGCACTCAGCAGAATAACATTCCTTCTTTTGTGCTCACATTCTTCAGGCAGCTCCATTCATTCTGTGTTACTGTGGCTGCTGCAGGGGAAGCCAGAGGTTGCCGAGGAGCAGGAGGAGGATGCTGGAGTTGTTTGCATGGGAGGGTGTGGGTCTAGCGCCACACTCAATAGGCAAACAAATTGTAAGAAAACGGTCCAGTGCCATGGTAATTAGACATCAAATAAGCCTTGAACGATGTGACATGTCTTTGGGATTTATTTTTTTTGTCAGAGGAATTTAGGATCTAGGTTGGTTAAACTGGACTAGACGAAGGAGAAGCATGTGAATTGTCATTCATTTATATCTTATGCAGGTTTTGACTTCTCAAGATGCCTAAGCCCAGCTATTTTCCTGAGGTACTTTAGAGCTGATCTGTAATACATGTTTATCGGGGGGTCAGTCACTCAAGCAGATAATACAACAATTCCCAATTGTCATCTCCTTTTACTGCTCCTGCTGACAAACATCAAGCTGGCCTTTCATTCCAATAACACCAACAGTTTCATTGTTGCTCCAATATTACCCCCAAGAGAACATGTGAACTCTGCATTTCAGTTAGCCTGTTTGCCTTTTTTCCAGCCTTGGATTAGCATTTAGACCCCCAAACATTGGTGTGTTGTTGCTGCTCCCTCTTTGCATCCAGTTTGCAAGTCTCCTGGTAATCAGCCCCTCTTTTCCATTTTAAAAGCTGCTATCCAGTTCAGTCAAGAAAGGCACAGCTGGATAACAATGGTGTTTTATCTTATTCCTGGGTGCAGAGGGTGCGTGGGTGTGAAAAGTTACATCAGAGCACTGGGACAGAAAAACAGGATTTTGAAGTTTGTTTGCAATAATAGGAGTTCTTAGTGTGAAGCTGTTAATGACTTACCTTGCAAAGAAGGTAGACAAACATAATAAATGAAGATAAAACACAAACATTTATGCACTGTCCACACAGGCCATACAAACTTTGGATTTAAAGAAGATGGCATTATATCAAGAAATATGTTTGTCTCCACAAAACCACTGAAAATGCTGTAGTATATATGCCATGCCTGTAAGTGGCGCTGTAACGCTGCTACAGACATACACTTAAACTAGAGAAGGAGGCCTGGAGCCTATACATCTTGAGAAAAGTCAACAAACACGTGTATGCTGTTTTTTGTCCTTTTGTTACTCACAGAGCTAGTCAAGGAGCAGTACTTTTTGCTGTAAAAGCAATAACAAGCTCAGTAGCTTCTGCAATGCGAGTTAAGGGTTTGCATATGCTGTTTAAGTGAGAAATGGGGCTGTGAAGTAAATGTTTCTGAAACTATTTGTGCTTGTTGTCCACACAGAAATGCACATCAGCATTTTCAGATTCATCCACTCTGGGACACCCAGGTATCTGAAACACTGTATCCATGTGGACAGAATGTCATGATTAAAAACTTGTGCAGATACACCTGAATTCTTCTCTATGTGGATGGCCCCTTAGGATTAATTTATGCAATTCAATGTCTTTTATTTCAAAATAAGTATTTTTGGTTTGATAAAGTGTGTTCTATGCAAGAGTTAAGTCCCTCTGAATCACCTCATTAGTTTCCCAGTAATGTTATTGTAGTCAAATACCACACCAAGAGTTTCTAATTAGTTTTTATATAGTTTTTTAATATTTACATAAAGACGCATGTGCCTTTGACCTCACCCTTACTAAGCACAGTGCTTTGTATGTACAAACAGGTGGACCCACACGGATAAAATGCTGTGCTATCCTATTCACTCCATGCACTCACCTTTCTTATGCCACTGATACTACCTCTGGAGATGAAGCAGACAGATATTTAGCCCCTTTTACAGTGCCTTTGAGCAAAAGTACCACAGCAAAGCTCAGACATTTTTAAACCTTGATACATTCACATTAATTGCAAAACTGTTGAACTGTTGTGGAATACGCGCCAAATTTACTATGTAAGAATGTGAGAATGTTGATGTTGTATTATAATGATTTCAGTGTCATTCCTTGTGCATGCATTATGCAGGCTTTAGTGTGAAACTAGACTTGGTTTATTTTCATGTTGTGTGATGTTACTGACACTCAATGTTGTGTGTGTGTAGCTTGGAAGTTGAATTGTGAGGACAGCCATTTCATGCAATTTATTGTTTATTTTTTCCTTTCTTTACTCAGTTTTCTTACAGGTTGGCATGAGAATAAATCACACAGTATTTTAATCAAGATCTCATGACTCTTGCTGTTATTAGAGGGCTGTTATTAGACTGATTTTGAATGTTTACACTGTTGTTTACTTGAAATTCAGAAATCAATAAATACGTTGCACTGTCTTTCTTCTTGTATTTATTTCTGCCATTTATAAATTATGCTGATCTTCAGTCTAAAATTGAATATTTTCTTTATTATCCTGTAAGTTTACATCCTTGCAGAGTTGATGTTTTTGAGTGCAACAACTTGTCTGCTTCACTTGGAAGTGGATGTATTGTTAGACCACAGCACTTGGTTGAAGATGGTCTTTGAACAACTTAGTAGATTCAATTACAAATACTGCCTCTATTTTTAAAAAGACCAAAGTATGGTATGCATACGTTTTTTTTCACATTCAAATTCTTTTGAAACTTTTCTATGATTTTAAATAATCAAATTTGTGTTTGCAATTATTATATACATAAGATCTTAAAGTTTTCTAACCAATGAGAAACTTAGGCTCTAGATTTGCTTCAGTCATTTAAGTTTGCTGAACTGGAGTCTTGCTAATTTAACATTATGTAAAGTTATGTCAAACTTTACAAGTTAGAAACATATATCATAGGCAGCTACATTTGTGTTGGAAGACAAAAGGAGTTTTTGATGTCATTGAATTCTTTTTCAGATATTTCCTCAACTTAATTTGAACACAAGCTATAAATGAAAGAAGAATTTATACAAAAATATCTATAGAAGAGAGTGGGGTGAGATTAACCTTTTTTTTTTTTTTTACTTTTGTTGTAACTGAGGCAAGGAAAAATGCAAAGAGAAACAACAAAAACAAACTATTGCGAAAATTTGAAAGTCTGCAGGTAAGCTGACCATGTGACTTCATAACTTTAAATCTGAAAAATAATTAAAGATAATATATTGCTGTCAAAAGAGTCATTTCAGGGGGAGCTGGTTTGGTGGAGTGGTTAGCAACCAGGCACCCCATGTATTTGCTTCTGCCGGTCCAGGTTCAAATCCCGCCTGTGACCAGTTTGCAGAGTGCCTTCCCCTACTCTCTCCCCCCTTCACAAGCCTATCCACTGTCTCTCTCCTATCAATAAAGGCACAAAATGCCCAAAAAAATACATTAAAAAAAAGGGGTCATTTCACAAGAGAAAAAACAGTAATTTTGACATTTGGCAGAAAGAAAAGTATTAGAGATAGGTTTGCAAAAAAGGATTTGTATTTCTGTTGGTTTTATGTAATTTCTAAATGCTATGAAACAACATTTTATAAAGGGAAAGTCAGGTTGCCCCTGAAAATGTTAAGTGTTACAACAACGTCAAAAGGAGAAATATTAAATATTATTTACAACTACTACTTTTTTACACAATAGAAATAGTTACTTCATCTTAATATATCGCTTAAAAATATTTTTTGGATTATTTGAGATTACAATTATATGCAATTTTGCAATATAGAGCAGGACAAATACTGAAGATTTTTGGCATTTTCTAGATAACATTTGACAAATTCTGATTTAATAAACTGACAAAATAATGTCAATACAATGCAAAAGAGGTAAATTGAACTTGTGCTTTTTATTATTTTCAATGAAGAAACATTATCAACAACAAGAATTGGGTGTTTTCTTTATTAAAGTAATAAAGTCATACAACATAATGATTGTATCCTTGCCTTCCAGTATTTTGAAAGGCTGAGAAAGTTATGGATAAATCCCCATTTTTTCCAGGGAATCTAACACTAAACACGTAGAAATAGTTCCACGTAGTAAGTTAAATCGAATTTCCTGGCATTTTCTTGGAATTTTGTTAAGTTGGCCTACAGCTAATGCCATGACTGCTTCTAAAAATTAAACCTGCTTCTTTTTCTTTGATTTTGGCAGGCAGGGGATCTGTCATCATGACTTGTGAGATATCTTCAACTTCCATTCTGCCTGGTTAAAACTGAATTACAGATATCTGCTACTGTCATTAAAAATGTGCGACATGGTCAATGTTGTTCTCTGTGACATAATTGCTGATACCTGTAATTCAATTTTGGCTGGGCAAAATGATGCATGAATATGAATATGTTACCCTAAGTAGTGTATTTCTGACAAGGGTCTGTCTTCCATATTTGTTTTTCTTTTAATGTCACATTAGGTCACACAACTGTTCATCTGACTTTGTGTCTGTTGAGTCATCATAGTGAAAGTACAACCATTCAAGACATGTATGTGGCCTCATTTTGCCAGAACTGTCTGATGCGTGCATTTGATGCCTTTTGATGTTAACATGTAATGAAATTGTTTTAGTTGTCACTGGTCTCCCAAGTAAAATTGGTTGAGGAAGACTTATCATTCTCTTTTGTTCACCTTAAAAAACAACCCTTGTGGTCCTAAGTAAACTTCTTTACCTTGATTTGGTCATAAGTATATTTAGCTTTAACCACCACAGGAATCTTTTGACTGTTCATGACCAACATTCAACAGCCATTAATGGGATTCTTCATTTTACAACAAAGTGAGATATTGCAAAGATAGATTTACTCTCCATTTTTATTATTTAATTGTATCCCTCGTATACAGTTTGGTTTGGACAAACTGCTTTGCCTGAGTTTGTTTCTAATTTCAAATATTGCTCCTCTCTTAATTTATTGAAAGATTTTTTATATAGAGCCTTTCTTTGGGTTTAGTAAATTCCTCCTTTTCTTTAAAATGTTCCCTGTCTTGTTCCTTTCTGTTTAGTCCATGATAGTTGACTGAAGAGGTAGAACATATAAGGATCCCAGTGAGACCACCAAGAGAGGATCTGAGGGGAACTTCTAACTAGAGTGTTTCATCATCTGTTAGGAGAGAGAAATACAAATCCATAAACAGAAAAAATGCAGTTTCATAAGGCCATTTTCACATGCTGCTTTGGGGATATAATTAACAGCCCAGAGGAACATGAATAATATGATGCATGAAAGACTCTGAAGTGGATCTGTAGGAGCAAAGCACATAAAGTGACATTTAGCTTATAGCATTAACAGCCCTAATCATAACCACTTCTCCTCCAACACTTAAGCTGAATTTTAAATCTAAATAACAAAGCATCACTGGTATGAAGAGGTAAAACATGCTCATTAGATTGATAAGTGACTCCAAAATTGACTATAAATTCTGAGTGTTGTTATGAATGGTTGTTCATCTCTCAATGTGGCCTACGATCGGCTGGCGACCGGTTCAGGGTGTACCCTGCCTTTTGCCCAATGTCAGCTGGGATAGGCCCTAACCCCCCACAACAGTATAGGTAATGGATGAATGGATGGTATGAAGATTGTATAAAATGTATTTTTGCTCCTAGATGCTCCTCACACTTGTTTCTCCACTTCCTCTATAACCTTTGACCCCCAGGGTCTGTCAGTAACACAAGGAAAAGATTTGTGTTGCATAACCAAAGTTTGCTTTGACATTGTATTTGGGTTACACACAGATGGTTTGTTTGGTTACTTCATTGTTCAAATGTTTTCTTTGACAAAGCTAGATCATATCACAGGTATTTTTACTTTTTGAAAAATTACTGTGACAAATCGCTTTGTGTTAATTCCTAATTTAATAACTTTGTGAACGTTAATTATGTCAGTTAATTAAGGTGTTGATCACCATGACTGATCAGTCTTACCATCACCATCATAAACATGAAAGATAATTCTTGAAATTTCAATTTGTGCCTTAAAGCAAGGATGCTGGTTGGACTCCTGAATGCATTAGGGGTCTTTCTGTTTGAAGTTTGCATGTTCTTTCCAAGCATACAAAGGTTTTATCTCAGTACTCCAATTCCAATCTATAGACCAAAAAAGTAATTGTGTGTGTGTGTGTAATTTGACTGTTGACAGTCTCTATACTTCAGTTATGTAACTGGTCCAGGTTGTACCCTGCCTCTTGCGTAAAGTTACCTGAGATAGGCTCCAGTACCCAATGATGCCTAAGGTACAGGGGATACAGATAATGTATGATAGTTGGATAGGTGATTCTGAGCAATATAAATGACTGGGCTAATAATTTCCATCATTTTGGTGAAGAAGTAACAAAGTTTATTCAGTACTTTTTACATTGATCTGTAAATCTTTACATACAAGCCTGTCTGACTTAGTAAGTACCTCAACTCAAGACAACATAGTTTGGCACATGAATAAAAAGCAGAAAGTCATTAATTAAAAAATGGTACCATCTTTCAAGCATACAGCACTGTTGTTCTGTTCTTTAGTCTCTCATAGTTTTGACTGTGAGACAGAACTTTCTTCGTTTCATCTGTGCTTGAATAATAAGATGTTAGAAATTACAAGTATACAAACAGGTAAACTAGTAAAATAGCAAAAATAGTATTTTTTAATTCATCAAGTAAACCTAAAGTATACTTAATAAACCACAATGTGGACTAGATATATACGTAGTACACTTGTAGTACATGGATAAGTGTACTTGTTGTATACTTGAAATTTTACTTTTGTAAATTTACAATGACTTTATTAAGTATACTTAACGTATACTTCATAAGATCAAAAATGTTCCAATTTAGTTTGAAGAAGTTTTAATTAGTACACTTTCTGCTAGTACACCACAAGTTCATGGTCCATGGGATACTCGCTATACTTATATTCATGCATATTTAATAAAAGGAACTTCAAGCATACTACTTTTTGTTAAGGACAGACAGGGCATTTTTGCAAGCAGTTTTCATGCATGGGTTTTTACAGGCACTCTGCTTTCCTTCAACAGACCAGAAACATAGAGGTTATATTACAGTTTTATTCCACCACTTTGGCTCATTTCTTGAAACAGAAATTACATTCTCAAAAAATACAGTAACAAGGACGAACCTCCAAACCACTTGGCAGTTGTTCACAACATAATTTAATTTCTCATTCATTTCATCAAATTGCAAATGTCTTAGTACATGTCTCAATGTCTCAGTACATCTTTGTAAATGATTAAGTACAATTAGCCTACAGTTTGCAAAGTTAGCATACATTTAGCACAGTTTTCAATTGAACAGATTTTGTTGATCTTAACTGATAGTTAGTTCTCAGTCTAATGGGGATTTTCTCCAAAACATGTCATTACGTTTAACATGCACAATAGTCTGTTCAATTGTCCAAAATTAGTCAAGAACATAATGGTTCTTGTCTAATGCTAGCTGCGAAACTCCAGCTTTATTTACAGCACTGTACGCAACATATAGTTTTCCTTGTTTCATATTTTTGTGTTCATATTAGAGTATATTGAAGTGCATATATATTCCTTTGACTCTGATGTATGAAAGTTACTTCATGTGTGTGAATACAGTTTTTTTTCCAATTGCTAACACAATAAAATGACATGCATAGAACAGATATAAACTGCTACAGAGAGAGCAAGACTTTTCTCAAGTCTCCAAAACTCTAAACAGTTTGTACTTATTACTGTAAATGCACTGAACACTTTTCTCTGCATAAAACACAATCTGACATAAAGTCATGTTTACCATTTTAAGACATTGCTTCCTAATTATTTTTTCCTGCCTCTTTTTTTGCTTTATATTTTTTTGCACTTTTTTGATGAAGTTTTCTTTTTCAGTTATACGGAGCCCCTTAGGTGCGCACGATATATTAAAACGTGCGCACGACATATTAAAACGTGCGCTCGAAATACTTATTTGTGCGCCCAAGATATTTAAACGTGCGCACGAAATATTTATTCGTGCACACATTGTAGCTTAAACGTGTGCTCGAAATAAAGTTGTTTACCACGTTTTGACTTGTCCTTGTTCTTGTCCACTACGGCTGCCCATAGGGACATCGGATGTTTACAAACACACACAATGGAGAGAAGAAGTGAGCTAGTTAACTTTTACTTCCACCTCGGACTGTCATATAATGACATTCTTGCTGCTATTGTCATGAGAGATGGAATAATCTTAAGTAGGAGAACTTTGCTTCTTATAGCCTACTAAAAGACAACAGGCTCCGCCGGTGTACTGTATTAAATTAACTGGTGACCGTCCAGGCAGATGTGAGGGAGGCGTGTCTGAAGGACCCTTTTGTTTACTATCTGAACACTTCCCGAATCCATATTATACACAAAAATGAGCTCTTTACGCCCATTTACTTAGTGGTGGAAGTGACTTCACAACATTTAGCGTGATAACGAAAGGTTTTGAAGAATTACAGACTTATTTGACAGCGTAAATACACGGAAGGTAATATATAGGTAACTATCTTAAACGCCTGATCAAAATGACAAATTTTCGACTGTGTCAACTTGTGATAGCCCCAAAACCCGCATTTTACTGTCACTTCGGCGTATTAACAAACAATCCTTTCATGTTCAACGTATAACGGAGTCTGGAGGACTTGAAAATAGGTACAGAGGAGTAGGTTTTTTACAATGTGGAGGAAATTTTCGCTTCATCTTGGGATCAAGCTGATGGCACATATATCTGCATTAAAGGAGACATATCATGCTGATGCATGATTTAATACTTACATATAATATAATAAATTTAAAAACAAGACCTGACACCCCCTTAATTTTCAAAAAATTAGATATTGTATTTTTTCTGATATCCGAGAACGAGATTTGATGCCTCTGAAAATAGGTCATTGCGAGATGTCCTCGAGATTTCAAACGTCGTGACATCACGAGGTACCTTTCTTTTTATTGAAGTAATCTGATAAAACACTTCCTCCTCTGTGATGTACGTTAGCCACAAAACCGTCACCGAGGAACACATCCGTCCAGCGGGGGTTTATAGATCCCTAGCTCACAGTCACTCATTACCAGCTCTGGCCTGTAGGGGGACTCAATACGCACTCGCTGCTTTGAGCCTGCCGGAAAATACAGTAGAAGAAGAAGGACAGGCTGGCTCAACCCCCGATAGAACTGACCAATCAGAGCACAAACAGCTGTGACGTTGCGAGGTAACTTTAGGTCATCCTCAGATCCGAGCATTTCAACGAGACCTTGTTAATGGCCTAAAATGAGGATTTTGAGAACGCTATTGTGGGGCAATGAAGGAACTAAATGACTTGTACTGAGGGCAGAAATGTTTTACAGGCATCCTAGTCTGGCATAGTGACAAGGAGAAACAAGCATGATATGTCCCCTTTAAAGGGCAACTTCGGTATTTTTCAACCTGGGTCCTATTGCCCCAAGTGTATGTGTGTATACGATTGACGGGTACAACTCGTTTTAAAATTGGCTCAGTATCAAGGGAGCGGATGCAGCCGGCAGCCGCAAAGCTAGATAGGGGGGCAACTGCATCCCGTATAAGTTTGAGCATTAAAAGTGTTTATTTCACCACAGACCGGTTGCGATCGCCGGTGCTAGCTCTCTAATTAGTATTGTAAGCGTTCCGTTTTCCTTCACGTCCTCTGACCTGTGTGACGTCATCTCCTGTGAGCTTGTTGCCGGAAGAAAACAGAGGAGCCATGCAGCGCGCCGAGCTGCTTATCCCGGCGGACAGTTGAAAGTTTTACTGCATCGGTATCAAGGCTGAATATTTACCAGATTTCGAGAGTGAAGACGAGCCTTTTCATTACGACGGCCACCCGTATTTATTTGAGCCAGAGTATACGGACGAGAAGCTGCTACAAACTCAAGAGCTAACGAGGATAGCAACAGAGGGCCAACGAGCAGACGAGGGTGAAGCAGCGGCGGCACGAACGCTCTAGATTTGTCTCTGACACACACATTTACTGTTGCCCTAAATCCTCTTCACTTTTTCCTCTCGTCCAGCCAGTACAGACTTGTGGCCTACCGTGTTACAATGCTAATTAGAGAGCTAGCAAACCGGTCTGTGGCGAAATAAACACTTACACAATACATACAATACTTATACGTATTGTATGCATAAAGACATATTAGTTATACTTACTTTATGGATAGTTGACCATTTGGTCCCTGTGGTTTTGGTCGCCTCCTCCAATTTATTTTGGGTACATGAAAAAAGGTATCCAGCACTGCCCTGTTGATCAGAGGGGGGAAATCCTCTAATGTAGTTACACAGCGTCGGGTACTTCCTGTATCGTCCCACGACACATCTAGACCACGAATATTGGGCAACAGGTCCCACTCGTTGCAACACAGACATTCTTCCTCTGTGGGCATAGAGTCACAGCAACCACAGAAGCACCACCAGTCCTCAGAAATTCGCGTTCGTGCCGCCGCTGCTTCACCCTCGTCTGCTCGTTGGCCCTCTGTTGCTATCCTCGTTAGCTCTTGAGTTTGTAGCAGCTCCTCCTCCGTATACTCTGGCTCAAATAAATACGGGTAGCCGTCGTAATGAAAAGGCTCGTCTTCACTCTCGAAATCTGGTAAATATTCAGCCATGATACCGATGCAGTAAAACTTTCAACTGTCCTCCGGGATAAGCAGCTCCACTCTGAGCGGCACACTGCATGGCTCCTCTGTTTTCTTCCGGCAACAAGCTCACAGGAGATGACATCACACAGGTCAGAGGATGTGAAGGAAAACGCAATGCTTACAATGCTAATTAGAGAGCTAGCACCGGCGATCGCAACCGGTCTGTGGTGAAATAAACACTTTTAATGCTCAAACTTATACGGGATGCAGTTGCCCCCCTATCTAGCTTCGCGGCTGCCGGCTGCATCCGCTCCCTTGATACTGAGCCAATTTTAAAACGAGTTGTACCCGTCAATCGTATACACACATACACTTGGGGCAATAGGACCCAGGTTGAAAAATACCGAAGTTGCCCTTTAAGTGTAAGCACAAGAGTGCATTTCTGTAAGCATGCTGAATTACTTGTGAATATTCTACTGTAGTGTGTGTGGTGTTGTTGACGACGAAATGACTCGTCCTTGTAACCCATAGTAGAACATTAATCCCGTTAAGATCTTCATAATGCGATGGTCGAATGATACTTTGTAAACTGTGCAGCCTTTATTGACGATCACTGACTTTTGACATCAGATCAGGACACGTAGCGTTGTTGAATGCTGTTTGAATCAAATGGTGATCTCAATAAACGTTTTAACTTAAACATTGGTGTGCTGTCCTTAAATTTGCTCCTGTAGTCCTGTTGAAAATATCTTTGATTACCTTTTTCTTACTGACCTTGATAAACAGCAGATAAGTTGTGAATGTGATTGGGAAAATACAACTTTATTATAGTTCTGTGACCTTGAAGGTTTCTGTGATATGTCAACATATCCAAACTAAATGGCGCATATACACACACGCATAAATTCTTCTGCACATAGGCCTACACACCACACTTAAACATCTCCACAACACCCCGAGGTATTAGTGGTTACATTTATAAAATGACCTGAAGTACATAATGTAATCAAAAAGGTTTACATAGCTTCTCAGTGATACAGTGCATGATCTACCGTGTCCCCTACTAACAATTCTTCGTTCCCAGAATGTTCTGGGAACGAAAGCTCTAAGTTGCAATTACGTACCCGAAAGGTTATGTTTTGGTTGCGATTTAGTTGCCCCTTGGTTCCCTATGGAAAGTTTTTTTTACGTTCTCTGGACGTTAGGTGTTGGTTAGATGTTTGGTTCCCTTAACGTTCCCCCTATGTTATAACTTTGTTTACAACCTTCCCCTAACCTTTGGGGAATGTTACTTTTTGGTTAGCTCTTGTTATATAAAAATTCCCCCACAACCTTTATTATACTTGTATTAATGCCCATAATAATAAGCTGATTAAATTTACCTAACTGTACATAAGCACATTGTAAATAATGAATGAGCAGGCAATTATAACTTTGTTTAGACAATTCCCCTAACCTTTGGGGAATGTTAATTTTTGGTTACCTTTTGTTATATAAAATCTCCCCCACAACCTTAAATTATTATCCTTGTATTAATGCCTATAATATTAAACTGATTAACTTTACCTAACTGTACGTGAGCACATTGTAAGTAATGAATGAGCAGGCAAAAGTGATAGGACACTTTTTATTACAATATGAAATACAAATAAGTATATGAGATACAAATAACAAAATGAAAAAAAATAATTAAAAATCAAATCATCAAAAAAAATCATCTTGTGATAGCCTTCATGTTAACTTGGGATGTGGCTACCTGGACTAGTTCATCAAAAGCTCTTATGTATTAACACATTGATTCAACATATGGATTTTTAGAGTATTTATTTGCTTAAATAGCGTTTATTTAACTGGAGTTACAGTAGCAAGAACACGTCAAATTCATCTCGCAGTAAAGCAGATATCCTCACTTATTTGTGGCAGCTGTAGTTTGGTATGGTATTTTCAGACTGCACAGATAGCACTGCAGTTTTACGGAACATTAATGGGGACGGGGGATTAATGTTCTACTATCGGTTACAAGGACGAGTCATTTTTTCGTCAACAACACCACACACACTACAGTAGAATATTCACAAGTAATTCAGCATGCTTACAGAAATGCACTCTTGTGCTTACACTTAATGCAGATATATGTGCCATCAGCAAGTGACAGTAAAATGCGGGTTTTGGGGCTATCACAAGTTGACAGTTGAAAATTTTTCATTTTGATCAGGCATCTAAGATAGTTACCTTTATATTAGCTTCCGTGTATTTACGCTGTCAAGTAAGTCTGTAATCCTTCAAAACCTTTCGTTATCACGCTAAATGTTGTGAAGTCACTTCACCACTAAGTAAATGGGCGTAAAGAGCTCATTTTTGTGTATAATATGGATTCGGGCGGTGTTCAGATAGTAAACAAAAGGGTCCTTCAGGCACGCCCCCCTCACATCTGCCTGGACGGTCACCAGTTAATTTAATACGGTACACCGGCTGATCTTGATGTCTTTTAGTAGGCTATAAGAAGCAAAGTTCTCCGACTTAAGATTATTCCATCTCTCATGACAATAGCAGCAAGGATGTCATTATATGACAGTCCGAGGTGGAAGTGAAAGTTAACTAGCTCACTTCTTCTCTCCATTGTGTGTGTTTGTAAACATCCGATGTCCCTATGGGCAGCCGTAGAGGACAAGATCAAGGACAAGTCAAAACGTGGTAAACAAAAGCACACGTTTTAAGCTGCGCGCGGCGACGAATAAATATTTCGTGCGCACGTTTAAGTATCTCGTGCGCACGCTTTAGCTAAAACGTGCGCACGAATAAGTATTTTGAGCGCACGTTTTAATATATCGTGCGCACGAATAAGTATCTTGTGCACACGAGTTATATATTTTCTCATTTGTGGCACCTAAGGGGCTCCGTACAGTTAACTATTTTTGCAGGAAAAATGTGTTCACTCCAATGTAAATATATCTGATGTGCATAAGTTGCACTGACTGATAGATGAAAAATAGAAAAATAATTTTTTCAACAACATGCGTGTATATCTGCAAATATTTCTGTGCATGTGAACAATCTGACATTTTTTTTTTATATAATTTGAACTATTTTAGTATTTTGGAAAAGCATACTAAAGATGAGATTGCTTTTCATTATATCCATCACTGTGTAGATGGTTGAACGCAAATCTGATAATAAGTATTTAGTGTATGCCATTTGGTGCAAAGGTTTCATTTTGGTAATGCTTTATTTAGTCTTGGTTGCAGCGCATCATTTTGCAGGATATACAGTACGAGGTATTTGCAGTTGGGTGTTTGGCTTAGTGAATTGTGTGAAGTATTTTGATAAAACCAGCCTAGTTTGCAAATTGTCTTGCATTTGAAAAACAAAACTGTAACAATGGTTAATATTTCCTCAACAGAATGAGCGCTGTGTGTGATGTCAAACCTTAGAGGCTACTCTCACCATGTAATCCTATTTATTTTATTTTATTTTATTTTTTTTAGTTTTATACACAATTGTATTATGTTATCCACAAAAAAACTACTGCAGTAATCCTTGTCAATGAAATACTGGGCTAAGACTGAGAGGTGCACATGAGGAGTATTTCAATGGCCCTCAAAATATCTAAACATTTTGACCTGCAGTACTTACATTATGCCAAAGGGATGATGTATTTTCAAGGCCTGGCTATTTATTTATTAGGGAAAGGAATTTCTTTTTGACACATGAATGAACTGTTTTGGGAGAGATAGGAGCTTTTGCGAACCATCCAGGTTATTTTGGTTAAAAGCGTCAAGAGTGTTGAGAACTTCCAATCTGTTTTAAGAAATTAGCCAAAACAATTGAGAAGGGTCTTTGCATTTTGGTGGCACTGACTATTTATATGAGAAAGGAATTTAACTTTGAAGCACAAATGTTGCTTTGGGAGAGGTATGAGCTTTTGCAAGTGAGCTATGGTTTTGTGCTGAACCGTAAGACTGTTTAGCCAAATGATCTTAGGGTTTTGAGAATGTAACTTCTGTTTCAAGAAATGAGCCAAACCAATGGAGGAAAACTGTAAAAAGTTATTGTCTGTGTTTGTGTTGTGACGGAGTTTAGAGATTCCTCCAGGCCCTGGTGCTGCCTGCTGTGTAATCATCAGGCTGGATGGCTGACACCTGACCAAATGTGGTCGCTGAGCCTGAGCAGAAATGCTCAGCTCAGTGTAGCCACATTCTCCCTCTGGTCTTCATCCTGTTTGGATCTCTCATGTGTGGAGATTAGTCTTTTGATTTGCTTTGTTTGAAGAGTTGAAGAAGGGTTTGGCTTCTGATTAGTGGCTCTTGCTTTTTTACTTTTATATTGTTAAAAAATCTATCTTTGCTATATCTCACTTTGTTGTGTTTCCTGGCATAGAACGCGACAAAAGAGGGCTTGTCAGAAGCCAAACTGTTTGTAGCGCTGGTTTTTGCGCTAGTGTGAGTTTTGGGTGGAGAGCTATTTTGATCTGGTAAGTGCAAGCTTTAGTGTGATGCAGTTTTGCCTACTTTGGAGATAAATTGGTGGGTGTTAATTATGGTGAAGTTTCCACTTGTGTACCCCTCTGATAAGTGTAGGTGCAGTCACCAATAGAGGGGCTGGTGCAGTTTATTTGCCTTTATGGTTTTGGGTGCTATCCTGGGAGGGGCCCTGGCGAACTGAGGTCTCAAAGTGTGAAGCCACAGTTTCCTGGTAAAGGTGGGTCTGATGTGTGTCATTACTGTTGTCAAAAGGGTCACTGGAAAAAGAAGGGTCCTGTGCTGGCTGGGAAAGATAAATTGACTCAGGTTAAATCAACTGGGTTAGTTGCCGGTACATGAAACTGTTTCTTCAAAGATAGTTGCACCCTTTGAAATGAAGGTTCAAACAAAGGATATCCCTAAGATTGATTCATGCTATCAGGTATTAATCTCTGATGGGTTTGTAAAATTAAGAGATGGAGACTAGGAAGTCTCAGTCATAGTCTTAAGAGATTCAGGCTCCAATGCACTCTTTTGTGAGGGTGGCTGTTTTTGCCTTTCTCTCCTGTCTCAGACACTGGCTGCTGTGACGATGTAATATATGTCTGATCTCCCATCTGCTAACAGTCGTTTGCTCAAGTAAAAGAGTGGTTGTCATCAGCTCCAGTGCTTGCAGTTCCCCAGCTGGACCATCCCCTCAGGTTGTAGTTAGATGCCACTGCCAGTGATGTAGGAGCTGGGTAACTGCAGGTGGATGAAAAGGGAGTTGAGAAACACATTTGCTTCTTCTCTAAGAAATTATAGAGTACCGACATCATTACTTTGTGAAAGAGAAAGGAGCACTGGCTTTGGTTCTAGCACTTCAGAATTTTGATGTTTAAGTTGGGTCGGGTTTGAAGTTGGTTGTTTTTTACTGACCATAATCCATTAATTTTTTTGAGGTTGTTGCAGAATCCAAATTAAAGATTAATGCAGAGGGCATTATTTTTGCAACCATATCATCTCAACATACAACACATTAAGGGCAGAGATGACCAGGTCGAAAATGCATTGTCTTGTGCACCTGTGTCGTTGCAGCTTCTCTGTTCATTTCCTCTCCTGTATGCAGCTTGTTGTCCATTCTTATGTTCTCCTTAAAGGTGGGGTGGGGGACAGAGGGGAGAGATTCCTCCAGGCCCTGGTGCTGCCTGCTGTGTAATCGTCAGGCTGGATGGCTGATGCCTGGCTGGATGTGGGTGTGGTCGCTGAGCCCGAGCAGAAATGCTCAGCTCAGTGCAGCAACACTCTCTCTGGTCTTCATCCTGTTCGGATCTCTTGTGTGTGGAGATTAGTCTTTTGGTTTGCTTTGTTTGAAGAGTTAAAGAAGGGTTTGGCTTCTGATTAGTTGTTCTTGCTTTCTCATTTTTATATTGTTAAATACATTTATCTTTGTTATATCTCACTTTGTTGTGTTTCTTGGCATGGAACGTGACAGTGTATGGATGGATATCTGTGTCTGTATGTCATCCCTGTGATTGACTGGCCACCAGTCATGGTTGTTCCGTACTCCCCCTGCCCACTGACCTTGATTAAGTGCCTTATTAAGACTAAAGATTTAGTTTAGGTACCAATTACCCTTTTTTGTCAATATTCATCTGTTGTGTTGTGTTGTGTAATGTGTGATCAATGCACAGAACATGCTCAGTTTCTTGTTCAATTGTAGTGGCCACAAATGTCAGGCACAAAATCCTGATATTTCACGGTAATGGTTAAGAAATTAATCTCAATCATGTGAAAAACAAATGTCACAACTTAATACCCTTGGTTCAAGATCTTTTTAAATGAGGAGAATAATAGATTAATGAATCAACTCTCCAACAATTCTTTTTATTCGTATTGGATTCTGTAAGAAGTCACAGTGCAGGGCAAGTCAGTGAAAAAGCACATCAAACTCATATATGATCTGTCAGGTATAAACTAAAATGTTTATTCTGGAACATTGTCTGATAGTAATTTCATGAAAGCTGAATTCTCATTTCAGACACTCACTGGCCACTTTGATACACCACCTTGTACTGAGTTGGACCACCTTATGCCGTCAGGACTGCCTTCATTCTTGGTGGCACAGATTTAACAAGGATTTGTTGGCTGCACATCCAGGATGCAAATCTTCTGTTCCACCTCATCCCAAAATTGCTATATTTGAATGAGATCTGGTGATTGTGGAGGTCAGTGAAGTACACTGAGCCCATTGTTATGTTAAAAAAACCGATACCACTGGTATACAGAGGTGTGGTTTGGTCAAAGGAAGAAGCCAATGTATTTTGGTGCTGATCCAATCCAGATTGACTTCACAAAAAAACATTTAGGTTAATAACGGCAAATCCCTTACGATAATGGCATTATGGAGATTGTAGATTTATGCAAACTGAAATCTAGTTTTTTAAACCTTTTTCACTACATTTCCCAGCTACCCTTGCAATGCCAGGGGAAGAGTTCTCCACGGCACTCAGTCCACTGTCTCTACTATGTCTCGCAGTCAGGGCACATCGAACAGCCAATCAGCACTGAAGCTGTGCATGTCTGCTCAGACATTGGGGAGAGGAGGAAGTATTGCCGATGAAGAAAGCCTGGCGCTGTTCCTAAGGCAGCAGACTCTCCTGATAAGGTAATAAACATCCCAGTCCTCTACAACTCACAACTACTAGTAACATCACTGTAAGTCCATAAATGAAAACAAACAAGGCAGCTCTGCTTGCTCCATCCTGTTGCACCAAGGGCGTAGGTTCGATTTTGACATTGGTGGGGACATAAAAGTGCTCCAAGGCAGAGCCCCTGAAAGCTGACTTGTGTTCGGTTTATGACTGTTACTTCATGTCATGTAGAGCTGATCAAACGAGCAAACTCTCATAATCAGAAAAAAAACTGTTCTATATACTAACATATTATAACATTATATACCCTTTGAGTAACTTACAGTTTGACTTCTAAAGAAGTCTCTCATGTCTAGTTTTCTTTTCTTTGACATGCTTGCTGTGGCTAATTACCAAACACACACACACACACACACACACACACACACACACACACACACACACACACACACACACACACACACACACACACATGCACACATGCACACAAGCACACAAGCACACAGACACAGGTACAAACGTATGTACCATGTGGTAGTGGCATAATATTTTCGGGATGTGTCCCTGGCATCCCTACCCAATTCTACACTCTTGTGTTACACACAGCTCCAAAGAAACATGTTTCAGAATGGCAGGAAGTTTACAAGGGTTTCAACCAATGGTACAATTTAAAAAAAACATATTTCTGTGTAAAAAAAACTATTTAAAATGTGATTGTATGAAACCCATACATGTCTGTACAGTTATCAAGCTGTTTTGTAGAATTACACCTTCCTTAAAATAGATTTACACTAGTGTCCTCACAGATTGTTAAGAACCTTGCCTGTAAGTGTGAGTCACTCCAAAGTAATCACGCAACTACCAGTTAAAAGTGAGAGCAAAGTGGGAAAATATGACAAATTACTCCAGGCTAAGGTGAATCTCATTAAAAAATAAAGCTCAGTCTCTGGTGTTGTAGAGATCTCATCAACCCCCAAGAGTCGTGACATACAACCAGCTATCATGTATAGAGTATCACCATGTTATCCTCATCCAGATTTTTATGAAGGGGAGAAACTGTCTCCTCATCTGCTCCCATCCAGCAGGTCCATGACAAAGCAGTCAAATGATATGAACCTAAAAACATTCTTCTCTGAAAGGTGTCAATACAGGACAGTATTCACGATAAAGGGGGCACAAAAGGGTGGGATGTTGTCAAAGGGCATTCTTTTTAATAAACACAATACCAGAAGTTTATCAGATGTGCTTTAAAGGTGTGTTGTGAACATTCAGAAATATTAAAGTAAAAATTTATAAATGAATAAATATACAAACTTTTTTTTTTTTTTTGCTGGGACCAGTATGAGAAATGGAACAATTTCTGCTTTCTATGCTTCTATTGATGAACACTACATTGGGAACCAGGCCCTTAAAATATCTGTAACAAATCCATGGGCTAAACATTGATGGGTTTGTACATGTACACCATTTAGTGAGGACAGGGCAGGATTAGTGTCAATGTCAGTGGCACTGTCAGGACCAAAAGGCTTCTCCACTGTGGAACTGCAGGTGAAGAGACACCCCCAACCCCAGCTGTGGCCAGGTTAGGGTTCAGCAGCTGCTCCTGGAAGGTGAAGTCATCCATTGCCAGATTATCAGCAAGGTCTGAGAGAGAGACAGCCATGGACAGATTGGAGATAGTGAAAGGAGACAAAGAATGAAAAATATGAGAGAGTTTTAGAGAAAAATTTGAGACAATAAAGCTAACACTGTCACAAAAACTGAAAAACATGTGTGGTATGTCTAACATCCTTTTGTATGATGTCTTACACAGCTGTAAAAACAATGTTACATTTGAAGAATGAGAAACAGTGCTTCTAATAACCAGATGTCGCATGTTTCTGTTGCAGCCGCACACTCTGAGTCACGTTGACACATGGCTTACTGGGAGAGAATGTTGTAATGTTAATTTAAGTGGCGAAATGCTGAAAAGCAACAAAAAAATAAGAACATAAACACAGCAACTACAAGAAGTCATGTTGACAAATCTGAAATGAAAATGCCTTTACAGACTGTTGTCTTTGCCTGATAGACGATAACTTTTGAGTAGAAGAAGAAAGAAAAGCAATATATAAGAAATATGCAATTTTCAGCAAAATGTTTGAAATTTTTAATGCTTGAAAAAGTTTAGGAATTCAACTGCAGAGAGTCACATGGGGAAGACCTTGGTAATGGCTGCGTTCTAACCTAGCTCCAGAACCCTGCCGACATATTTCAACATATTACTACTTTTATTCGCCATAATGTCGGTCTCATGTTGAATGAAGTTGTCTTACGGGTTTTACTCAATCTAACATCTTCCATATTATAAAGAATAAATCAAGAGGATGAGCCAGCCAAAGAGAAGTGCGCAGACCTGCTTGAAAACGACCACCATGGATACCAGCTTTGCTAGCTCTGCTAGCCCCGCTAGCCCTGGAACAAGCCAGAAAACTAACATTGAGGACCTCTTCATAGAGATGACCAAAATCGGCACCACTTTGAATGGAGTTGCAAATGATAATAGCGATAATCAAGTCAAACACATCGGAGCTGAAGAATAGCATCAGTGTTTTACAGATGCGAATAGAAGAGGCGGAAGCTCGTATTGTTGTTATTGAAGACCAAACAGCTAGCATCGCTAACGTTAACAAAGCGCTTGAGAAACAAGTGGAGCTACTTTGGAGCCGAGTCGACGATCAGGAGAACATAAATAGAAGAAACAATATCAGACTGATCGGGCTAAAAGAAGGGAAAGAGGCAGATACTGAGATGAATGTGTATATTAAGAAGATTTTATCTGACGGCTTAGGACTAACTGGGGACGAGTTTGAGATCGAAAGAAGCCACAGGAGCTCCGGACCCGGTCCTGAGGGCAACAGACCACCCTGGATGATCCTGGTCAAGTTTCTACATTATACAGCCCGACAGAAAGTTTTGGCCGCAGCGAAGAAATGGAAAGGGATACCATGGGAGGACTGCATGATGTCCATTCATGAGGATATTACTAAGGAGCGTTCAGATCTGCGGAGACAGATTGCACTGGTAATGAAAGCACTGTGGCAACATAAAGTGAGACACATGCTCGCACACCCAGTCATCCTCAGGTTTACGTGGAAAAGGAAACGACTTTTCTGACCACGGAGGAAGAGCACTGAATGACCGTCACCTGGCGAAGTGATCAGAATTTATTTTGAAAGGTACGGCGGGGCTGGCGGGGATGGGATGTTGTCGGAGCCAGGACAGCTGAAGGGGAGAAGGGGCTCGGCTGTTTAAAGGATTCTTCTGGACCATAGTAAAAGAACTAAAGCCGGAGAGGCTCACTACACTGTTATGTTCATTTTGAAAGCAGTGTTACTTTTGTTTTTGTTTTTATGCTCTTTTAAGAGATGTTATATTGGATATTTGTTTTTCCTCTGTTGTAATTTTTATAATTGCAGGAACTTGGTATTGACATATTATATAAAAGATGCCGTTATGGCAATGATGTACAAGTTTTGATTTTACAACAATGAATAGTGGATATGTTAACATAATCGCTTGGAATATTAATGGCTTTGGCACACCAATCAAACGTAAGAAAATTCATACCTACCTGAAATCAAAAAACATGGACATTGCTTTTATACAAGAGTCTCACTTTAGAACTGAAGAGGAAGCTTTAAAAATGAAACGTGAATAGGTTGGTAACATGTTCCATAGCTCCATATCCAGTAAGAGCTGTGGTGTTGTTATTCTTGTCAATAAGAAACTGAACTTCAAACTTTTACAACAACTAAAAGATAATGATGATCGTATAATATGTATGAAGGCTCTTATTAATGGAGCAAAGGTTGTATTATGTAATATTTACGCCCCTAACAGAGATGATCCTACTTTTTATCACTTTATCAACAAAATGATGGCTAAAGGGGAGGGTCAAATCATTCTAGGGGGAGATTTCAATCAGCCAATAGATGATTACTTGGACAGAAGTAAAATGAACATAGATATAAGTTCTAGGAACAGAAAGGTGATACATTTTTTGAAGGAAGAAACAGGTTTAACGGACATCTGGAGATTGATAAATCCCAGGGAAAGGGGATATACATTTTATTCCCACTCCCACAAAACTTACTCTTGAATAGATTATTTTCTGATTACAAAGTCACTTGTTAACTCGGTCATAGAGTGCGTTATGGGTGTAATTGCTCTAACAGATCATGCACCTGTAGAGCTGCACATTGATTTACAGACAGAGAAAGGACAAGGGGGAAGATTGAGGTTAAACACAAGTATTTTAAGAGACGAACATTTTGTTACAAAACTGGGAGAGGACATCAAAAATTTTTAGACATTAATATTGGATCAACAGAGAGAAGAGCAACTGTCTGGAATGCACTAAAAGCATTTGTTAGGGGGGAATGCATAGCTCATAGTTACTGGAAGAAAAAAGAAA
Source organism: Scarus forsteni (assembly GCA_036419115.1). NCBI lineage: Eukaryota > Metazoa > Chordata > Actinopteri > Labriformes > Labridae > Scarus > Scarus forsteni. The sequence goes on along the minus strand of JAZDUH010000049.1, from coordinate 12,156,531 downwards.
GTGAAGAGAAGATAAAAAATCTGGAAAAAGAAATATGTGAACTGGAGAAACAGCTGGCAGAACAATATGACAAGGACAAATTTGGGAAAATTTGTCAGTTTAAATTTTAATTACATGAAATGTACAATGAAAAAGCCAAATACGCATTATTTAGGCTGAGAACCTGTTATTATGAAAATGATGAAAAGACTGGTAAGCTGCTGGCAAGACAACTTAAAACTCAGGATGCAAATTGAATAATTCCATCTATAAGCAAAGATGATGAAAGAGTCACCTCTTCAAAAGAGATATCTGTTTTTAAAGACTTTTATCAAGACTTTTATTCATCTACAAATACATCTAGCTCAGAAGATCTGGACGCTTCTCCCAAAATATTGAAATACCAGCAGTGTCCCAAGAAGATAAAGACAATTTAGAGACTCCCATAACTGAACCTGTGGTAAGAGCAGCTATTATGTGCATGAAGTCTGGAAGGTCACCTGGCTTTGATGGTTTCCCTTGGGAATTTTATCATAAATATATTGACTTACTTTGCCCTGTTCTTACAAGAGTCTTCCATGAGGCAAGGCAAATTGGTTCCCTCCCAGATAGTTTTAATGATGCCATTATTTCTTTCATACCCAAAAAGGATAAAAATTTGACAGATCCAGCCAACTATAGACCAATAAGTTTAATGTAAAATGTAAATGTAGACTGTAAAATATTGTCCAAAGTGTTAGCATTAAGGTTAAAGAAGGTTTTACATCAGATTATTCATAAAGACCAAGTAGGCTTTATAAAGAAAAGGTAATCAAAAGATGACATGAGGCGACTTTTACATCTTTTTTGGATGAATAGAACAAATGTATGTCCATTGTCAGCCATATTGCTAGACGCTCAAAAAGCATTTGATAGAGTCGAATGGGCCATCTTATTTGCTGCTTTATCAAAATTTGGGTTTGGTGTTAATTTTTGTAAATGAATAAAAGTGTTATACTCTTGCCCTAGGGCTGCTGTTTTCATTAAAGGGATGATTCCCCAATTCTTTAACATATCTAGATCAACTAGTCGGGGATGTAGTTTAAGCCCACTACTCTTCATAATTTATCTTGAGCCATTGGCTGCACAGATTAGAGAAGAGCCCAGAATTAAAGGAGTTATGGGAGGCAAAAGGGAACACAAGTTGTTTTTAGGAATGGAATTGAGCCCAGAATTTGAAGATATTATTAGTATTAACATGAAAAAACTTTTAAACAAAATTAAAACTAACCTTGAAAACTGGAGCAAAAACTGGGGGAAGGTAAACATAATAAAGATGGTAATTGTCCCGCAGATTAATTACTTAACTGGAATGTTACCTATATGTATTCCAAAGCCGTAACTGCAAAGATACAATGAAATGATAAAACATTTTCTTTGGGAGAGAAAAAGGCCTAGAATACATCTGGATAAACTTTTACCAACCTAAAAAACAGAAGGTCTATCTCTTCCAAACTCAGACTATTACAGTGTTTCTTTTGAAATGGCTCAACTTGCAAAACACTGGGAAATTAACCCAGAAATAGACTGGGTCCTGATTAGAAAAGAACTCACTTTTCCATTTAAACCTGTTGAGGCTCTCTCACAAACATTAAGGAAGACCCAACATAAAAGGGTATACCCCATCTTGGCTTGTCCAGGACAGTCTGGCGAACAGTTCATAAAAAATGTAAAATCTCTGAAACTAGCCAAAAATACGCATCTCTATGGTATATTCCTAAAATAAAAATAGGTAAAGAAACAATTTACTGGGCAAAATGGCTAAGGCAACGTATGAGATTGATTGGGGACCTATTTGAAAATGACCAATTTCTTTCCTATAATAGGTTAAGAGAGAAATTTAATTTAGAGGGCCACGGTCATCTCTGGAAATATTTACAAATTAGACATTGTATGAATAAAAGGTTTCACTTACCTAAGGAAAATAAGCAATATTTCCAACTGCTGGTAATGTTTCTTAAATTTTCAAGGTGGTACGTAATGTGTCGGTGGTCAAACAATAATAGAGGTAAAAATCTTCAGAAGATTTTCGGAGAAAGATTTAGGTTACACACTAGATGACGAGATGTGGGAGAGGATCCTTTCACAGAATGGGAGGCATATCAGAGAGGCAAGAGGCAAATTTATTCAGTATAAAATACTGAATAGATACTGTTATACTCCTACAAGACTTAACAGTATGGGTTTAATCCAAAACAGTTCATGTTGGAAATGCAGATCAGAACATGGTACATATATTCATGCTTTGTGGGAATGCCAAATGGTTTTCCCACTATGGAACAATGTTCTGGTACTTATGGAGGACTGGTTGGGATGCCAACTTCCCAGAACACCTCAGCTATATCTCCTAGGGGATAAAGGCTTGGTACCCTATTTAAATAAATATTCACTTAAAGTATTAGTAACTGGACTAACAACGTGTGCTTGGTTAATTCTTAGATTTTGGAAGGAACCAAGTATTCTGACACAATTCAACAGCAGATAAAGCCTTATCTAGGGATTACTTAGTAACATTGTAATTGATGTATTTTTCATTTATGCTTACCTTTTCAAATACAAACTTTAAACGCATACTTCATTCTAAAACTTCTTGAGTTAGAAATGAACTTTTCAATTTATAAGTGTTTAAAAGCATCAAACCTTGTATTTTCACACAGATATCCAGTAAGTAATAGCTATTAATCATTTGAATCTTTCCACAGCATAAGAAACAAGATAGAAATGTGATTTAAAAAGAGATGGACATTCTTCTTTACCTTATTATCTCTCATCTCTTGTTCATATGTCATATTTCATTTTTACTTTTAAAGTTATCAATCAATCAATCAATCAATCAATCAATCAATCAACCAATCTTTATTTGTATGGCGCCAATTCAGAAGTGTTATTTTAAGACACTTTACAATAGCACAGGATGAAGTCATGCTCTTCATTTTATAGATACACATATACATGTGTCCAAAATTGTTGGTACCATCTGTTAAAGACAGAAAAACCCACAGTGATCACTGAAATAACTTGAAACTGACAAAAGCAATAATGAATAAAAAAAATATTAAAATGAACTCAAGAAAATCAGACATTGCATTTGAGTTGTGGTTAAACAGAATCATTTTAAAAAACAAAACAATGAAAATGGCCTGATCAAAAATGATAGTGTTAAGTAAGTTAAGTAAAAAGTCTAGTAGCTTACTTTCGAGAGAAAATAGTTCTCCAATGGTAGAAAGGAAAGATTGTTGGAATTCTAAAAAGAAAACCTTTCCAATAGTTGCGTCAGTTTTTAAAATTTCTGTCTATTCAACATGTGTTGAGAGTGCCACAAGCTTTGCAAAGAGCCACATGTGTTCTCTCGTGTGTTTCTTTTCAGTTTTATGGGGCTCGGGCTTTGCAACAAGCCACGAGCCACGTGTTCTACCGAGCATTTATTTATTTATTTATTTTGGGTTTGGACTTTGCAACGAGCCACTCTCCCCCATGACAAAGCTATGGCTCGTGGCTCGTTGCAAAGCCTTACTTGGCCATACTTTCACCTAGAGGGATCATTCAAACTTCAAAACACAGCCATTCTTCTCCTCTCTTCAGGAATGCCTTCGATATGACAATGAGGCTCACGGTTTTTGGTCAGCTAGTCTTCAAATCTCCCCTGCATTGGCCAAAATCTCCAGAAAATGTGCCCTTTTCAGTGGAGAATGACATCACTCAGAGGGAGGGGGACTCAGGAATTGCACCTGAAAAAATCCCGAACAAACCGGGATAACACCAAAACGATACATTGGACGTGAACACTTTTTTTCACAGGAGACGGGTCGTGGGTCCTGGGCCTCATATAAATCAAATTTTTGAAGCCCTAACTGTTTTGAAAATAGATGACAGCCAGCTGTTATTCCCAAAATCCATGAAGATCTCCCATAGACAGTCATTGTAATCTGAAACTTTCTCCTTCTTTGGAACTGACTGTTTTTAAATCGTGATAACTCTTTTATTTCTCACACTATCTTTATAAAAATAACATATTCACGATCCCAAGACTTGTCTCACATAATTTTATTATTCTCGTAGCACTTATGATCTGTAGGAAATGAGCAGTTGTTTGATGGTGTCAAGCAGCTTCAATAGCCTAAAGAAAACCGATTGAAAGTGGCTGCAACTGGCTGCACCTGTTGCTGTTGTCATGACAACAGTACCCTTCGTCTCTGTTTGAAGTTTCACAGGCATGATCTGCTCTTTGAAAGGGTATATGAAGCACATATATATGTGTATGTGTGTGTGTGTATTGATGAAGTCAAGGGCACCTCATTTTCACACAGAATCTCCACCGAAAAAAAACACATATGGCCATTTTCCATTGGCCCTACTCTACTCTACTCGACTCTACCCGGCTCTACTCTACTCACCTTGTGCTGCTTTTCCATTAGCCCCAGTCGCCTGCCCGACGGGGTGCAGTATCGCTGTAAACAGCTGAGCGGCACTGCAGTGACGTCATTTGAGCGTGACACAACAATTTGTGGCTTTTTGTCACAAACCGAGTAAAAAAGGGAAGCAGGAGAAGGCTGCAGGTGGCAAGAAGAAATACCCCTTGAGAAGCAGTAACATATACTGGGGGATGGTGTGGGACAGCGTGCGAAGTCTGCATGTGTGTCTCTCAATCAATCAATCAATCTTTATTTGTATAGCGCCAATTCACAACAAATGTTATCTCAAGACACTTTACAACAGAGCATAAAGCTCTTCATTTTATGGATACACATATATGCATAGATACATATATACATATAAAAATACACATATACATATACAGTTGCAAGAAAAAGTATGTGAACCCTTTGGGATTACTTGGATTTCTGCATAAATTAGTCATAAAATATGTTCTGATCTTCATCTAATTCACATCACTAGACAAACACAGTCTGCTTAAACTGTTACAGCACAAAAAAATCATACGTTTTCATGTTTTTATTCAACACAATATGTAAACAGTCACAGTTCAGGGTGGAAAAAGTATGTGAACCCCTAGGCTAATTACTTCTCCAAGAGCTAATTGGAGCCAGGAATCAGCCAACCTGGTGTCCAGTCAATTTGATAAGATAGGATGTGTTGGTTAAAGCTGCCCTGCCCTATAAAAAGCACACACCAGTTGTGAGTTTGCTGTTCTGAAGAGGCACTGCCTGATGTGAACCATGCCTTGCACAGAAGAGCTCTCAGAAGATCTACGATCAAGAATTGTTGACTTGCATGAAGCTGGAAAGGGTTACAAAAGTATCTCTAAAAGCCCTGATGTCCATGTGTCCACGGAAAGACAGACTGTCTACAAATGGAGAAAGTTCAGCACTGTTGCTACTCTGCCAAGGTGTAATCATCCTGTAAAGATGACTGTGAGAGCACAGCGCAGAATGCTAAATGAGGTGAAGAAGAATCCTAGAGAGTCAGCTGAAGACTTACAGAAATCCCTGGCACATGCTAACGTTATTGTTGACAAATCTACAACACGTAAAACATTACGTAAGAATGGAGCTCATGGGAGGACACCACAGAAGAAGCCATTGCTGTCCGAAAAAAAATAATTGCTACACGTTTGAAGTTTGCGAAAGAGCACCTGGATGTTTCACAGCACGACTGGAAAAATATTCTGTGGACAGATGAAATCAAAATTGAGTTGTTTGGTAGGAACACACAATACTATGTGTGAAGAAAAAAAGGCACAGCACACCAATATCAAAACCTCATCCCAACTGTGAAGTATGGTGGAGGGAGCATTATGGTTTGGGGCTGCTTTGCTGCCTCAGGGCCTGGACGAGTTGCTGCCATCAACGGAAAATTAATTACCAAGTTTATCAAGATATTTTGCATAAAAACTTCTGTCCATCAGTCCGTCAACTGAAGCTCAACAGAGGATGGGTGATGCAACAGGACAACAACCCAAAGCACAGAAGTAAATCAACAATGGAATGGCTTCAACAGTGGCCCAGTTAGAGACTTTTGGGCACAACTGTATATATGTGTGTGTATATATATATATATATATATATATATATATATATGCAGCTGTGAGCATGAAAACACACACTGCATAACCAACTGACAAACCCTAGTTACAGGTAACGTTAACAGGTGGTGAATGTTAACAGGTAAAGCTGACACAAAACAACTCTGGCAGGTAAAGCAGATGACAAAGAAGCTTCCTGTAGTTCATTTTCAGAACACTATAGTTCGTCATGGCTTACCTACGTCACAAGAAATTATTACATAAATATGACACCAAAGTGAAAGTGCAGTCGAATTCCTCTTTCACTGCAGATCTCCTTTCTTTTCCTCTTATTCTCTTTCCTTGACCCTGTGATGTTTTCCATTGGGGTTAAATAAAAGTGAACAGGGAAGGACTTAGGAAGGACTTTTTGAACACCCCCTTAGTGTCTGTGTTGTCAGTTCTCTTGGTTGCTTTGCTCATCTTCCCATGGTCACTTTATATGCTTGTCTTCTGTGTTCTCTAGTAAATTCTCCAGTGTTTGTAGGTAGTTTCTGTTTTTGTTTGATTTCTCTTTTTTTGTGAGACTTTGGATTATTTAATACTTAGTAGAGATTTTAATTTGAATTTTGGACTGTTTTTGTAAAGGATTACTTGGGACCCTTTTGATCCCTTTTTAGTTTAAGTTTCTTTTTGTGTGAAATCTTCTCTTAGGTCTTTTTCCTAGTTTTTTTGTTTGTTTTTAGTGTTTACAAACCTTGACACTAAGTTACTTCCTCATGTAAATTGTCAATGTCCCCAGAATGCATCATCCCTTTGGCAAGTAAGCACTGCAGGTGAAAATGTTCAGATGCTTTGTCACTGTGGCTGAGGACTGTTGAAATATCCCTGTTGTCCACCTCTCAGTGTTAGCCCACTTCATCCATGACAATGGTTACTGCACTAGTTTTATTTTTTTTTTTTGTTATAGTGACAGAGTGCAACTGTGCATAAAACAAACAAAAATTAAATAGGATTTTATGGTAAGAGCAGCCTCTTTGGTTTGCCAGCACACATACCACTCATATTACAGAGGACCACAATTGCAGTTTTTTTCCAATTGCTAAAATGCAATTTTGCAAACTAGGTTGATTTTATATACTTAACAAAATTCACTAAAACACCCCCCCAAATACGTCATGCAAAATGAAGCAGTGCAACCAAAACTACATATAGCATTACCAAATTCAAACTTAGAACCAAATGGGACACACTTCATTCATATTAGCAGGTTTTTGTCCAACCAACTAGACACTGATGGGAAAAATAAAAAGCACTCTTTTTTGTATGCTTTTCCAAAATACTAAAAAAATTCAGTTTGTAAAAAATTCTTCAAAATGTTCAACGCACAGAAATATTTGCAAATACACGCACATGCTGTTGAAACATTTATTTTTCACCCATTAAGTCAGTGCAATAGTGCAGCAGATATATTTACATTGGAGTGAACGAAATATGCTTTCAAAAACAGTAGATCATGACCAATACACCAAAAATTTAAATCCAGCTCTGTATTTGTTGCAGTCCACAAGAGGAGGCCTAATCAATCCATAAAGAAGCTCCAATCATGTTTTTACATACCAATTATGTCCTCAGTAGCTGTTAGGGAGCTCCTTACAAAGGAATTCCAACCAGCTGGGGATGAGGATTATTAAGATTTTATTACTCTAATACAGATGTCAGGTGTGTCCGGAATAGTTCATTGAACCCAAAAGCTCAAGAAAAAAGGAGTAGTCAGAGGAAGTTTAACATGTTTGATGATGTAAAAACACAAGAAGTACACATTTGTATTTAGGACCCAGAAGCAAGTAGTAGAAGTGAACAATGAACAGTCTTTATTTACAGATTTTCCAAGTCACAGTTCAGAGCGAGGTATGAACCTGCGCACTTAGGAATGGCAGGTGAGTGATCTACCAGTTTAGCCACCCAGGAGACATTCAGACTAGGCTCACACAGTCTTAACTGGAGAGAAGCTGTGACTTGAGCGGGGGTCGAACCCACGACAGCAGGAGCTAGGACAAGCGCTCTCTCGACTGAGCCACACAGGAGATGTACAGACAGCAGCTCACACAGTCTTAACAGGGGAGACGCTGCGGCTTGAGCGGGGATCGAACCCGTGCAGCAAAAACTGAAGACCGGCGCTCTAACAGTTGAGCCACACAGGAGATGTACAGGCAAGGCTCACACAGCCTTAACAGGGGAGAAGCTGCGGCTTGAGCGGGGATCAAACCCGCGCAGCTAAAACTGAAGACCGGCGCTCTAAAGGTGCGTTCACACCGGACACTACCTGTACTACCTCGGTGATCACTCTCCATGCAAAATCAATGTACAGCCGCGATGGAGCGGGGCTAACCCTCCCGCGACGTGACAACTGGCGACAAGACGACCGCTTCACTCGTCGCGCGATGTCAAAGTTAAAAAAAATGTTGATCTATTCAGGCGATGTCGTGCGTGGCTGTGCAGCATCAGCCAATCAGCGGTGTGTGTACGTGTGACGGTGCTGTTATTCATCCGGACTACAGGGCGGATGACTTCCGCATAGGCGGAACTAATCTCAGTGAGGACATTTGCAGACGGACCGCAGTAAACTCACAGAGGATGCTGCTGCATCATCAGCCGCAGAGTTTTGTGTTTGATAAGTGAGTGAAAAGGACACAGCTGGAATAATGTCCGCTTATACACCCTATTATGGGATATATGATACGATCGCGGTAAAACTCGAGCGGACGTGACATCACCAAGGGACGGCCGACGCCAGGCGACCAAACAGGTAGGCTATTTATGGACGCGCGACACTACTTCAGTGGGCGACGCGACTTTGGTAGCTGGGTCGCTTGTGGTGTGAACGCACCTTAACAGTTGAGCCACATAGGAGATGTACAGGTAAAGGCTCACTCAGTCTTAAGTGGGAGACGGTAGAGGCTTGACTCACTCGCAGACGAGCAGAGGCGTTCAGGAACACTCGGAGAAGAGAATCAGGCAAACTCATGTTGTCGAAGACAGGCAGGAGTTCAGTAACCAGGCAGGCCAACACGGAGTGGGACAGGCAGAGACTCAGCGTCGAGGACAGGCAGAGATCATTTACCAGGCAGACCAGCACAGTGTGGGACAGGCAGGACTTGGCATCAGAAGACAGGCAGGGATCAGTTACCAGGCGGACCAGCACAGAGTGGGACAGGCAGGACTCGGCGTCAGAGACGAAAACAGGATCGATAGCTGGGGACTCAGACAGGCGGATGAGTGCAGGACCAAAGCTAGTCGATACCTTGAAGTCAAGCCGAGGGTCAGGCGTATGAGGCAGAGTCAGGGACGAAACTTGTCGGCAACGGGTGATCAATCCGGGAAACAAGTCTGGAGTGCTCAGCATGAGTGCGAAGACAGCCTGACAATGACTGTGTGTGGAGCTGGGGTTCTTATAGGTGGCCTGATTGGAGCAGACGAGGTGCAGGTGTGAGCAGGAACACAGGTGAGTTGAGTTTGGGCTGATAAGGCTGCAGCAATGGAATGTGGCAGGCTGCAGATGAGACTGAGGCTGAGGCTGAGATTGTGACAGTGAACAGGTAGCAGGTAGTGCCAGGAGCAAAGCAGGAGACTCCGCCCCCGAGACAGGAGCAGGAAGAGAAGGTGAGGAATGCTATTGAAAAATAAATGTTTCAACAGCATGTGTGTGTATCTGCAAATATTTCTGTACATGTGAACATTTTGAAGAATTTTCTACAAGCTGAACTTTTTTAGTATTTTAGAAAAGCAAACTAAAGATGTGAGTGCTTTTCATTTGCACTACTTCATTTTGCCGGACATATGAGGTCTTCTGCAGTTTAGCTGTGTTGTTTTGTGAATCGTATTAATTATTTTGATCATAGCTGCTCCACAAGAATTAATAAACACTTGGCTAAAATAATACACCTATAATGGCAGTCTGTATTAGAGTAATGACATCTTAATAATCCTCATCCCCAGCTGGTTGGTATTCCTTTGTAAGGAGCTCCCTAAAAGCTACTGAGGACATAAGTGGTCTGTAAAAACGTGGTTGGAGCTTCTTAGTGGATGGTTAGGCCTACTCTTGTGGACTGTAACAAATACAGAGCAGGATTTAAATTTTTTGCGTACTGGTCATGATCTTCTATGTGTGTAAATAAGCCTTGTTTGTACTTTGGCGATACTGACTAATAGCTGGCAAGGAACCACTTTTCTAGGCTGAGAAGTCTGACTGCACCGAGGCTAGGAGCAAATACACAAATAGACATGATGCCAAAGATGGAAGAGAACATAAACAGAGATAATTGAGCTTCAAAGGTTTAAAATTATAACCAAAATCAGAGGTGATTACAGGGGGTGACTGGACTTTCAGAGATTTAACAACAGAAAACAGGATGAGAACTGAAACAGAGGAAAAGAAATGTGTGATGCATGCCATAATCTAAAAACTCAAATTTACAATTAAAACACTGATTGTTAGCTTTAATAGGTTGAGATTACTTACAGTGTTTAAATTGGGGATTCCAAGCCTCACTAAAAAACGGTACAAAGTATATTGAAGGAACAACAACTTCACTCCTACATTTAAGAACCAGTAGAGAGAGGTGGTGTCAGGTAGGAAAAGACCAGCATGTTGCATTCATTAGCCTCTCACTATGCAATTCAAATGGGATTTTCTCCCTCTGTATTTACACTTCCAGTAACAGCGTATATGAACGGTATGAATCAAGAAAAGAGAGAGTAAACACAAGAAGGAAAAAATGAACTTGAATCTGAAGCATTTATTTAACTGCAAATCACTTGTTGCACCAGCTCTATGAGATTGGAAAGTTTGTGTGAGACTCAGAAGGGTAAGAACCATAACAAATCAAACTTACAAAGAATTGATTCTGCGAGGGCAAGGGGCTCACTCAGGGTAGGAAGCACTTCTGTGTACATAGAAAGCATGTAGCTTTGGCAGCTCTGAGTTCGTGTTGACTGAAGGTCAGAGGTTGAGAGCACCAGTTAGCTGTGATGCAAGATTGAACAATTGTGGTACTCATCAGAGCGTGTGTTTGTGTGTTGTCTGTTGTGGGTGTGGTTTGTGTATGTATGTGTGTGGATGAATGAGCAGGGGAGGAAAGAGAGACCCACACACACATCACACTCATTTTGTGTGCAAACATATACTGCACATACAGGGATAACATAACGACCACCTGCATCTCTAGGTGGTTTGTGGCTATACAACCCCATACACAACACACTGTGATGCACTTTGTATTCTGACACCTTTCTATCAGCTCATGTGGGGAACGGGGTGTGATCCAACAGATTGTTCCACACTGGCAAGTCTTCATTCACCACATGCATCATTGAGCATTGGTTGGCTGTGACCCTGTCACTTGTTCAGCCCTGTTCCTTCCTTGGACCCCTTTTGAGAGATAGTGACCACTGCTGACTGGAAACAATCCACAAGAACTGCAGTTTCTGAATACATTTGCCCTTGTAAGGTTTATGCTAGAGCCACCCTAAATTAGCAACATAGGTATTTACCAAAATAATTTCCTTTATTTCTGTAATGGGTAATTCACCAGCATAGAAGCTCTTTAAACAAAATTATATTTTTATGCTAAAATATTATTGTTAGTAATCAGGATTTTTCATGTTCGAGCCCAGCTCTGGCTCTCACATGGCAATGTGTCCATGGGCACTGGATCAGAGGTACGCAAATAGGTATGGAATAGTGGCAGTTGGTCAATAGGGGGTGCTGGGGCACTGTCCCCTCCGAAATTGAACAGAGGAAGTCTATTAAACGCAACATAATTTGTCATTAAATTTAAAAAAAATATCGCATCAAAAGCATATATTTTCACGACATGGTAATAGTCTGTCAGCAGCATCTTCCACCATTCAATAACGGGGGTTCCAAGTTTTTTACACAGTAACTATGTTGTGAATTAATAGCTTACATTTGGTGGGGCACCGGTCTAATGAGTGTCAGTGTATGCAATTTTTCTTTTGCTCGTTACTTGACCTGAGGGATCTTTGGGATTGACCACTTCAACTTTACCTGTGGGCGCAGAATATATATATATATATATATATATATATATATATATATATATATATATATATATATATATATATATATATATATATATATATATATATATATATATATATATATATATATATATATATATATATATATGTATATATATACAGTCATGGAAAAAACTATTAGACCACCCTTGTTTTCTTCAATTTCTTGTTCATTCTAATATCTGGTACCACTAAACGTATAATACAATGAACACAACAAAAAATGCAGCTGGTCACATAATACTTTATGTCCTATTTGACATTCTTAAGCTTAATTGATTCCCAGGGTATATAAGAGGCCATTTCATGTCACAAGCAGCACTGCACATGCAAAGGCCTAGAGTGGTTTCCTGCTTACATTCAAGCCGTAGCACAACTCTGAAGTTGTCAGCTCTCACATAATGCCTAAAACAAAAGAATTATGTGAAGCCACAAAGGCAGCCATCTTGGCACTGCTGGAAATTGGCATGAGTGAGAGACAGGTAAAAAACTGAAGATCTCCAAGACAGCCGCTCATTACAAAAAAAAACAAGCTGAACATGGCACTACCAAATTGCTACCTGGCCGTGGCAGGAAACGCTCTTTCTACCCCACGAGATGACTGCACTCATCCGCTCCTGTGTCAGGAATCGCTGCCAGACCTCCAGGGACCTTAAAAATGAGTGGGCACTGTCGAGAAATGTGACTTGTTCAGCAAGGACAGTTCAAACCGACTTGTTGAAGCTGGTTTGAAGTCACACAGAGCACGCAAGAAGCCCTTCATCAATGAAAGGCAGAGGAAGGCCCGGTTACTCATTGCTTGAGACCACAAGGATTGGACTGTTGATGATTGGGCTAAGGTTCTCTTCAGTGATGAATCCAATTTTGAATTGATGCCCACTCCAGCCAACTTACTGGTTAGGAGGAAGCCTGGAGAAGCTTACAACCCAGACTGTCTTGCCCCTACAGTAAAACATGGGGGTGGATCAGTCATGATCTGGGGTTGTTTCAGTCTGAGTGGAACAGGGCAAATGCAATTGTGTGAAGGCCGAATGAACCAGGTCATGTACAGGACTACCCTTGAAAACAGTCTTCTTCCATCAGCTGGAAAACTCTTTCCTGCCTCGAATGACTGGATTTTCCAACAAGACAATGCCCCTTGCCACACGGCAAGGTCAGTTAAAGCCTGGATGGAGAACCACAACATTCAAGCACCATGCCTTGGCCTGCTCAATCACCAGATCTTAATCCAATTGAAAACCTGTGGAAAATCATCAAACTCAAAATGGAGAACCACAAGCCCAAAAACAAAGAAAATTTGTTTGAATTTGTCCAACAGGAATGGGCTGCTGTGACAGCAGAACAATGTCAGAAGCTGGTGGAGAGCATGCCAAGACGCATGGCTGCAGTCATCAAAAACAATGGTTATGCAATCAAGTATTAACTCTGTGTGTATCATGTGTTTAAAGCAAAACATGGAATGCTTAAAAAAAATATCATGTGTTTAAGCAAAGAAGTAGAAGTGCTCACGATCAAACATTTAGACAGATTTGTAAGAACAACATTTGAAAGAAAACCATGGAAAATGAATAGTTCTTAGTTCTTAAATTAAACTATCATGAGCTATTTTTGTTGTTATCATTATAATTGTCCATCTCATGAAAAATGGGAGCAAAAAACAAAAGTGTTGAAGAAAACAAGGGTGGTCTAATAATTTTTTCCATGACTGTATATCTATATCTATATCTATATCTATATCTATATCTATCTATCTATCTATCTATCTATATATATATATATATATATATATATATATATATATATATATATATATATAGTAGATATATATATATATATATATATATATATATATATATATATATATATATATATATATATATATATATATATATATATATATATATATATATATATATATATATATATATATATATATATATATATATATATATATATATATATATATATCTGGTCGTGACGCCAGCGATACCGTCCATCCCCCAAGGCCTTCGGGCAGCAACTGAGGATGTGTTCAAGTGTGGCTCTCTTTTGGCACAGCTGGCATGCCGCAGTGTCCGCTAAGCCCCGGCGCTGCAGATTGGTTGGGCTTGGGAGAACGTTGTATACTGACTGGATGCGGAACTTGATGTGCTGGGGTTCGAGTCTCCAGAGCTCTGGCCAGGTGAGTTTTCGCTGTTCGGCGTGCTCCCACCTTGTCCAGGTGCCTTGTTGGTACATAGCCACCAACTTGATCCTCCGATCTTCCTCCACCTCTGCTCTGATCTCATCCTGTACCATACTCCGCTTCTCCCTCCCTCTGGCTGTGTTGTAGCGGGGTTTGGGGAAGCTGACAAGTCCCGCCCGGCCCACTGCCGTATTGCCCACCAGGATGTTGTGCTGCAGCCGTGCCTCTGCTCTGTCAACGGCTTCCTGTGCCTTCCACTTTCTCCCCGTTTTCACCAGGATTCCTGCTGTAGCAACTTTTGTGTCAGAGGAGTCCCGGTACATCATCAGCTCCCTGGCACGTGTGACCATAAACTCCTCTGCCAGGCCGCTGATAGGAAGCTGCAGCATGTTGGAATGGCCATACAGAGCAATGCTACTGAGGGATCGCGGGAGCCCAAGCCACCTGCGGAGAAACTGGCTGATGTTTTGTTCCAGCATCTCCACCGTAGACATGGGCACCTCATAGACAAGTAGGGGCCAAAGGAGTCTTGGCAGGATCCCATGTTGGTAAATCCAGGTTTGGAATTTCCCAGGTAGCCCTGATTTGTCTATTGCTGTGAGCCATGATGTTAAATCTGCTTTGGCTTGCAGGAGCGCGTCTGAGTCCCTCAAGGAGCTGTTGAAGACCTTGCCCAGGCTCTTGACAGGTTTTTCTGTCACCGTTGGAATTGGTGTCCCTCCTAAGGCAAAGCGGAACCGATCGGCCACCTTGCCTTTCTTCAGGACCAGAGACCTGGACTTGGTGGGCTTGAAGCTCATCCTCGCCCAAGAGATGAGCCACTCTAGCCCCTGGAGTAGCCATCTGCAGCCGGGAACAGAGGTTGTCATCACTGTGAGGTCGTCCATAAATGCTCTTATGGGGGGCTGCCGAGTATCAGATACACAAACATATATATATATGCATATATATTTTTATGGAGAGAGAGAGAGAGAGAGAGAAAGAGGAGGGCACTGTTGGTTGTGCATGGAGCCAAACAACTGACCAGTAGGTCAGCCCTCAGATTTAAGCAGGGGGACGTCCCGGTCGGGGAGCCTCTGGGGAACACATTCTATAGATTCTATCTTTATCTTTTAGTAATGATGGAAGCTGACATCCTGCATAGGCCTTTTCTATTTCCTGCTGTGTTTAGTAGTCTGTCAAATGCAACTGGCAGATTAAGTAGCCTTTTTTGTTGTTGTTTGTTTTGTTCTGTAACCAGTGTCCCTATTAAGAAACATGCTCATCTCTCCCTATATTCCTGCCATAGTGAATCACAATGACAATATGGCTGGATCACAACAATTTCACTTTCTGTCTAAGCCCTTTTAAGTAATCTGCTTGCACTGTTTTTGAGCTGCTTCATGCCTACCTACTGTAGGTTTCCTATTACCGTATGTTAAAGGAATTGTTTAGATACTTTTCCAAAAAAAAACAAAAAAAACCCACAAAAACACAAAAACAGAGCCAGAGCAAGCCTGGGAGAGTAACAAATGAAAAGGGAAATTAAAATATACAGGTGAAAGTAGAGGGTTAACATATAAAAAGTAAACCTCAACCTCAACCTGGCTTCAGAGACATTCCCACAAAATAGCTACTGTGTGTCTCTGCAGCAGAGAGCAGTGGAGTATTGGGCCATAATAATGGTCCTGCTGTGTGCAGAGTGTTTGTGGACTGTGGCTGAGCTGATGGACATGACCCAGGAATGGGCCTGGAATCAATTAAGTGCGTCTAAAACGTGCCTGTGAATGTAAATACAAGCTCTAGAGCAAACAAACGCTTTTTCCAAGAGTCACACACAAACACAGAAAAATGCATGGGCCAACAAAATAAATCAAACACTCACAGCCCCCCTTGGATAGATATGAGAATGAAGTTGACTCTGTGCTCTTGTATCCACAGAAATTAAAACCAAGTCTGTTCTTCCTGCCTCCTGGCTAATCTAAAGGATTTATCACTGGCTAATTTGAAAAAGCTGAGCAGAAAAGAAACAAAAGTCAAAGAGTGTAACTTCAATCACCCTCATATTATTGTTCCCTCTACTGCCACCATTTTCAGCCCTACTAGGGACGTGTAGCAATTCAAGGAGGAACCAGAGTAGCAGACCGCAGCTCTTACAGCCAAGCCTGTTTACACAGATGGCAGCAAGCTTCATTATTTTTCGTGAGGGGCGTTGAGGAGGTGAGGAGGGACTGGGGAAGAGAACATCGGGTCAGAACTCTTGAAGGGTATTTTGTGTTTAAGGCTCTGGCCAACTCCACCCATCAACTTTCCAGCCCCTCCTGTACCACACAATATTTTAATTTTCACAAGATGAAGGTCTTCAGAAACACAGAACCCTTTTTCAAAAATATAATTCCGTCAAGTCGGTCTTAAATCAAGTAAACTATGAACGCACTTAGTTCACTAAATAATTATAATTATTGATTGATGATTTTTTTTCCGACAAGAATGACAAGGACAAGCTCCTCCTAGCACTACAAATAACATTCTTAGATTGCTTGTACACAGTGGCGTAGCTGGAATGTATTCCACATGGGTTTTCATATGTGTCAAAGGGGCCCGCATGTTTGGCATGCCGCATTGCACACAAGAATAGAGGACAGAAAAAAAGAAAAATTAAAAAAAATGTAAAATACTGAATACAACCTCTCATTACTGCAACTATTTGAGATGTGTTTTTCTTTTTTTACATTCTTGCAAATGTATCAACAACCTTGTCCAAGTTAGTCTTCCCAGACATCTCTCTCTCAATGAAAAGTAATGCCAGGCTTGAGAGGCAAGACTCGCTCATTTTTGAGTGCAGATAAGTCTTGATCAGTTTAAGGTGACTGAAAGTGCGCTCTGCCTGTGCACCTAATGCTGCCTCACTTTCATGCTCTCCCTCAATATATCCTTAATAATAAATGTTATAATAAAGCCTATACATTTCATTTTTATTGACAAAGAAAATTAATGATTTATAATGTATGGCTTTTCTGTCTGTGCCCTGAACAATTATCTGGACTACGCATATATGGATTATTTTATGGATGTAAAGTGGATATTTTTGTCAGAGACAATTCTGTCCACACCACAGAATTATCTCTGTTCATACAGAATGGCTCTGAGGCCTGAAATGTCATGCCCAGGCGGTGGTGGAGTTCAGAAAAAATTAAAATAGCACAGAAGAGCATTATAAGCAAGCACAGTCAAATGGTCCAGAAGAAGCAAATGCAGATTTGAAACTAAATAAAAATAATAATAATAATGATAATAAATAATAATCACGAGTTAACAAATGTATGGGAAACACTCTTAAGTGCAAGCCCGTTACGTTACATGTGGACCATTATTGTTTACAACCACTTTTTATAGATTTAAAAATAGCTGTTAACCTCCATTTATATGGGCGAAATCGCTGCGTTTGTGTGGTTGAGATGATGTAGCACCATGTCGCTGCAGTAGACAGTGCATGTTTACCTGCATGCCGACCTGCTGTAGCGGTGCTCGGTCCCGCATCGCCACAGGCCTGGGCCACCACCCGGATGTTTTCCGCCCCAGTGAGGACCCCACTGTGGCGGAAAAGATCCGGAAGTTTGGCGCATTTGGCTGAATCTTCTCTTAAATGTTTTTTTTTTCAAGCAATACATTTTTCCACTCCACTAGCGGCTTTTTCTGGCGGCATCTGTCTTTTCTTCATCTTTTTTTCATCTCTCGTTTTCGGTCTGGCTCAGTACGCGGCTGAGCCAATCACATTTCAATGGGCCAATGGATCAGCTCAAATCGGCAGGGGTATCCCCCCCTTAATATGCAACATAATGCAGTGACCCAGTCTGACACCACGTTACACTCTGCACTAACCTGCTGCTGCAGAGGAGGCAGCTGCTGCGCTCATTCCGCCTCGGATTTAAACAAACAAACAAACAAACAAAAAATCCTCGGAAGTGTGGTGAAGAGGGCCCGTGGGTTTTCATAACCCACCAACCCCACGTAAACTACGCCATTGCTTGTACTGTGAATCAGGAAATCTACTTGAAATGTATCCATAAACAAGAAAACCTGGTTTGCCATTTAACAAATACACCTTGCAGAATGCAGTTTTTGTTAGCTGGAATCCTCAATTTTAAAGAAAATTAAATAGTAAAGGCAGCCAAAGAAGAATATGGACCTCCCAACTTGTAAATGTTTAGTTTTGTCATTTTATGAACAGGGTTGTGGGATGGAATTACATGGTACAAGGGGAAGTACGGTCACAGACAGATGCCAGAAAATGATAGTGGCCCATCACAATAACAACCTTATGGACAAATCTCTTTCTGTGCCAAATAGCTCAGAAAATCAAGTATAGATAGACTTGAGTAATTGGAAACGGATCCCATGCCAACTGCTTTCAGAGCAACTGGAACTGATGTAATAAAAGGCAGGATTATAGCTTCCTCATTAAGACATGGTGAACACAAGAGAATAGGTGGCTTTGCAATGCAGTTTGATTTAGCATATTCTATTTCTGTTCTTGAGTAGACACATTAAACAAAATATTGAGTGCAACCATTTGTTCTCTGTCAGAAAAAGACCAGGCTCCACAATTCCTTTTTAGGACACAGAGGCAGTAGCCTACACATGTAATTTTGTTGTGCTGGGATAAAGAGTCCTAACAGGCCTCTAATGAATGAATTTGACAGACAAAATATTTGTTCAGTCTCCCTCCAGTTTTTCTTTAAAGATTCTACCATTTCTTATAAATTTATATTTTACTTTAAGTATATTCCATGTGCAGTGTATAAAATAATCCATTTGGTGTGACTGATTAGAGGACTGGCACTGTATGACTCACCTGAGGACCATGGGTGGAATTGATATAACTGGTTATGTACTGGCAGCACCAGCTATCATTTCAGCTCTACATCCTAAAAAAGGTTCAAGTTTCCTTGTGTACAGGCCTTTACACACATAAAGGCTGTTTTTTAATTCTCTTTTTGTTCCTTCCCTGTTTATCACAATCTTTTTTCTTACACAATTCTTTGCTCTAGCCACAGAATTTGTTGAAGACCTGAAAGGTAAGTCCCTTCAAAACTTTCATTTTAGACTGCCTTTCTTCCAGAGAAAAAATCTCTTGATATTATGCTAACACCTGGTAATGATAATGTCGTGCGCTAATAGGGTGCAATTTGGCGATTGATAATAATTTAAAATTAATTATTAATATTAAAAAGAAGGAAGGTCTCTGTGGAAGACCCAGGACACGCTGGAGAGACTATGTCTCTCAGCTGGCCTGGGAACGCCTCGGGATCCCCCGGGAAGAGCTGGACGAGGTGGTCGGGGAGGGGGAAGTCTGGGCTTCCCTGCTCAGGCTGCTGCCCCCGCAGCCCGACCACGGATAAGCGGGAGAAGACGGTACGGTATTAAAAAGAATCCAGGATTCTTATTAGAAATCGATTAATATTGATAAAATAATTGATATTTTGAGGCACACCACCCTGTCTCCAGGGACCGATAACCAAATTGACAGAATCAGAATTTAGTCTAAGAAAGTGTGAAAATCAAGAATGTAGACGGAGCACTGACTGTTATGACTCCAGCATGTATCACAATTATATAGCCACAATAAACACAAACAACAGATGAATTATAATAAGGTTTATAATAAACTGTTATTGTTTAAATAATAAGCAAAACATTAATTACCAACTACACCCAATATGTGTGACAACAACATCAATGAATTCAACGACTGCAGCAGCAGTAACCCTCAGTATCACTGGTAATGATAAACAGCAAATCACAGCAGAAACAATAAAAGTAATCACTGATGATGAAGAATATATGTGTGTGTGAGTGGGTGTGTGAAGGAGGTGCAAGGGGAGGAGAGAAAGAGAGGGTGTGTCCTGAACCAAAATGTTGACAGAGGGACATGTCCTGTCCTCTCGAGGGCCAAGATGGAGACTCACCACATGAACAAAGAGGAGACAAGGGGATAGGTCTTTTGAGCCTCACGTGCTACAGTGGCGACCCTTTTAAAATTCAGGCACGCACTGGACGGCACCTTTAATGTCTGTGTGGTGTGAGAGAGGTATATACTGTATATGTGTGTGTGTGTAAAAATAGAGAGGGAGAAAAGAGAAAGAAATAGAGAGAGAGACCCAAAGGAAGGTCGTCACCTACAGTTGATAATTACAGTATCACTACACAATAACAGAGCCAGTAAACCAAAGTCTACCTGGTCTGATATTGCTCTTTTAAACAGCGATACTCTATTTATGAACTGATCACAGGGTGGACAACGCAAAATAAAAGATGGAGCACAAATTCAAATGGTTCTCACAAGAACAAAGATAATACACACTCTAAACCAATTTGGCCCTGTCCGGACCTAAGCCGCTTACTTTTAGTTGCTCGGGAGTTTGGATGAAAAGGGATGAAAAAGTAAAACGTCCATTTTGGGAGTCTGCGGCTGCGCGCTTGGTCCGCGGCTGCACATTGGGTTCGCAACTTGCACGCTGGGTTCGCTGTGGGCTCTGGATCCACTGTGCCCTCCTACTGCACTCTGGGTCCTCGGAGTGATCTCTGTGGTGTTCAGGTGGTTCGCCTCACATCCCTCTGACGGTGGCGAGGTACTGGCTTGTCCAGTGGCAGCAAGGACAAACCATTGATGGAGGACGAAATGCTTTGTTAGGCTTCTAAAAAAGTTGGTGCGCTCGTCCTCACAGATACCCGATCAGCTGATTGTACCGTGATATGCGTCGAGTAAAAAAGGAAAAATACAACAAAAAAACTGCAGTCTATGTGTTCATCCTGCAAGTAGAAGACTGTGACCTGGGTTGAAGATGTAAAGAAAAGAAAGAAACAAAGTTTGTTGTGTGCTCCCTTTTGGCGGTAAGGTCACGAGGAAGCCTGGAGCTCTCTACTTTATGACCAGATGCTTACGAATGCCTTAGGGGATTGCCTTGGCTGTGGTCTTGTTTTTAAAAACTTTATGATGTCATTGGGGATCCCTGCGGGGTAAACCTGGCAGAGGTTAATGTCCATGCAGAATTTGGGTTTGAATGAAAGTTACACCTAAGTGGGGAAACCAGCAGGTGGTGGCACCAGCTTCTAACAGTCATGAGAGACTCTAGGTCAAGCTTTAAAAGTTGCATATAGGCCTCTCTCTGTCCTCAGGCCCACATGGAGTATAGATTCCAACAATAAAATGCCAAATTGCTTCCAGTTGAGAGTTTTTTCTTTTTGATATTTCCAGAACAAATAGAGTTAAGTAATATAACGAGAAGTCTATCTGCATGGCTCCTGTTGACAGTAGTTTTTGGTACAACATGCAGTGCAGTTCTGCTCAGCAAGAAAACACAATGCACAGCAGAAGCAGAGCCCACCATCAGTTGGCCTTTAGTCTTATGAATGTTTACAGACTGCATCAAAGAAACATTGAAAACAAGACGGTTATTCTAATGGTGAGAAAAAGATTTGTAAAAGCCTTGTATTTGGTGAACTATTCAAAATAACTTTCTGTGGTTCCAATCGTTTAATTGTTAACCTTACTGGCAGGTTGGTACTCTTGGACTTTTCTGAGACTGGCAGTAAAACTGGCATTATATATTGCAGATTTGTAAAAATTATTTCAGTACAAAGTCATAATGACTGCACACAAGGCTATGTTTAGCCTTTTTTTGACTGGGGTGGCCCAACAGGGGCACTGTCCTAAAACAGGTTGGTCATTCAAAATTGATGTAAGATTCCTCTTTCTAAACACACTGCCTGGCCAAAAAAAAATTGCCACCTTGATTTAACTAAGCAAATAGGTACGAGCTTCCTATTGGATAATGACTGCATGGGCGATTATCTTTCAGCTGGCAACAAGTTGTTTAACCCCAGCTGATACAATGAGTAGCTTTTCATTTCTTAAACCATTTCTTAATTTTCAAATCATGGGGAAAGACACATTCTATGGTTGTGAAGATGTTTATCTGTTTAAGAAGAGCTAAATCATTGACATGAATCAAGCAGATAAAACATTTAAGGAAATTGCAGAATTGCTAAAAAAAAGTGGGGTTAAGAGCTGTCCACGGCATTATTAAAAACTGGAAGGATAGTGGGGAACCATCGTCTTTGAGGAAGAAATGTGGTTGGATAAAAATCCTAAATGATTGTGATTGCTGATCACTTAAAGAGACTGTGAGGAGTTTTTAAGTAATTACAAAAAAGTCTCACTTTTTGATGTATGCCTGATCAAAATACACACTTATTGATGAGTTTTATAGCATCTAAATAGGTTATCTATAAATGCTATTCTTTAGCCTCCTGGTCGGGTCGTACAGGGCTGGACTGGCCTGGATACTCAACTTCAGGAACAAGACAATTAAAACTAGAGCGAATTTATATTATTTTATTATTTATATTACATGTCCGAGAGCGCTGGGCTGTAAGTAGCGATATATAGCCGTCTACAACTACGATAATAACTTTTCCCCGCATTGCTTGTCGTCACACATCAAAAACTACCGCTATGTAACTAGAAAGAGATACATTACCTCGTCGCTTTGCATCCTGTAAGTTGTTGAAAAAGAAGTTGTAAAGCAATGCAGAGTTCCGACAAAGATCCATGCTGCATTCATTAGCATCACAACAAACACATTTGGCTTCACGTCTCTGGTGCGTTCAAGTTGTAGTCAGAAGTAGGAATTTTGAGCTCTGAGTGGGAAACTAAAACTGGAACGTCCCCCGAAGTCTGAATTTCCTACTGGGAACTCGGTGAAACCTCGCCACCCCGAGGCGTCAATCGAAGATGGATGCCCCCAGTGTGAACAGCTATTTAGCTCCTGTAATAATCCATTTATTTGCACTTCTGACTGGGGTGTGTCGCTCTAGATCAGCTGTATACGTAGTATTGCTACATTTATATTTATAAAAATGCTGCCATAGTGATAATCACATTCTTCATACAACAACGCAGGGCGTGCTAACAACAGCTAACAATAGCCTGGTAGTTAGGCATGTTTTTTTCTGACTTCAACTGGAACGCCGATAAGTCGGAGATGATGTCCCTCCCATTTCCGAGGTTACAGGAACGCAGCATTACGCCGGCGATAAATTCTCCTCATAGCACCTTTAAATATTTGGCCAAATCAAAGTGAAGCAAAAAAAAGTAGAATTAAGGGGTATGTTTGATAGTAAAATAAGAGCATTTCCACACACACAACGTGAAGAGAATTTAAGGGAGTCGGGACCAGTGTTTGGGAAGTTACTTTTTAAAAAGTAGTGTTTGCTTGTTACTTGTTACTTCTGAAAAAAGTAACTTATTACTTTACCGAGTTACCCTCTATGAAAGTAACTTGTCACATTACTCCATACTTTTACGTTACTTTTACATTGCTCGACTTTGGACATAACCCAATATCTGTTCCTATGTGAAGGCCTACAAAAAGTTCTACTACAGAGAACATAACAGTTATTTATTTTGTGCTCTTTATCTTACAAAATGTCACATACCCTGTGTAATGAGAGCTCCTGCCCAACATTTCCACATTTTGCTTCTGAAATAAGCAACCTGGTTAATAAAAACAAGCCCAAAATAAGCAACCTCCAGCTATTTCCTTTCCCTAATGTAATATACTACTTTTTAAAAACAGAAATCTACATAAAGTGTGTTAATTTTCGTCTACATTACATTTCAATATCACAGTACCAAGTATCTATTCAAGAAAAGACTGTTGCTTATAATAAACAGACCTTGCAACTTTGCCTCTAGAGCATGCCCCATGTGCGTGAGTGTGTTTGGGGGCGTGCGCGATAACCAGGAAAAAAGGAAGTGGACAAACTGCCTACTGCAGTCGTGTTTTGCTTTATGTTCGGAGCTGCAAGATAATCAGGGGGATTCACACAGACAGAAGAGCCTCAGGAAGAAACTTCATGTTTAGAAACAAGCCCAAAAAACCACAACCCACGGCCGTGACTCACGAGATTTGTGGCCCTTTGAAGCTTATAACGAGAAGACTCGTTGGCTGGTGTCTGTGCGAGCAGCTGGGGAGGCAGCATCGGTGTCAGATCTGTCTGGGGGAAAAGTAACATCACGCCACATTAAAAAAGGAACTACGTTTTGTTACCAAATTTTCAGTATTAGCGCGTTACTTTAATTTTTACCCGAAAAAGTAGTTACATTATTGTAATCAGTTATTGTAATCAATGTTGTTTGTAATACACTACAAAGTAACACGTTACACACTGATTGGGACTGAACAGCTGTGTAGCCTTAAGAAAACCACTAATCAGTAGGCTAACTATAAAAGGCATCCGTTTGTTAGGGAGCATAAAGGACTGTGGAGGAATGGAAGAAGGTCATGTGGTTCGATGAGTCCAGAATTACCCTGTTCCAGAGTGATGGGTGCATCCGCATAATAATAGAGACAGGTGAAGTGATGCACCCATCATGTCTAGTGCCTGTTGTACAAGCCTGTGGGGGCAGTGCTATGATCTGGGGGTGCTGCAGTTGGTCAGGTTGGTTCAGCAACATTATGGCCCAAAGAATGAGGTCATAATGAATACCTGAAAGTGAAGGATAAGGTTATTCCATCAGTAGATTTTATTTTCCCTAATGGGACGGGCATATTCCAAGATGACAATGCCAGAATTCATTGGGCTCAAATTGTGAAAGAGTGATTCAGGGAACATGGGACATTATTTTCACATATGGATTGGCCACCACAGAGTCCAGACCTTAACCCCATTGAGAACCTTTGGAAAGTGCTGGAGGAGGCTTTGCACAGTGGTCAGACTCTCCACAGCGAATGCTTGCTGTAATAAAAGCTAAAGGCAGTAATGTGTGTGGTAAATATGTGCTAAAAGTTATTATTTAAAGTACTCCAAAATTGCAAGAACACTCCATTACATTAAAAAATATATCGGTTGTTAAAAAAATGCATACATTTTAGTCAGTGCTCCCATATCAACATCTAGTCATATTTTTTTCAGTTAGACATTGAGCCAAATCTGATTTATAATTTCCGTTTGGACTTACTCATATTCTATACTTTACCTTTGATCAGATTTGTAAACCTTCTTCCACAATGTAAAATATTAACAAAGCATTTTGTTAATAACTGAAAAATTAAACTACTTGCATCCTGCTTAAACAGCCAACGTTAGTCCCCTTCCAGGTAAGATGGAGAGCCAATTTTTGACTTGGATTTTAAACAAAAACAGTCTTACAGATCACAACAATTATAGCATAAACACAGGGTCTTGTCCTTTCAGACACACACACTGTGTATTCACAAACAAAGCGGGAAACATTTTCAAACATACTCAGTCAGTCGTAATAGAGGCACATCAGTTATTGTGCTTTACAAATGCACACAGTTACTATGAGAATACATTGAGCTTTCTGTGACCAATTGAATGTACCTTATTTATTTGGTTTACAATGTTAAGTAGTATTTATGCATGTGTATATTGAGATTTTATCATGAAAACATGCACAATACATGATTATTATTTTATGCAGCAATTCATGCATGACTTTATGATAATTACTGAACCCAGTGCTCATGTGTTACCGTAGTTTTATTTTTAATGTATATACTGTGCCTCAGAAATATTTATGTATGTTACAAAGGTGCATATAATTTGTATATTAATTCATGCTAAAAAGAATTATTCTTCATAAATAGTAAGTCGTGACAAAATGTGATTTATAAAAAGTATAATGCTGTTAAGTGTATTGCAAAGAGTCTCATAAACTTAGTTTCCTACTTTAGCCAGAGGCAACCATACCTGCGATGATTTGCTGAGCTGTGAGAGTTTTCATACTGGTTCACAAATATTTATTATTATCTGCCAAATTTTGCCTCAAGTTGTGATTGAAGCTACTGCAGTGCGATGTAGTAATCTGCCAGCCTATTGGTTTCAGGTCAAACAAACCACTCTGGAGTTCAGTTGTAGGTAAACAGAATGTTAATGTTTAGCCTCCACTGGGAACGTCCTGGAGTCAGATTTGGGGGTACGAGTTGAGCCTTGCTATGCTCCGTCTCCAGAGGTAGTAACAGAAGCGTGATATTATCTGAGAGAGGGGACATGAGGACTCAGTGGAGACATGAGCGCTGTACGTCTCTGCCTTTGTGGGGCAATGCTGTGTCACCTACATTATTGCAGTGTGAATTGACACAGATAATGGGGCCTCACAGAAATTATGTGAGTGTCTCAAGATGTAAATATAGCAGATGCTTGTTGCAGCACTTTTGCATGAAGGCACAGTGAGTTGGACTAGAGTTTATACGTTGGTGCCACATATGTCCTTAAGAACTTGAGACAAACAAGGGAGGCTGTCCTATATTGGAAAAGCTACTGCAAATGATCCAGGTGAGAAAGAACCCTTAAGCTGTCATTTTATGGGCTATTAGTATAGTTAGCCTGTGCTCAATAATGGTTGTATTACTGTAAGATAACCTGTTTTAACACAAGAACCATAACTTTGCAAATCTCCTGTGTCTCCATGAAAGCATTTGCAGCATGTATTAATTTGGGAATTAAAGCAGTGCTTTGTTTCATTTATCAGATTCTGACTATTTTTTCTGCTTTCTTCACAAACACCAAAACACCAACTCATTACTCAGAGAACAGTGAGTGATCTTCTGATACGATAACTGTGACAAGCCCAGTGACTG
The DNA here is from genome assembly GCA_036419115.1 of Scarus forsteni. Classification (NCBI taxonomy): domain Eukaryota; kingdom Metazoa; phylum Chordata; class Actinopteri; order Labriformes; family Labridae; genus Scarus; species Scarus forsteni. Next base: position 12,129,614 of record JAZDUH010000049.1, on the reverse strand, counting down.
ACTGTTCATCTGGCTTTAGCGGGATGGGGGATGTGTGTTGGGAGTCTCTGTCCTGGAATAGCTCCCTTGCCTTGGAATGCCCTGGGGAATGTGCCACTTGGGGCTTGATTGGACAGGAAGGGAAGTACTAGTGATGGGAATTATGGCTCTTTTTAGAGAACCGGCTCTTTCGGCTCGGCTCACGAAAAAGAGCCGGTTCTTTCGGCTCCCAAACGGCTCTTCAGATTTTTTTGTTGCTTTAATCAATATATTGCCAATAGTAATGTAAAATTATGCACAAAATGAATAATAATGTAAAAAAAATCCTGCTTTATACTTTTTTATTTATATATGTTTATTATATAAAGATAAAGTTCTCATGTGCCTGTGAAGGTTGTTTGTGGAGCCAGCACAATAGGAGATTTTAATATTGCAGACTCTACATTCTGCTTTTGTTTGATCAACATAATTAAAGTGGGTCCAGATTATACTCCTTTTCCTGCTGTCACTCATTTTCTTTACTTTTACCTTTCTGCATTTGTGTAGAATGGCCTTGTCGCTCCTCGTTGCTCCTTGCGCTTTTTCTCCCTCATCTCCCTCTCTGCTCTCTTGCCCTGTTCATGTGCTGCTGCTGCTGCTGTGTGTGTAGCTGCCGCCCCTCCCCCCTCTGCTCAGTGCACTAATGGTGCATTTCAGTTGTAGTCGGAAGTCGGAATTTCCGAGTTCCGAGTAGGCAAATGCAACTGGAACACCCCCTGAGGTTGGAATTTCCTTCTGGGAACTCGGGGGAACCTCGCCAGCCCCAAGTTAACAATCGAAGATGGCTGCCCCCAGTGTAAACAGTTATTTAGCTCCTATAATAATCCACTTATTTGCACTTCTGTCCAGTGTGTGTCGCTCTAAATCAGCTTTATACATAGTATTGTTAGACTTATATTTACAAAAATGCTGCCATAGTGATAATCACATTCTTTATGTGATATTTGTGAACAACAACGCAAGGCGTGCTAGCAACGGCTAATAACAGCCTGGTAGATCGGCACCTTTTTTTCGACTTCAACTGGAACGCCGATAAGTTGGAGGTGACGTCACTCACAGTTCCCAGTTCCGAGGTTAATGGAACGCAGCATAAGCGCAGACACAGAGACGACACCACACATATTGACCAATCATGTGCGGCTTCAAGAGAAAAAAAGAGAAAGAAAAAAAGAGAAAGAAAAAAAAAAAACAACCAAAAACGGCTCCCGTCGTTCACTTCAAAGAGCTGGCTCTGAGCCGCTACGTTCGCGACCGACACATCACTAGGAAGTACGTTCGTCTCTGAGTGCTTAGTAAGTAGGGAGCATTACTCATCAGAGGATTCATGAATCTGTGTAGAGATAGTTGAGAACCAGTTTATCATTATGTTAGTTTTGTTAGCAGTTTGACACTCAGGTTGGTTTGGGTCTCAGTACTGCTTCTGTGATGTTTATATCTTGTTTATGGGGACATTTGTTACCTTTCCAAGCTGTGCCTGTGTTAGTGCTCTGTCTCAGACTTTGTGAAAAAATATATCTGCCTTGTTCAACAAAGAGGAGCAGACCTCAGACAGGCAGTCCATTCAACCTCATGCTTTACAGGTTGACCTTTAACCTCAAGCCCCTGTTTGACCAGAGTTGGCTATGCAACCGCTGGTCGGCATAGCCAGCGGTTGCTGGCTATGCAGACCAGTATAGCCAGCAACTATGCTGGTCTGCATAGTTGCTGGCTATGCTGCATGCTGGGTCAGCATGCTGGTCTGCATGCTGACCCAGCTAAATGCTGGGTCAGCATTTAGCTGGGTAATCACAAGCCATCAGCAGTAATTAGTGTAATTTTATCAGAGATAAAATTAGCAACTCTTCACCTCCAGCTGAACCTGCCATACCTTTAAATGTAGTAGTAGTTAGACCTGAGTTGGACAGTTTCTCTGCGATTAGCCTTCAGGAGCTAAATTCTCTCGTCTCCTCCTCTAAATCATCAACCTGCCTTTTAGACCCGATCCCAACTAAACTATTCAAGGAGGTCTTTCCTCTGGTTTGTCCATTGTTGCTGGAGACAGTAAATATATCTCTATCAACAGGCTACGTACCACAGTCTTTTAAAACAGCAGTAATCAAACCCCTCCTTAAAAAACCTAACCTCGATTCAGGAACATTAGCTAACTACAGGCCTATTTCTAACCTTCCATTTGCCTCAAAGATCCTGGAGAAAGGAGTAGCTGATCAGCTAGGTGACTTCCTTCAAGACAATAGCCTGCTTGAGGACTTTCAGTCAGGATTTAGAGCTCATCACAGCACAGAGACTGCTCTAGTTAAAGTAACCAATGATCTACTTTCAGCTTCAGATGAAGGACTGCTCTCTGTTCTTGTTTTGTTAGATCTAAGTGCTGCTTTTGAATCCATTGATCATGATGTTCTTATACAGAGATTAGAGATGTTACTTGGGATTACAGGGACCGCCTTAAATTGGTTTAAGTCCTACTTTTCTAATAGATATCAGTTTGTACACGTGAACAACAAATCCTCTGTGTACACTAAAGTAAGTTACGGGGTTCCTCAAGGTTCGGTGCGAGGTCCAGTTCTCGTCTCTATACATATGCTTCCCCTTGGTGATATCATGAGGAAATACTCTGTTAATTTTCACTGCTACGCTGATGATACACAGCTTTATGTATCACTGAAGCCAGGTGAGACAAACCACTTAGATAAACTAGATGCCTGTTTAAAGGACATCAGAACCTGGATGGCAAGAAATTTTCTTCTTCTTAACTCAGATAAGACAGAGGTTATTGTGCTGGGCCCTCGACACCTTAGAGAATCCTTTTGTAGTGATTTAACTGCCATAGATGGCATTAGCCTGGCACCAAGCACAACTGTTAGAAATCTAGGGGTTCTATTTGATCAGGATTTATCCTTTAACTCTCACATAAAGCAAATTTCAAAAACAGCCTTTTTTCATCTTTGTAACATCGCTAAAATCAGGCCTATCCTGTCCCAGAGCGATGCTGAAAAGCTAGTCCATGCTTTTGTTACCTCTAGAGTGGACTATTGTAACTCTCTGCTTTCAGGCTGTCCCAGCAAGTCGCTTAAGACACTTCAGCTGGTCCAAAATGCTGCAGCACGTGTACTGACTAGAACGAGGAGAAGAGACCACATTACTCCAGTATTAGCTTCTCTGCATTGGCTTCCCATTAAATATAGAATAGAATTCAAGATTCTTCTCCTCACCTATAAAGCTCTCAGTGGACAGGCACCAGTCTATCTTGAAGAGCTTGTAGTCCCGTACAACCCCTCTAGAACATTGCGCTCCCAAAATGCTGGCCTACTTGTGGTACCATCAATCTCCATAAGTAGTATGGGAGGTAGAGCCTTCAGTTATCAGGCTCCTCTGCTCTGGAATAATTTACCGACCACAGTTCGGGAGGCTGACGCTCTCTCTACCTTTAAGGTTAGACTTAAAACATTCCTCTTTGATAAAGCTTTCAGTTGGGGACCAGCTTATAGTTTATAGTTTATAAATTTGTTCCTAAATTAGACTCATAGTTTAGATGCAATAGGCCTAGACTGCTGGGGGGATCTGGCACATTGGGCTCTATCACTCTCTCTCTCTCTCTGCATCTGCTTTTGCCCCTTTTGTTTGCTCCTGTACTCGTCTCTGGCTCTTGTCTTGTAGGTGGCCTGGGATCCTGGTGGAGACTTCCTGCTGCTGTGGAGTCACAAAGCCTCAAAACTACAATTATAAACATGACACATAGTTGGCCATTTTACTAGGAACACTCCATTCCCATTATCATTATAGCTGTTCATGTAGATATTAGCATGATCTCCATATCCATGATCAATACATCTACAGTATCTACTTTTTAATTACCACATAGGCATGAGGTCCCTCTGAAAATGGGATGTCACATCTCAAGAGGCCTTTAACAAATTTATACTTAACGGAGACAAATATGGTAGGGATGCACTTGTGGTCTGGGCACCCATGAGTTCGTCACTACCATAAATTCTTATTTTCAGTAAGAATATCTAAGATTATACTTCTAGAAAATGATCACCACAACCATTCAGACATGAGGACCCTCCTGAAAATGAGATGTAGCATCTCAAGAGGCTAACCTCTAATAAATCAGACGACAGGTCTATGGTTCATGGATCTGTCCCTAACTTTAGTTCGTACTTTAGTCTTACTTGTCTCCTCTTACCGCCCTTCCTTTGCCCTCACACCCAACACAGCATCGTGTGGATTTGCTGTTCATCATGAGACTGGGATCCACATTCAGGATTTCCTGCTGCTTAACAGAAGGTTTTTTCTTGCCGCCATGATGGAGGGATTCATGATTGGCTATATGGATTCATGTTGGGTGTTGGATGTATATGTTTGTATATATATGTATATGTGTATTTTATATGTATATATGTATCTATGCATATATGTGTATCCATAAAATGAAGAGCTTTATGCTCTATTTTAAAGTGTCTTGAGATAACACTTGTTATGAATTGGCGCTATACAAAGATTGATTGATTGATTGATTGATTGTCTACCAATAAGCAGGGACTCTTGGGTGCTGGTTTGGCAGAGTGGTTCGCAACCAGGCACCCCATGTACATGCGTCTGCCGGTCCAGGTTCGAATCCCGCCTGTGACCAGTTTGCAGAGTGTCTTCCCCTACTCTCTTCCCCCTTTCACAAGCCTATCCACTGTCTCTCTCCTATCACTAAAGGCACAAAATGCCCAAAAAATACATTGAAAAAAAAAAAAAGGCAGGGACTCTTCAAAGTCTGGAGGTATTACTGCTCTTATAAAAAACAGGCTCAAACAAGGGCACATTTGCCTGCAGGTACAGTCAATGCAATGCTGATAAATAGAAAAGATTAGAGGAAGCTGAGTGACACTGAAATTTGGAGAGAGAATGCTGTGAAGTTTTTCAATTTGCTTTGGCCTGCTTAATTTCCCATTTTTCAAACCACCAGCAGCTTCTAAGCCAGCAGCCAGAGGAACAGTGTAAAGACAGTGCAGGCAGGACTGTACAGTCAGACCAGTAGAAGCCAGCAAGAGAGGGTATCACACTCTCACGTCTGAGCCTGCTGGAAGTGATGGCCCTGCATGAGTCCTATGTAAACTCTGTGTTCCTGCTCTCACTCCCTGCCTTGCAAACCAAAATCTCTGCCACAACATCCCTGACAGAAGGACTACTCCCACTGCCATGTTTGCTCAGCTGTGCTGGCTTTGTGTCGGTGTATCTACCCCCTTCGTTCCAGCTCTCTGGCTGTTTTCTCCCACTTTTGCTGTTTAGTTTTTTTTTCTTTAACCAGTTTGTAGCTTCATTCTGTTCTTGTCCTTTGTTTGGTTTTAAAAGATCACATTTCCAAGGATTGATTGCAGGGAGGTCAATAGTTTTAGGAGAGGCAACAACCTAAGGATGTCTTCTATATTTGACTGCATAGTGTCACAGTGGTGTCAACGTGTGCAGTAGTCATGTAGACACTACTTTGCCGTGCCTGCTGTTTATGTTTGGACTGTGATGGCTTTGACTTACAACAGAAGAATCCAGATTTGTCCATGCACTCATACTTTGAAATTGAATAACTCCAGTTTAGCAAGCATGGCTTAACAACATTGTGTCTTGTTCCCGACATTTTTTCCTGACAGCATTTGATGAGACCAATTTGATCTTGTATGGTGATGTCAATATTAATGCATTACCACAGTTGAAACATCATAAGTTATTGTAGAAGTTGTTAGTGAGATTAATCTTAATATGTTATCATTACCTGAAAAAATACGTATCCGTTTGCGTCTTGGTGGTGGCCCAAGCCCTGAAACTCCAGCACACTCATCTTCATCATCGCAGTCACCGCTCTCGAATCCTTCTTCCTCCTCATCGCTCAATCCTTCCACTCCACTTCCAGTACCAGGGGACCAGTCTCTCCAGCGCTTCTCAGGTACTGTTACCTGCTGCACCAACTGTGGAATGAAAAGGAAGAAGGTAAAGCTATTATGGATAAAAAGTCAACGGCCCGAATACTGTTAGTGAAGCATTTTGTGGCTGAAATATGCCTTTGGTTTAAAAAGCTGTGAAAATATAATGGCTGCCTTTTGATCTGATAGTGTACTCTATGATTATACTAGAATGGGGGTGGAATCTCGAAAAAAAAATTCCATGATCTCACTGTATTTTATCAAAGTTTAGTTTTGAACACTGGGCAGGAAAACATTTTGTAACCTTTTAAAAACTTGTTTTTAAGTAAAAACATGATTAATTTAAAATGGTGGGGCTGTCTTTTTGTGTAATTCCCTGGTAAAACGTTGTAATAATTAGGCATAGTAGTGTGATGTGCAGCAGTGCTGTTCCTGATCAATATTATTGTCCTGAGTAGCTGTGTCTAGGCAATACTAGAATGACACAACATATAAAAAATCTGATCAAAAGTGTGTGTTAAAGCCACAAGAGCTAAAATGAGACGTTCAAGCAAAAAAAACAATTCTCATATATTGTTTTATTAAAAATGTTGAGGTGCATTTTCAAACTTGACTGAAGCCTCTTATGTCAAGGAGATCTGACTTAAGAGAAAAAGCATCTGTTTAACTTAATAATGCCCATAATGGGTTGCCACAAAGACCAGTCCTGTTTACTGTGAGCTTCGGTGGAGCTATCAACATATTAGCAATATATTAACAAATATTCGGAAAATATCTAGGAACTTTAAAAATAAAAATAAAAAAATCCTCCTGACCAACACAAGAAGGGGAAATGGAAAACCACAATTGAGTGTAATGGTCAGATTACTCTGCAGCTATTATGTAACAATTTTGTTGTGTAGTTTTAAAGTAGCGTAAAGGTTCTATTCTGTCTTTTAATTAAAAAAGAAATTACAGTAAGCTTTTGGACGACTGGAAGGGCCATTCTTTGACCAGGTTTACTGTACGTCCTGAGGGTCCTGCCAAGATAACAGATGTATCAAATTCTAGCCTTCCCCCTTAATCTCCCTTCCATCCCTCCTTTTTTATTGATTGTTTACATCACTGTGCATTTGTTGTTATTTTTGTTATCTCTGTGTATCTCTCTCTGCTCGGGAAATAAAAACCAAATTCAGGGAGCACAAGTCTTTAAAAACTTGAAAGCTCAATCACAGACTAACATCAGTCAGTGTAGAGAGGGAACACACACGACTTTATTCCCTGCTTGGCTGCCCAACAAGCTTTCATTCATTCTCTACATTGAGGCCATACACACAGGATGACCACAACATTTTTGAAAGCCTGGTCACTCGAGGAGCAGCTGATCCATAGGAACATTCTGAATTCTGCTTAGGCTTTCAGCATGCTAGGATCTAACTGAAAACCCCCCACTGTTGACTATATCTGCCGTTTTTATGCATTTAACACAAACAAACATGCGTGCACACACCCAAACACCCCTCACACACAATTTGTGTATATATATATATATATATATATATATATATATATATATATATATATATATATATATATATATATATATATATATATATATATATATATATATATATATATATATATATATATATATATATATATATATATATATATATATATATATATATATATATATATATATATATATATATATATATATATACATATATATAGATAGCGATATAAAGATAGATATATATATATGTATATATATATGTCTTATATCTCCACAGACAACACAGCTGTCCTTTTTTGTATGGACTGAGGAATACTTTCTTTCAAAGTTCTTGTGTGCTCTTTCTTGTTTGTCACCAACACCAAGCTGTTCAAATTTTTCTAATATTTCTTCTTGAGTTTTTAGGAACTTCAGAAGGCTGTCAAAGTGGTTTGCAGTAGTAACGTTATTACTGAGGTTTAGATCAGGTAGTTTGCTTTCTATGCATTTAGTTACCAGTGGATTTTTGATTGCTTCTTTCTCTCCAAGCTCTGTAAGGTCAGTCAGGGCTTTTTCCACCATCTGGAACAGGTCGACAACTTTTCTTGGTTGATTTGCTCTCACCACAGGAAATCTCCAACCATTTAATAGGGCAATTGTAGATTAACTTCCATATTTATTTTCAAGAACTCTAAAGATGTCGTCTGCAGAGTCGTATGTAGAAAGTCGAAGATCACTTCAGTTAAGCCAGTTGGTTCTCCTTGCCTTTGAAAGTTCTCCTAGTCTTTCTTCCATCTGTGAAAGTCCCTTTTGCAACCATGAAACCTGGGCAGACTAATTGGCTTGATTCTCACAATGGCTTGTGGTCCTGTTTGTTGTAATTGCCATCAAAGTCAATACAGATGCACCTTTTTTCTCCTCTTCAATTCTTTGTGCAAACACAAAGTCTGCTCTCCTCCCTTCAAGCTTGTTATGTAACACTTTTAGACCTGTGACTTTGTCGTCTTGGCTGGCTTTGTCTGTGTCTGGGATCCACAGATCCCAAGATGCAAGGCTTTTTGTGACCTCTTTGACCAGCTTCTCCATGAACACAAATTGCATTTCATAGCCATCACAATGAACAGCAGTGACAGGTGTTGCAGCAACATTCTCACAAGCCCTCCCAGCTTCTTGGATTGCAGCTTTAAGGTCTATCTGCCCCTATTGAGACCAGAGGTTGGTTTGCACAATTTCTCTTATTTCATTTAATGTTGTCTCCCATTCATCAGTTGTCTTTTCCAGGTCGACCTCCTGTTGCTTGCTAAGCTTTCCATCAGGACCATCAGCTTCTATTTCTGCCAGCAGACTAGCCCTGTAGTCATCATTTGCATCACTGACATTTCTTGCTTCAGAACTGAGCCTCCTGAATTCTTCTCGAAGCTCTACATTTGTAAGGCTCTGTGCTTCTCTGCTCAGGAAATTATCCAATTTAGTAAAATTACTTTTAGCCAAAGTCCTCTCTTGCTTGAGGTGCTTGACAGTCTTCCCAAAAGCTTCTTCTGCCATATTGTGAAGCAGTTTTTGTTGCATTAAAGATGATTTTCCACATGTGTCAACAGCTTTCTCTTTTAAGGCCATTTATCCTCCTGAGTCTTCACAGCCACACTGGTTTTCAACTGTCAAGTTCTTTAGGGGTTACTTACAGGATGCCTGAACTTGTAAAGGCTAAAGGTAGGACTTCAGAAGACACAGGACAACCCAATTCCTTTTTCATGAAGATTACTTTCCCTTTATTTGTCTTCATAGGAATAAGTTGAAATCCTGAAAAAAAATTGACAATAAACATTTCAATTTAACAAAATGTCACTTAAATCAACCTCCATTAACTAAAGTAAACAGATTAACTGACCGCTGGTATCTCTGAAGTCTCCTTTTTGCTCCTGCTCCTGCTTCTGCTCCTGCTGCACATTTCCCTGCAGCTCCTACCTGCCTGTCTAATTAAGCAGCATGCTGCTCAGCTGCTCATGCTTCTCTCTCGCTGCCCTTCTCTACTCTGCCTTCCTTCTTTGCAGCAGAAAAAATGATCAAGCAGACCACCAGCACTACCATAATGTATTCAAAAAGTAAGCTAATCAATTAATAATTTAAAAACATTAAATATCTTTCATGTTTTGGCTTGACAACTACATTATCTATTTTATATATTAAAATTAACAGAAGGGGTAGCACGATGGTGCAGCAGGTAGTGCGCGTGCCCCAAGGCAAGAAGGTACTGGGTTTGATTCCCGGGTCAGACAGGGACTTTTCTGTGTGAAGTTTGCATGTTCTTCCTGTGCATGTGTGGGTTCCCTCTGGGTACTCTGGCTTCCTCCCACAGACCAAAAACATGCTCATTAGGTTAATTGGTGACTCTAAATTGCCCTTGAATGAATGAATGAAATTAACAGAACCACAACTGAATAAAATTTTATTTTGTGACTAAAATTCAAACTTGGACAAAATGTGTGAACACATGTAGCATTAGATGAACAGCAGATAAGAAGTTTTAAATAAGAAAGTTTGGGGATTTATAAAGACATTTTTTGCACAATCTGTGACATAGCATGTACTGATTTTGTTCACAGAGGGTGTAAAAAGACTGCCTGAGGCACTGTGACAATGCACTGTGACAATGCACTGTGGCTTCTGCCCACCGGCAGACTGACTCCACAACACCTGTCGGATCAAGGTGTGAGGAGATTTGTGTTTGTGTCAAATATGGCACCGCATATTGTAGCATGGCTTAGCAAAGCTTTATATCCAGCAAATCCTTTACATATTTTTACACATGTGGATGAGACCTTGTGTGTGTTATTTGCATGAAAATGCCGCAAAACAACCCAGAGCAAAAAGACAGTAAATAAACAAAAGACACATTTTCCTTCGGTATGTCTTACACTAAGGGAAGAAATCTGGCCCCTGTACTTTTGCCTTCCCACTCCTCTGTGTATGGAGAATTGTACTGGAGATGGCTATGGTACTCAGAAGGACACATGTAGAATGTAATCAGCACAGCAAGCATCCAACAGGCAACAATGTTTTCCTGAAAGAGCACAAGCGAGAACCAGCTTAAAGGCTTCACACAAAGCCCAAACATGTGGCTGATTGCTCAGTGAAGGCCAGCCCAGACAGACATAGAAACCGCAAGTCTGTCACTACCTCCCACACATGACATGAACTCCACACAGGGTCACTGTCTAATACGTCAGCTGAAGTTGAGCTGAAAAGCTCAGCCAATGTTTGACCTGCACTAACAGAAATGAACCTGCACTCACTGATCTCTGGCTCTGTGTTATTACATGAACTGGCTTTGACATACTGGTACACATCTGACCGTAAATCCCATAGATCTGAACATGAAGAAATTAGTATCCTCTGTATAATTAAATGACTTATCAAGGTGACCAAGCACTAATAAGCAGGAAAAGTTATTAAGGGTTATTTAGAGTTATTTAGATTTAAAGAGTATCTATCGAAATGCTTGACTGTCAGTAGGTTTACATGCTCTGTTTTTAAGTCAACATCTTGAACAGACAGTTTAAATAAAGCACTGTCCTTGTCCCCGTAAATATGCACCAAAGGAAAATAGAATTCTTAAAAATATTAGATAGATGTGATAGAATAGATATTGGGAAAGGTCTCTTTCAATTTGTACCTTTTTCAGGTTGTCACTAAAGACCTTCTTCCTTTGACCCTGCTCATAAGTAAGTGAGCAGCCAGCTGGTTGTATGTTAAAAATTTACAATTCTGCATAGAACTCATTAATTGCTTTACATTTGGTACAAATGAGATAAACAGTTCCTTATTGTTCTGCATGAAAGCAGACAAAATGCAACATCTCAGCATGAATGCAAACATGCTAAACATGAGCATGCTGTTTGATTTTGCATAAATCATGTTCTAACATTTCATAATATGATATGGGACAGTTTCAGCTGAACCTTTTAAAAGTCAAGTTTCATCAGAATAATGTAGTAATTTGACTTTTAATAGCACACATAAACAAACTGAGTCTGTGTGATTGGGATCAGACCAAGTGTTAAGTCCTTTCTATGCCTAGGACTTGCCTGGACAAGCTGCACATGACTCAAGCCAGAAACAATGTACTGCTCAGCATGCTTCTTAAGTACTTTGCCACATCTTGTTGATGTCTCTAACATTATCTGTAAGTTATGGATTTGTGATGATGTAATATTAATGACCTAAATTTATCAAACAGCTCAAGAGAAAACGCACAACAGTATGTACAGAAGACTGATTTCTAATCAGTGTCACAGCTGATGGGTCATGTGTTAGACAAATCAAATGCATCAACTTCAGTATTAAATATTTTCTACCTCATAAAAAAGGGAATTGACTCATCCAACAAATAATGTAATAGCTGTAATTGTTGTTGCTAATTGTGTTTGCTGAATAGCTTTCAAAAGAACTGAGCCATGGAAGAAGCAGGAGACTGAAGACAACACAGGAGAAAGATCAACTAAGGAGACAGGTGGGCAACAGCCTGGCCTGCAGTTTCAAGTTCTGTTCACAAATAAGCATCATAACCTGGAACGAAAAGTGTGTGTGTTGGGGGGGGGGGGGGGTGTCTATGGTTCTACATTCTTCGCACTGTTTTTCTCTCTTTCCCCCTCTTGACTTCCTCTATCTGTCCATGGTCAAGTATGTCACGCAACAGGAGTCCAGCTCCAGACAGTAAATGCAGACAACATTAATTTCCTGATGTTAATTCCAGTTGGAACAGAAAACAGAAGGAAAAAGGGAGCTTTCCAATCCTGTGTTAAACTGGGTGTATGTCCCCTCCACCCTTCTGACTAAACCCAAGGAGCTTTTTCCAGATTTTTTTCAGTACAAAGTCAAATCTTAACAATGTATTTTTACAACGTCAGCTGAAATTTAGGCACTGTGTTGCATCTGTTTTTTTTTTTTTCAATATATTTTATTAACCACCAATAAATGCACGTTACAATGTAAAAGACTCCTATTTTTCAAAGTTTTCAGGGAAAATTCAATAAAAGAAAGAAAAAACAAAACAATAAACAAACATTTTCAACCCCAGAACCCCTTGCCCACCCATCCCGATACCTCACATGTCTGATCCAGCCACATACATGCTTACACACATAATAATACACATCTGCCTGCCTATAAATACATATATTCCCATACACCCCCGCACTTGTCCATGTACCTCTATCTAGTTGTTGTTTAGTTGCAGGTTTACATAGATATAAATCAGAGATACAACAATCCAAGGTAACTGTAAGTGCTTTGAAGTTATATGCCATTAACGATCGCCGTCCGCTTCCCGCCTCTCAGTAAGTTCAGTACTGATTAACTAATTGACTAATTAAATAAATATCAGCCAGCCTAAAAAACAATGCATGTCAACCTGAGTATAGGAGGGACAGTAAAAGTGGACACAGCAAGACCTCACCAAATAACAAGCATAAAGAAAAGAAATCATGGGGCCACTTCCGCAGCCGGAAGATTCTTCACATAATTTAATAGTGGACCCCAATGAGAGTAACATTTCTGAGAGCATCCTCTAAGCTGGAATTTAATTTTTTCCAGTTTCAGCAAATGTAATAGGTCATATAACCAAGATTTAAAAGAAGGGGACTGAGGAGACTTCCATTGCAAGAGAATTTTCCTGCGTGCAATTAAGGAAGCAAAAGCCATGACTGTTTTGCATAGATGTCGTTGCCAATTCGTCAGGAGACACCCCAAATATAGCAATCTGTGGAGAGGGATTAATTGTTAAACCTAGGATGTCAGAAATAGATTTAAAAAAGGATTGCCAAAAGCTGGACAGCTTCGAGCATGACCAAAACATATGAGTTAAGTTACATGGAATCTGAGAACATTTGCCACATGCTTCAGACACTCTATCAGGATAAAGTTTAAAGAGTTTATCTCTGCTGTAGTGCAATCTGAAAAGTACTTTAAACTGTATCACAGAAAGTCGAACACAGCTTGAAGAGGAATGAATTGTGCCGAGCGCTCTCTCCCAGAAAGAGTTCGAAATATTTATCTGTAATTCAGTTTCCCAGTCTGCCCTGCTCTTATCCACTACTGAACTATTTGTTGGTGTTAGGAGGTTATAAAAATGTGACATATGGCCCTTAGATAACGATTTAAACTGGAGCACTAAATCAATACCACTGAGGGGTGGAGCATGGGGGAATTGAGAAGAATGTGTTCTCGCAAAGTCACAGAGTTGAAAGAAACGGAAAAAGTCTGTATTACATAAATTATATGTTGAACATAGTTGATTAAAGCTAGCAAATATTCCGTCAATGTATAAGTCACCTAATGTTCTCAAACCCTTCTTCCCGAGTGCTGTAAAGCGCGGATCAATTTTGGCTGGCACAAATAAATGGTTGTTACATAAAGGTATAGATTGAGGAAGAGCACACCAACCATGTCTTCTCCGAATTTGAGTCCAGATTTTTAGAGTGTTTAAAATGATAGGGTTAGACGTGAAGTTTGAAATAGGAAGGGGCAAAGTACTGCATACCAGTGCCTGGAGAGATGTGGAACAAGAGTCTGCCTCCATCTGGCACCAAATGTGTTGAGGTGCGGTGAACCAGTACATAATCTTTTGCGTATTGGCTGCCCAATAATACCCCAAAAGGTTAGGTAGACCTAGCCCACCCAGCGACCTTTTCCTTTGAAGCAGAGTTCTGTTAGCCCTAGCACGCTTACCAGCCCAAATGAACGTGGATATGATACTATCAATAACATTGAAAAATACACGGGGAAGATAAATTGGTAGGCACTGGAAGAGGTAAAGGTATCTCGGTCAGACATTCATTTTTATCGTTTGTACTCTACCTGCAAGCGATAGCGGCAGACGGTTCCATTTCTGTAAGTCTTGTTTAACTTTTGATGTCAGTGCTGTAAAGTTTTGATCTTTTGTAGAATGCAAAGATCTTGTGATTATTGTACCTAGATATTTCATACCTGTTTCAGCAACCCGAAATGGTATAAGGGAGGTTGGAATATCTATTGCCTGCTGATTAATAGGTAGATATTCACTTTTGGAGATGTTCAACTTATAACCAGAAAATACACTGAACGAGTCTAGAAGAGAGAGAATGAGTGGGAGGCTTGACAAAGGGTTGTTTACGTAAAGAAGGAGGTCATCGGCATACAATGACACCTTATGTTCGGTACTATGTCTCCTGATTCCTTTAAAGGCTTTTTCAGATTTTAATGCTATGGACAAAGGTTCGATGGCCAGGGCGAATAAAGGAGGGGATAGGGGGCACCCCTGTCTTGTGCCACGAAAAAGAGGAAAAAGATCAGAACGTTGTGTATTTGTGCACACTGAAGCTTGAGGGAGAGAATATAGTAATTTAACCCACGAAATGAATCCATTACCAAATCCAAAGTGTTTCAAGGAAGAAAAAAGATAGGGCCATTCCACTCTGTCAAAGGCTTTCTCGGCGTCCAGTGATATTACGACTTCAGGATCTGTTGAAGAAGATGAAGTGTGAATGACGCCGAGAAGCCTTCTGACGTTGGTAGAGGAATGCCTTCCCTTAATGAACCCCGTCTGATCTTCCGAGATAACTAATGGCAAGATAGGTTCCAACCGGCGAGCCAGGACTTTTGCTAAAATTTTTACATCTACGGGCAGAAGGGAGATTGGCCGATATGAGGCACAACTTAACGGATCTTTGCCTTTTTAATAAATAAGGGGGATAGAGGCTTGCGTTAACGAAGTCGGTAGAGAGCCATTTTTGTAAGAATAATTAAACATCTCCAAAAGTAAAGGGGCTAACTGACTAGAAAATTTTTTAAAAAACTCAACTGGATACCCGTCAGGGTCAGGTGATTTACCACTGTTCATTGCTTTTATTGCTTCTTTTATTTCCAAAATAGTCAACGGTGCATCCAGTACATGATTATCGTTGGTAGGGACTCTGGGTAAATCAAATTTCTGAAAGAAAGCATTAATTTGAGTTTCGTCGCTCGGAGATTTAGACTCATACAAATGAGAATAAAAAGACTTAAATGAGGCGTTAATCTTAACTGGGTCTGACACAACTGTACCTATTTTATCTTTAATTTGAATTATCTGGTTTGATACCTGCTTAGCTCTTTGTTGATTTGCAAGAATGCGGCCCGCCTTATCGCCATGTTCATATAGCGATCCACGAGAGCGGAGAATGAGATGTACAGCTTCTGTGGTAAGGAGAAGGTCGAGTTCTGTCTTAAGTCTAAGCCTCTCTTTAAATAAATCAGGAGTATTTGTTACCAAAAGTGATCTATCTATATCGGCAATTGACTTTGTTACTTCTTCCTTTACGTGACTTGTTGACATGGTTCGTATATGAGATTATTTTACCTCTAAGAAAAGCTTTCATGGTATCCCAAAGTAATGAAGGGGAAGTCTCATCGTTTCTATTTGTATCATAAAAGAAAGTAATTGAGTCTGAGACATATTTACAAAACTCTTCATCTGCCAGTAAAAGTGTATCCAGACGCCAAAATCTAAATTGTTTAGGTTTTAAATTAAAACGTAGGTCTAAGACAATGGTCGAGTGGTCAGAAACTATTATGGGCAAATATTGAACAGAAGTAATTGAGGAAATAAGACTTTTGTCAATTAAGAAATAGTCGATACGGGAAAAAGAGCGATGAGCATGTGAGAAAAAGGAGTATTGCCTGGTAGAAGGGTATGTGAATCTCCAAGGGTCAATGAAACCCAGTTGATCCATAAAAGTGGATAGAGTTTGTGACATTATTGAGGGAGGAATAGTACGAGGGCTTGATCTGTCCAGAACTGGGTCGATGACACAATTCATATCTCCACCTAGTATAAGAGTATGAGAGTTTACATTGGGGATAACCGATAGAACATTGGTGAAGAAGTTGGGATCATCCCAATTGGGAGCATAAATTGATGCCAGTACTACAGGTTTTTGATATAGCATGCCAGCGACTATAATATAACGCCCTTCCGTGTCTGAAAGGACATTGATGGAAACAAACTGAGCGTTTTTCTTTATTAATATAGCTGTTCCCCTTGTTTTGTTGCTAAATTGAGAGTGAAAAATGTGCCCTGTCCACGGACGACTCAATTTCCTATGATCCGTCTTTTGAAGGTGTGTCTCCTGAAGTAGCATCACATCAGCATTTAAGTTTTTAATATAAGTCATAACCTTTGTTCGTTTCAATGCAGAGTTCATACCACCAGTGTTTAATGAGGTAAACCTTACTGTCTGTCCACAGGTAGTGTCCCCCTCAGGTATAGCAGTCATGGTACAGCAAAGGGCAGGCTGATTCTGAGATGCGAGAAGCAAACAGCATACAAGGTCAAATATAACATAATACAATGCAGCAAATACTTGGCATGAAAGACAACATGGTTTGTAGACAGAGAGGTCCCCTTATCCCCCCAACTCCCTAACCTGCCCTCCCCTCCTGGGAGGGAACCTAATCTCCCATCTCTACCCTGTTTGCCCACCCCCCTACAAAGAACCTTCATACCTGAACTGGTAACTTTGTACTTCCCTATCCGAAACACCTTACCTCAGAGTCATCTCAGACCCTCCACTCAACTTAAACTATGTCATAATATGAACATGTTAACCCTCATAACCTAGAGAGAGTAGCAAGATATACCCTTCCATCTTATAGCAATAAAAAAAATAAGAAAAATGGAGTATAAACTTAATACAGCAATTTAAGGTAGAGTGCTGACCCTGAGCTTACATGTAACATATGGACTCTGGGAATAGAGTGAGCTCAGCAGATCAGCCTCTGATCACCCCAGATGTGCGAGTCATTCCGATAAAACCAGGACAATATTTCACAGTTTCTCAGTAATAAAAGGTATCATCCCTTTGTTTAAGTTGCAGCAAAAAATAAAATTGTAATAATAATAATGGGAAAAGTTACACAATCATAAGCAAATCAGCATAGGCAAAGCAGCATCTTATTGTTAAACTTTCCCTTGCAATATTGAAGATTAAATTGTCACCTGAAGTATAAAACTGAAAGAGATAGATAATAAAACATAAATAAAAACAAAACAAGTCCGTTAAAAGGTAATAAAGTAAAGTGTCCGAGTGTGAAATTAACTCAATACGCTACCGTTTATGTCCTTGAGTAAACAATAGTAGTCCTTTAGCGCTCAGGGCTAAGGCACACATGCTAAGTTAGCCTCAGCTAACGTCGTGGGGCCTCCTTCAGCTGTACAAAATAAAAAGTTCCATCCTAATATGGTCGCCTCAGATCAGATTCGGAGTCTAACTGAGACACATACCTGTGATTTGACGGACAAGTAGAATCAAAATTGTACATACAAGTGTCCCTACATTTCACCGGAGCCGCCATGGCTTGTTGAGTTAGCCCGATCTAGCTGGTTAGCTAGTCAGGCCTCGGCCTCTGTTTGTAGTTTGAGGCGAACACTGCGGCCTCTTCTGGGGAGGAAAACCTCTTCTTTGTCCCGTCGTTGAGGGTTACCTGGAGGCGAGCTGGGAAGAGTAAAGCGGGCCTGAGGGAGAGGTTGTATAGATCTGCCATTACAGTCCGGTATTTGGAGCGTTCTTCCACCACTTCTGGGGCGTAATCCTCAAAGATTTGGACAGAAGTTCCACGGTATTGCAGTTTTCCCCTTCTTCTCGTATTATGAGGTCTTTTGTTTGATAGCGGTGTAGGCGGACGATTGCCGGCTGCGGCCGCGAGCCTGGCGGCGGCCTAGTAGCCAAAGATCTGTGCGCCCGGTCGAGCTCAGGGGGAGATTCCAGGATTTCTTCCCCAAGTATTTCCCCCAGCAGCTCGGAGAAGAAGATCGTGGGTCTAGGTCCTTCTATCGATTTGGGTACGCCGACTATTCGGATGTTATTCCTTCGGCTCCGGCTCTCGAGATCTGTCATCTTCAGGCGTAGCTTGTTATGGCTATCTGCTAAAGCCGCACACTTCATCTCTAAGGCACTCAGACGCTGGTCATACGACTCGGCACAGGTTTCTAGGGAGACTATACGTTGTCCATGGTCTGTTACCGTAGCCTGCAGCTTTTCCAGTCGGGATTCCAGGGCAGCGAAAGAGTTTTTAAAGTCCGCAGCTATGTTAGCCCTGTGCTCCTCTAGTAGTTCAGCAATGCTAGCTACACAGGCGTTGACACAGGTGCCCGGAGTGTCGGACTCGGTCTTCTTTTGCTGTTTTGATGTTTTAGACATTTCTTGTGATGGTCTAGGTCAGCAATACAATTGCAAAGTGCCTTTTGTCGTTTGGGTGCTGAAGGGTGTGTGAGAGAGGAGGGTTTTCAAGAGTTTATCGATGTTGAGTTAAGGAGGACGGAGATTACAGCGCTCTCACATGCTCACCTCGCCGGAAGTCCCCACATCTGTTTTGACAAATATTCAAAATTCTTCTGGGTATAGATAGTACAAATCAGCTGTTGCTTGTGAATATGTGGTGTACCCAAATATGTGTGATCACATTTGTTTGAGTTGCATTAAATAACTTTATGTAATAAGCACTTAATATTTGCAAAAATATCTTGATAATTAAGTCGAGCATTATTTTACATTTAGAATATGTTTTCCTGTGTGAACATCGGTGAGTAGGAGAGAAATGGTAAGCGGAACCTTTGTCACTGTAGTCGCGCACCCCCCCGGTTGCTTACTGTGGGCGGACTTCCTGTCCCCCTTCAGACGCAATCTGGAGAAAGCTACGAGTGTCTGTGTGTTTTCCCTCTCAAAGACTCTTCCTCTGTTCCACAGGTTAGTAACGATTGAAATCGTTGTGTACTGAAAGCTTTATGTTTTGTGTAACTTTCGTAATTGGCAAACAGTAATTTTGGGTGATTTTTCTTTACTTCAAAATAAGTTTATTGTGCCGCGGTAAGGGTTGATTGTAAAGCCGCCAGCGTCGCGCCGATAGTCTCGCGGGATTTCACAGTGTTATCGCGAGAGTTCGTCAGCTCGCTTTAAATACAGCAGGCTCTCACAGTATCCTCTGTGTTAGTTTAATTCATTTATATTACCACTCCATTTGATGTCAAGAGGCTCCTGATGTGATGTAATGTTTTATTGTTTTAAGATGTGCTATATGTTGGACTCATTCTGCTAAAAATAGTCATGTTATGATAAAATTTCTAAGTATTTTAGGTACAGATATGAATGTTGTGATGAAATCACTCTCTTCAGGGTTTGAGAGATTCATGTTTACATGTTCACAGAGTATAAAAAAAAAAGAGAAAGAAACGCACTTAATGTAAAACATATAAGAGTTGAGGAAATTAAACAGACGCAATCTGGAGAAAGCTACGAGTGTCTGTGTGTTTTCCCTCTCAAAGACTCTTCCTCTGTTCCACAGATCTAATCATTTTTGTTATTGTGGTCACCTTGCCCGGGACCCGTAACAAACTTGGGGGCTCGTCCGGGATCTCTCCTCTTCATGCGTTGAGGGAAGATCTGGTGATACCAGAACCAAGACAGCGACCAGAACACTGCTTCAGCCAGACCAGCTAGTGGGTGTCCAAAGAGGAAGATCAAGGTGGAAAGGATCCAGCCTCAAAGTGGAACTGCACTGCTGTAAGGGAAGTAGAGCAAAGGCAAGCCACTCCAGAACTCTATCACAACATTCAAAAACACAAACTGCACAAACAACATGTCGACAACACGGAAGGAACTGGTATGGAGCACAAGAGGACGCTTATTCACACTCTCCAGCCGAGATCTTTTTGAGTTAGCAAAAAGCCTTGCAGCTGAAAAGACAGACACAGTTCAGTTGAGTGAGGAAGATAAAGAGGGCTGTATGAACTATGTCACTTCCTACCTGCAATCCCAATCTCTGCTTCAACTCGAGGATGAGGGTATGAGCCAATTGCTAACACTAGATGATCTAATTACCCAAGTGATCCAAGCAAGTGGCCTCAAGACACGATCAGCTGATGCCGCAACAACGCCAAACATGCCAAGTCCATATCCATCCAACATATTGCCAGACTCACCACCAATTGACAATCCAACAGATTTTCAAGCTGAAATAAATGCAAACACAGAAACTGAGTCAATAGAGGAGTTGAGGAAAGCGTATGAGGCACTGGGTGGGAGAATAAGGCTCTGTGAAACTACAGCGTCTCAACCAGAGAGACCAGTCACCCTCAGGGATCTTTCCTACCTGCCTCGTCGAGAATTCAAAGTGTTTGGAGGACAAATTGGAGACAGCAATTCTGAAATCAGCTACAACTGTCTTACAAAGCAGGTCAATGAAGGAATAAAAGAAGGATTTGCCGAAGCAGAAATCATAAGAGGTGTATTGAGAATTGTCAAGCCTGGCACCTTCAGGGACATGCTCATGCTCAAAGATGAACTGTCTCTTCCCGAACGTCAGGGTTTCCTCAGATCTTATCTTGGAGAAAAGGCAACAACTGAAATGTTCCAAGAGTTGATGTGTGCGAGACAAAACGAACAAGAATCACCTCAACAGTTTTTATATCGCATGATTGGTCTAAAACAGAAGCTTATCTTTCAGTCAAAGCAGGGTAACACAGACATGTCCTATGACCCAATAACGATTCAGGGAGTTTTTCTGCACACAATCTACCAAGGCCTTGGGGTGAAGTATGCGGACCTTCGACAGAGACTGAGACCTCTAACTTCAAACAGTAATGTCAGTGATGAGGAGATCCTTAGTGAGGTCACAAAGATAATAAGCGACGAAAATGAGCACCAGCGACGGTTAGGCCAAGTCCTTCGCCACTACGAACCTCCCCCTAAACATCCTCGACCCTTAGCTAACCAATCCAGTATGCCACAAAAAAGAAAACATTTCTTTGCCCAAAGTGCACTGAGCAAAACTCCCCTGAGTGTAGCCGTTGCTTTGTGTGTGGCGAGTCAGGGCACAGAGCAGTTGGATGTCTGAAGCGACCCAGGACTCAGGGAAATGGGAATCGGCCTCTGTCAAGGGACAGTCAGAGACCAGTATGAAATCAAAGTCCCAACCAGTGAAGCCCGCCATTGCACAAGCTAAGATTCAACATACTGTAGCAGTAAGCAGACGAGAAAGCAGTCCAAACACGATCAAAGAAAACACAGTGCATCCTCCTGCCAGAGTTCCTCTGAATGCAAAGTCCCTCTGGTCGGTAAGAAATGTCTATTGAAATGTTTGATTGGTGGCTATCCTATCACTGTGTTATTTGACTCTGGTTCACAAGTGAGCATAGTTGATAGACAGTGGGTCAAAAGATACATTCCGCACTATGAAGTAAGACCACTCCAAGAGCTGTTGGATGATGAGCTTGAGGTTTATGCAGTTAATGGCCAAGCAGTCCCTTACGATGGTTGGGTGGTGCTCACAGTCACTCTTGCAGGTCACGAAGACCCCAACCTCACTGTACAAGTCCCATTCCTAGTCAGCAAGCTGCCACGTCCCCAACCACTATTAGGAGCTAATGTGCTGGGAGCGATTATTCAAAGACAAGCGTCAGATAAAGAAGCCACCGCTATACTCTACAGTCTTCTACGCAGAGCGTTTGGAATGGATGACGACCAGGTAGTGGCCATGGTCAACTCTATTCAAGTAACACAAAAGACAGACTGTGGCCCAGCCACATTGAGAATTGGCAAGGACAACGTAACCATCCCAGCTGGCAAAGCAGTTCAAGTTTGGTGCAAGGTGCCCCAGAACTTTGACACCTCTGACCCCCTAGTACTTTATGAACCAGCTGAAGAGAACGTTGCTCTTAGACACCTAAGTGTAGGAGTAGGGCTCTTAGAGATACACAATCCCCAAAGACCCTTTGTGAAAATCCCCATCTCCAACCACTCCAAGCATCAGATTATCCTGCCAAAGAGAACGGTCCTGGGAACCATTCAACATATTGCTAAAGTTATTGAAAGTGACACGTCAGAGCTGCCTGCAACTCAGTCCATACAAACACCAGTCGCTGCAGTGGAGGTAAGCAAAACCCCTCCTCCCTGCAGCTCCGATGCTGAGTCCTGGTTGCCTCCAGTTGACCTTAGTCACCTGAGACCAGACCAGCAAAAGTCAGTTGAAAATGTACTGAGGGAAGAGTGTGAGGCATTCTCTTGGGACGGTGCTGACATAGGCTGTATCCCTTCTTTACAAATGGAGATCAGGCTGAAAGATGACACACCAGTTCAGAGGGCCTATGCCTCCATCCCAAAACCCCTTTTCAGAGAGGTAAAAGAGTACATCCAAGAACTGATCGTTAAAGGATGGATTGTCAAGTCTCAGTCCCCCTATGCAGCTCTGATCATCTGTGTGAGAAAAAAGGATGGATCTTTACGTTTGTGTATTGATTATCGCCTCCTAAACAACAAAACAGTCCCAGACAGACACCCACTTCCCCGGATCCAGGACCTCACAGACTCCCTCAGAGGTTACAGCTGGTTCTCGATCCTGGACCAGGGCAAAGCATACCATCAGGGTTTCATTGCAGAAGGCTCAAGATACCTGACTGCATTCAACACTCCCTGGGGTCTCTATGAGTGGGTGAGGATTCCCTTTGGGCTGTCAAATGCACCCGCAGCCTTCCAACGGAGCATGGAAGAAATGCTGGACTCGCTCCGCGATGAATGCTGCATTCCTTACCTTGACGACGTACTCTGTTTCTCAAAGTCATTTGATGAACATGTCCATGTGCTGCAGAAAGTCCTCCAAGCTTTGCAACGTCATGGAGTGAAACTGAAGCCCGAGAAGTGTGAGTTGTTCCGCAGGGAGGTCCGTTATGTTGGCCGTCTAGTGTCAGAAGATGGAGTGAAAGTGAACCCCAAAGACACTGAGGCAGTGCAGGCGCTCAAACAGAAAAGACCACAAACAGTTGGGGAGGTCAGACAACTTTTGGGATTCCTGAGCTATTATCGGACCTATGTGCAGGACTTCTCACGCATTGCAAAACCCCTGTACGACTTACTCCAAGTTAAGTCCGACACACTATTGCCGACACTAGGCAGAGGCAGAGCAAAGTGTCTTCAGCAGGCTTCTCGAGCTCCAGTACAATGGGACAAGGAGCACCAGGAGGTCCTTGAACGCCTGATTAACATGCTGACCCAGCCACCAGTGTTAGCGTACCCTGACTTTGACCGCCCCTTTATACTCCACACAGACGCATCCCAGAAAGGTCTTGGTGCAGTCCTTTACCAAAACCAGGACAACAAGATGAGAGTGATTGGGTATGGGTCACGCACGCTAACACCTGCTGAACAGAACTACCACTTGCACAGCGGGAAGCTAGAGTTTCTAGCCCTCAAGTGGGCAGTTTGTGACAAGTTCAAGGATTACCTCTTCTACGCCCCACATTTCACCATCTTTACAGACAACAATCCCCTGACGTACGTCATCAGCACAGCCAAGCTCAATGCAGTCGGACATCGTTGGGTGGGGCAACTGGCGGATCTCCACTTTGACATCAAATACCGTCCAGGAAAAGTCAACATCGACGCGGATGTGCTGTCCCGTTGTCCGCTCGATATTGAAGCCCTCATGAAAGAGTGCTCAGAGGAACTGTCAGAGGAAGCTGTAGGTGCAGTATGGGAAGGGAGCAGAAGAGCCAAGCAAGGTGATGTGGCATGGGTTGCTGCCCTCAACCTCGCCTCACCAAACCTGTCCATCAGAGAGCCTCTGCAGTCCATCAGTCATGACCAACTAGTCCAAGAACAAAGACCAGATCCAGCTATCGGTAAGGTCATGGAAATGAAAGAGAAAGGTATCATGCCGACAGAAGATGACAAAGCCAAATTTGACACAAACACGAAAAGACTGTTGAGAGAGTGGAACCGGCTGCACATTGAAAACGACCTTCTGTACAGAAAGACCACAGAGCGCAAGCAACTCGTGCTACCTGGTGTTTACAAACAGATTGCCCTCACACATCTCCATAATAACATGGGTCACGTCGGTGTGGAGAAGGTCCTCAATCTAGCCTGAGAGCGATTCAATTGGCCTTTCATGAAGAAGGAGATTGAGGAATATGTCACAAGGAAGTGCTTGTGCTTAAAACAGAAAAGGCCAGCAACACATGAGAGAGCACCAATGGGCAGCATAACCTCCAACTCCCCACTTGAACTCATTTGCATTGACTTTCTGCATCTAGAGACATGCAAAGGTGGTTTTGAGTACATCCTCCTGGTAGTGGACCATTTCACTAGGTTCGCACAAGCCTATGCAACCAAGAACAAGGCTGCAAAGACAGAAGCAGAACGTCTTTTCAACGACTTCATACCAAGATTCGGCTACCCCTCCAGGCTACACCACGATCAGGGTCGCGAATTTGAGAATGAGCTATTCAGGTCCCTTAGAGAGCTTGCAGGTGTTGGTCACTCAAGGACTTCCCCCTATCACCCCCAATGCAACCCTGTTGAAAGACTGAATTGCACTTTGTTACAGATGCTGCGTACACTGGGAGAGAAAGAGAAACAAAACTGGAAGGAACATCTGCCCTATGTCATCCATGCTTACAATTGCACGAAGCATGAAGCCACCGGGTTCTCTCCATACTACCTGCTGTATGGCAAACATCCTCGCCTCCCAGTGGACCTTCTCTTCGGTCTCATGTCAGAAGAAGATGCAGAAACACCACAAGGATACGCTCAGAAATGGAAAGGGAAAATGACAGAGGCGTATCGGATCGCAAGTGCAAATAGTCAGCAGTCAAGCGCCAGGGGCAAAGCAAACTACGACAAGAGATGCAAAGGAGTAACATTACAGGAAGGGGACAGAGTACTTGTACGAAATTTAAGTGAAAGAGGTGGCCCAGGGAAGCTGAGACCATACTGGGAACAAACAGTCTACATCGTGAGAGAACAGGTTGGAGACAACCCTGTCTATAAAGTGAGTCTAGAGACAGGTGGTCATCCCATCTGTACTCTGCACAGGAACCTGTTGCCACAAGTCAACGACTTGCCAGTGAACATTGTCCAAAGTCCAGCCGCCGAGCCACAAAAGAAAAGTAAAAAGCTCACAGGAAGGCCGAGAACACCGGAAAAGTCACAAAGTCCTGAAGCCAGTGATTCAGAGGAAGACGGACCTTCTTACTGGTTTCGAGTGCCCAGATGTCTGCAAGAGAGTCCACATCCAAGTGAATCAGTTCACAGTGGGTTACAAAGCAGACTTCCATCAAGCGAGACAAGACGAGTAGAAGAAGCTCACGTACAACCTGAACAAGACAAAGACAATGTTACAGAGGAACAAGTACTCCAAACACAAGACAGGCAAGACACAGACCTACCTCAACCGGACAACCACTCAGATGTACCTCAACTCCACCAAGAAGTGCACGTCAGAGAACCCAGCCCTGGACCTGCAACCGATGCTGAGCAACAATGGACCTGCCAACCTGAGACACCACCCCATCTGAGGCAGTCCACCAGGCAAAGACGACCCAACATGATCTTCACTTACCCATCACTGGGCCAGCCAGCCTACCAGCCTCGTCCATCTGTGAATGCTGTTGGTGTCCACCAGGCTGCATCATATCCTTTTCAGTATTATCCTTCTTTCTACCCCCCCCCCTTCTTACCCCCAACCCTTATTTACCATTCTCCTATGCTATTCCTTGCTATTAAACAACACAGAAACTTGAATATGAAAGACACTTAAGTAGACATTCCAAGGATTTTGATAAGAGACTTTATTCATTCTTTGTTTGCACTGAGTTATTTAAGTCAAGTGTCAGGAGCCACCCTTTTGTTGTTGGGGAGCGTGTGGTGTACCCAAATATGTGTGATCACATTTGTTTGAGTTGCATTAAATAACTTTATGTAATAAGCACTTAATATTTGCAAAAATATCTTGATAATTAAGTCGAGCATTATTTTACATTTAGAATATGTTTTCCTGTGTGAACATCGGTGAGTAGGAGAGAAATGGTAAGCGGAACCTTTGTCACTGTAGTCGCGCACCCCCCGGTTGCTTACTGTGGGCGGACTTCCTGTCCCCCTTCAGACGCAATCTGGAGAAAGCTACAAGTGTCTGTGTGTTTTCCCTCTCAAAGACTCTTCCTCTGTCCACAGGTTAGTAACGATTGAAATCGTTGTGTACTGAAAGCTTTATGTTTTGTGTAACTTTCGTAATTGGCAAACAGTAATTTTGGGTGATTTTTCTTTACTTCAAAGTAAGTTTATTGTGCCGCGGTAAGTGTTGATTGTAAAGCCGCCAGCGAAATTGTTGAAATTGTTGTTCTTTAAAGAAAGAAAAACCCAGATGGTAACTGAAATAACTTGAAATTGTCAAAGGTAATAATACATAAAAATTAACTGAAAATCAATTAATGTTAATGAGACATTGCTTTTGTACGGTGGCGAATTGCATTCACTTGCAAATAGATAAAAAAACGCCTGTTTTTTATGAGATACTATGTCTTAAAAACAGGAATTTTATTTATTTTTGATTTTCCTGTTTTTATAACATACTATCTCGTAAAAACAGGAATTTATTTATTTTTTGATTTTCCTATTTTTATAACATACTATCTCGTAAACACAGGAATATATTTATTTTTTAATGTCCTGTTTTTAGGAGATACTATCTCGTAAAAAACAAAAATGACTTATTTTCAAGTTTCCTGTTTTTATGAGATACTAAGGAATGTTAAAAGTAACAAACATGTCGCGCATGTTCGACCTTATTCAGTTTTATTTCTTGCTTGGTTTGAAAAATTGAGAGATACTTGTGTCTTTGAGCGGTGCAGATGGCATTGTTATTAGTTTGTCCACATTGCACAGACACCTGAGGAATTTGCGGTTGTTCTGTCACAAAGTCGGATCTGCTCGACGTTGCGGGTTTTTGTACCTGTGTTGACCACGTACCTGATTGATAAATGCAGCAGCCAGTCTCGAAGCAAAGCGTCAGGGGGAATCCTGTTTTTACGAGATAGTATCTCATAAAAACAGGAAAATCAAAAATAAATAGATTCCTGTTTTTATGAGATAGTTTCTCGTAAAAACAGGAAAATCAAAAATAAATTAAATTCCTGCTTTTACAAGATTGTATTTCATAAAAACAGTGAATGCAAAATGCCACCGTACTTTTGAATTGTGGTTCAACAGAATTATTTTTTTTTTAAAAACGGTGTGAAGGGTGTGTTCTCCAGACTGCCTGTTTCAGCTCCTTTCACAAATGTTCAATTTAGATCAGGGATCATAGAAGGCCACATCAGTATTGTCCAATGTCTTGTTCTTAGCCATTCTTGGGTCTTTTTAGCTGTGTTTTTTGGGTTATTATCCTGTTGGAGGACCCATGACCTGCAGCTGAGACAGAGCTTTCTGATACTGGGCAGCACATTTCAATCCAGAATGTCTTGATAGCCGAGAGATTTCTTTTTACTCTGCACAGGTTAAAGACACCCTGTGCAAGATGCAGCAAAGCAGCCCAAGAACATAACTGAGCCTCTTCCATGTTTCACGGTAGGTAAGGTGTTCTTTTTTTGTATGCTCATTTTTGCATCTGTGAACATAGAGCTGATGTGGCTTGCCAAAAGCTCCAGTTTTGTTTCATCTGTCCAAAGGACATTCTCTCAGGAGCTTTGTGAATTGTCATTGCATTTTGACAAATTCTAGTCTTGCTTTTTTATGAATTGCTTCTGACACTGACATCCTCCCTGAAGTTCAATTTAGCTCAAACAGCGATGGATGGTGCGATCTGATACTGATGTACCTTGACCTTGGAGTTTACCTCTAATCTCTTTGGAAGTTTTTCTGGGCTATTTGGTTACCATTCATATTGTCAGTCTATTCAATTTGTCATCGAGCTGCTTTGTAGATGGTCTTGTAACCTTTAACATGCTTGTCTATAATTTTCTTTCTAATCTCCTGAGAGAACTCTCTCCTTTCTTTGGCCCATGTTCATTGGGGTACACTGTACACACCATAATACCAAACAACACAGTGACTACTTTTCACCCTTTAAATAGGCAGACTAACTGATTACAAGCTTGAAGACACCTGTGATACTAATGACAGGACAGACCTAAGTTTAACATGCCCCTATGGTCAAATCATTTTCATTTTTTTCTAAGGGTACCTTCATTTTTGTCCATGCCAAGTCATTGTTTTATTTTATAAAATGATTATTTAGAACCACAGCCCTAAAGCATTGTCTGATTTTTATTAATGGCTTTTCAGCAAATTTTTATTTGTCATTATTTTAGTCAGTTTCAAGTTATTTCGTTGACCAGTTTGGGTTTTTCTTTCTTTAACCAAGGGGTACCAGCATTCTTTTGTCCACGTGTGTATGACAACATTTTTAAATCTTTTTAAGAGGTTTATCATATAAAAATCCTGACTCATGTCTGTGAATATGTTGAATTGTCTGCTTTGGGTTTAATAGTTTAAAAAGTCTCATTCCTACACAGGTCACTAGATGCTAAATCAGATTACACTCCTCAGACAATCTCTTTTTGTCTGCTCTTCGCCTGCTTTGCACGTTATCGTTGTAGTTCCCAGAGTCATGTGTTGCTAAGAAATCCTCCATTTCAAAATCAGCAGACTGTCGCTCTGTCTCATGATTACACCTAGTGCAAGCCAATGGATGCTAAAAATGCATACAAAGGGGAAGATTGGTATAATGAACAAGTTTTGGAGAACTGTTGGGCTACAACCAGTTGTTTGTTTCACTGCAAATTTGCTTGTTGCAGTTAAAACGGCCTGAGAATGCTTAAAGATCCTAGGGTAAAGACAGACAGGTAACAAAGAAAACAGACACAACAAGCTTGGAAGTAATAAATTATGGGAAAAGTGAACCAAAAAGGCAGAAGATGAAAATGAAATGATGAAAATTATAGAGTTCTAAAACTTTGACAGGTTCTAGGAGATGCCTCGGCAGTGTTCACCCTTTCAGTTTTCTAGTCCTTTCCCAAACAAAGACAGAGGAGGTCCCTGACACTAAAGAGACCTATGATGACCTAGCAGAGACAGGAAACAGGAAGTGTGACCCCTGACCACATTGGGTGAATCTTGTTACAAGGCAACATGTGACTGTGCCCACTGACAACAAACCCAGCATGTGTGGGACAGATCAGATACAGCAACACTAAAAGTCAACTGTCATCCCACAGACATAATTGATTTAAGGAATTAAAAGGTTCAGCAGTGTTTGCTGTGGTTACTGATAAAGGCAGCCTAACTAGTGCAGCAAGGTTTGAATTAGCACGGCTTCCTGATAATTATACCCAATGGTGTGAAAGTGGTGGAAGCAAAGGAGTAGAGTGCATAAGGTAGATGTATAAATAACCCGGATCGGGCCTCAAGACTGATGGTGGTGGTGCATGGGAGGGGAGGCAATGCAGACTAACGAGGAATGGGTGGCAGTTGGAGAGGGAATGGTTGGGCCTCATTAGTAGATAGACTAATTGGAAGAAAAAGTGCCCTCACATGGTCTGTCTGACCTCCCAGCCAGCAGGGGAGAAATCCAAGGTGGGAGAGGGGTGTGTGAATGTGTGTGGGGTCAGGGGCTGTCTGAGACTTGGAGTTCCCTCTTGAGCTAAGGAAGAATATATTCAGCTATTCTACAGCTAGTCCACTCCAGAGTTCCTCTTACCCTATGTCTGCTGGCATAGGATCCAACCTTCCACAACCCCAAAAGGGATAAGTGGTATAGATAATAGATGGTTGAATGTTGCTGAGGTAGAAATAAATCACAGACTGTCACTCCCTTTAAATGAAAAACTGACAGTATAGCAAACAGAAAGCAAAAATCAAGCAGCAAGTTAACTTGGAGAAAAAATAAGCCATATCAAAAAATCAAGTACAAAGGTTAATGTGTTCAACATGTCTAAATTTAAAAATAGATCAGTGTCAAATTCCACAACAGATGTACTGTTAAATGGATGTTAATGATAACCAGCACAGTAGTGAGAAAAGACAGATATTTAATTCAGTTCATCTTATGTGTCTACACAAACAATAATTTACATGACACAACACAGGGTCAGCTTTATCTGTCCGTTTGAGCAGACCACAAGTGACTGCTCCCCAATCTACACTAATATAATGCCTCTGATAGGCTTAAGATTTAAAGGTCAAAAGATGCACCCTAAAGGTAATCTGTAAGCAACACTGACAAAGACGTACATTAACAACTAATGCTGTATGTTTTGAAAAACAGAAGAGCAACTATTCCTGGATGCTTGTGAATGAGGCAGATGAAACTTGATTGGCAGCATTCTAGATACTCCAAAGATAGTATTGCAGTTCTTCAACTCTCATGATCTTTCCATTGTCTAAAAAGGCAAAGCTAAGAGTTAATGTGTATGCAAGGTCTTTAAAGGGAATATTAAATAGATAGATAGATAGATAGATAGATAGATAGATAGATAGATAGATAGATAGATAGATAGATAGATAGATAGATAGATGCTCTCCCCCTCTCCTGCTTTGCTGCTCAGCCACACCTCTCATCAGCTATACTCTCATCACCTGCTGCTGTCACCTGCTCACCATCTCCAATCAAGCCAGTATTTAAGCAGCTTCACTCCGCTCACTCTTTACCAGATTGTCTTTGCTCTAATGCCTGACTCTCCAGCACTTGTTCCCAGACTGCTTACCTGGTATGAATCCAACTCGCCTCCGACCTTGCTTCACGTCTCAGCCCTGTAAATCCACCAGCCTTCTATCCTCGACTACGATTATTGCCTGCCCGCTTTCTGTTCCTCGTCTGCCTGTGGCTGGTTGGCACTCAGCCTGCTCTCGCTCAGCCTAAAGACCCACTGCTTCAGCTTCACCTCTCCAATTCCCCTCCTCCGGTGCTGTCTGCCTCGCCGACCCCCACTCAAGGTCCAGCTCCACTCCCAGCCCTCATCTGAACCACCTTCCAGGAAGACTTCCATCAGCAGTGAGTTTGAGCCATTCTGCTCCTCCACACTTGTTGAGCCTTTTGAGAACTTTTGGACAATCACCTGCTCACGAGTCTCATGCATGTCCTGCCTTCCCTGTTGGTCCTGTGGTAACGTGCCTGCCTGCCACACGGGAGAGTGGGATTCGAGTATGGCCTTATCCGCCTGCTCTACTTTGATGCATCTTAGCTGTTAGCTGTGTATCTTCATTAACCTGCTGAATAAAGACTGTGCAACAAACCTGGTTCATTTGTGCTGCAATTGGGTTCACTCTACACCCATTACAGATATAGATAAGTTTGATGTCTCAGTGGGAAATTTGATATGACAGGGTGTTAAACGACAAAAGGCATCCAGGGCTACAGAGAGTACGGTATCAACTGTCAAAAATCAAGGACTCTTGCATATCTAACATTGTATACATCACGGATATAGATGGATAGAAGTAATTCTATCCATCACGGATAATTCACGAAGCTGTGTGGTTTGGACCAGCAAAGGGACCTTAGAGAAGCTAAGCCAAGGTGTTGTTTATTTATTTTCTCAGTCTATAACACGTTTTAAGAGCGTGTGACATCGCTATTCTCATGATAGCCTGCGGCTCTCAGGGGATCAGCCCTCCCCCCACGGGGCTTCGCTGCGCGGCGCTTCTGGGCGCGCCGCTTCCAGTGGGGTTTGCCTGTCGGAGCAAGACCGCGGCGCTCCACTTCGGGGTGGGGCACTTTCGCGTGCAGTGGAATTTGGGGGTTAGCCTTCCGGTAGGGTCGGAAAGGGCTGGACTGGCCTAGATACTCAACTTCGGGAACAAGACAATTAAAACTAGCACAAATTTATATTATTTGGACACGTCTTAGAGCACCGGGCTGTAAGTAGCGATATATAGCCAGCTACAAAACTACGATACTAAGTTTTCTAAAAATTGCTTGTTGTCACACATCAAAACCTACCGCTACGTAACTAGAAAGAGACACGTTACCTCATCGCTTTGCATCCTGTAAGTTGAAAAAAGAAGTTGTAAAGCAATGCAGAGTTCTGAGCAAGGTCCGAGCTGCATTCATTAGCATCACAACAAACAAACGCTTTGGATAGCACACGTCTTGTGGTGCGTTCCAGTTGTAGTCATAAGTAAGAATTTTGAGTTCCAAGTAGGAAACTGCAACTGGAACGTCCCCCAAAGTCAGAATTTCCTCCTGGGAATGCAGTGAAACCTCGCCACCCCCGAGTTGACAATCTAAGATGGATGCCCGCGGTGTGAACAGTTATTTAGCTCCTGTAATAATCAATTTATTTGCACTTCTGACTGGGGTGTGTCACTCTAGATCAGCTGTATACATAGTATTGTTAGAGTTATATTTAAAAAAATGCTGCCATAGTGATAATCACATTCTTCATGCGATATTTGTGAACAACAATGCAGGCATGCTAACAACAGCTAACAATAGCCTGGTAGATCGGCTTGTTTTTTTCCGACTTCAACTAGAACGCTGATAAGTCGGAGATGATGTCACTCCCAGTTCCGAGGTTACTGGAACGCAGCATTACGACAGTCGCCGCGCGCGCTCATGGGTAGCAGAGTCTTTTACGTTGCCGGTAATAGATTCTCCTCATAGTCCCTTTAACCTTCAAAGGTGTATTTAAAAAAGAAAAAAAGGGAACTTTAGAATAATAATCCTCCCACCAGTAACAATATAAATCTTCAATAGCCATGCTGGACACCATCCTAAACTAGACGGGAAACACGATACCAGAATACCTGACTAATTCCAGTTTTCCAGTCTTTTTTTGGTTTATTCTAAACAATTTATCATTTAATATAACATTTATTCAACATAACGATAACAGTACTAAACTAGAAAAGCACATGGAGAGCGCAGACCTCTGCCAAGCAGCACAGTTCCCAGACGGTGATCTGGATCGACACCAAAATTGACTCACTTCTTCCTTTTCCCATGCTGAACATTCCCTGAAAATTTCATCAAAGTTATTTTTTTCAGAGTTATTTTGTTCACTGACAGACAGACAGACAGACAGACAGACAGACAGACAAACAAACTCTCCCAAAAACATAACCTCCTTGGCGGGGGTAATTAAAGTTGCAAGCAGCATTGGACGGGTCCTCGCTCTGTCGCAGGTCCCTCATGCCCCGTTGACCTCCATTTTGAGGGTTTCATCCCTTTTCATCTTTTAACTGCTCTAAGTTGGACTGATATGTGTTTCTGCAGCTCCGTCAGGAGCCTCAGTCTTTATAATGGCCGTGTATGAGACATTCTATTGCTCTTGCTTTAGTCACATAATCAGCTGTGGACATCAAAGAGAGAGAAGGGTGATGTCATCCTGCATAACGTCACCTGCACTCAACTGTCAGTCAAGGAGAGACATCATCCCAACTGGCCTCAGCAGGAGAGTAATGATAACTCAAACATTTTTTCACAGATACCATAATTGAGCCAATCTCTCTAATATGAGACCTTTTTATGTAAAATTTCCTCAGGAATCCAACCATGTCCTTTTTAAAAACGTACAAGTTATTGTTTTGTCTGCAGAGGCCTAATTGACACGGGATGTCTGATTCTGAGTTTTCCTTTCCCATTCATTTGAATGGGAGGAGCAGCGAGGGCTTCTTTGGGATTCACAAAGTTTGAGGGCTCGTTATTTGAAAACCGTTTGAGAAACAACAAATCCCTTCATAACTTTTGTTCATCAATTTCTCCTCTCTCACCTGTCTGCATTTTAGGCTGATACCATTTACAGTCTAGGAGAAGATAATTTTTCCCTCTGGCATATATTTCCCCTGAAATTTTATTTTGAAGGGCAAATTGCCCACTTCCTGTTTGAGATAGGTCAGGGGTGTCAGTGTGTGAATTGTGGGTCTGGATGAGATGAACATTTTGACGTTGGTTACATCTCTCCACTACATTACTAGTGGAAGTTACAGCCATTTTAGTTGTGTTTGTCCATAGGTGGCACTAGAGAGCACATTTTGGCATGTTGGGGGTTAATTTTTTCATTTTATCAAATTTTTCGGCATACCGGAAATGTGTGCCTGTTTTGGTGAGTTTTTGAGCATGTTTACGGGGTCAAATTAAGGTTTAATGACCAGGTGGGCGTAGTAATAATAAGAAAAAAACGCTACAGGAACAATACTTGCTCTAGCAAGAAGAGGTTCTTCCACTTGGGGCAAGGACCCTAATTACTTAACTTTCAGCGACACCGAGGTGCATTCCTACCCAGCTCCTCCTCGCTTTATTTCAACATCAATTCAAGTCACGCCAAAGTCCTTCTTATGCTCCCCTTTCTTGTTGATCAGATCAGCATCACCTTCCCCATGAATGATAAACACATGCACAGGTCTTTCAGCATTTTTGGGGGTTCTAAAATAATCAGCAACTTGATTTAGAAAACTAAATTGAATTTGTCTCGCTGGTTATCAAAAACATTTCCATCTTAGCAGAACTAATTACTTGGTTTTTTTGCACATTATAGACATTTATCAAGAATCAATCAATCAATTTCGATTGTGTGAGATTAGCCTGTTATTCTACCAGTTAATTACCAGCGTTCCATCGTCTTTCACTGCAAGCCCTTTACTGCTTTTCAGTCATATATATTGTTTTCATAAATTGCATTGCCTTTATCAAACGACATTCCTCCAGTCGAAATTCATTGAAGTCAACATGGTATTTCAAACATCAAGCTTTGCTTTTGCTTGGATTTAAGAATGGTCTTAAAATCAATTTACATACTACAATCCACCTATCATCTCACACATCAGTTCTGCTTATCCATCAGTCATCCAGTCTTTATTACTCTGTTGAAATTGCCACTTGGTCCAGGCTTTACTTTATGCTACTTCAGGTCATTCTCCCCCTCAGTCTCTTTTAATAACAAGTAAGAATACTTAAATCAACCCCACCCCTTTCTTTAAACTTCTTTCTTCCTTCTTTCCACGGGGCCTTATAAATGGGGTTTGTCGTGCCCAAGAGCTACAGTGGATTTCTCAAGAAGTTTCCCCAAACAGTTATATGCTTCACGTACCTGCTATGTTGCTTCTTACCCACTGTACACAATAAATAAATGTCAAATTCATTCTGTTGATGGTCTAGTCCTTACTTGTGTAATATATTGTTACATAATTTTGAGGCAAAATTTCCCATCTATAGTGTCAGAGTTGAGGTCATATTTGGGTCCTGTCAATTTCTATCCCAAATATCTCTTCCCCCTTTCTAGTAGATTAATCAAGCCAATGTACATCCGTGGACTGGAGCAAAATGGAATGGTCCTGGAGCATTTAAAGAGACAGTAAAACTGATAGTTAGATAAACTGCTCACCATTATGACCCGACGTCACCTGCAAGACAGTACCTGCGATGCAAGTCCCTATGGAATTGGCCATTTCTTGTCATGAATCTTGAAGGTCACTGTCTAGCACATGTTGCAGTAATGTCAGGGTCGGGAAATTCTTGGCCTTATTGGAGGTATTAAGTAGTTTGTTCATTGCATTTATGGACAAAGATTTACTCAGGTGACTGATCACCAACTTCTTTTGTATTTTTTTTCACCCAAGAAGGGAATCTCAATGATGTCAGGGGCTTGCTTTGAACACTCTCCTAGAAGCTCATCATTCATAATTAAAAGGGAATGTACAACACACCATTGTAGTCTGCCATGTCCCGCTGACAACAAAAGGAGACAGATTTTTCCCAGATTTTCCCCCCAGACCTTGAAGTGAGGTTCTGTACTGCAACAAACAAGCTGTCACAATCAAATGCACACAAATAATATTACAAGGTTGGAGGCATGACATGGAGAACAATATTTGTTTTATGTTTATTTAAATAAGACCATCCGTGTGCTTGTCAAGAACCTAACAGCACTTACAGTATTTTAAAGTGAACTATAAGATCCTTAAGATTCTTAAGTCCATTCTTGTTCAAAAATGTCTTCCAGTTATGAGCAGCAAGGGGCAACAGTTAGCCAAAAAGTTCTGTATATAAAGAGAAAAATGGCAATTAGCATTTCAGGTCAACCCCCCTTCATTCAGCTTCAGAAAGGTTTTATTTTTTTTTTTAATTTTTAAAATTTATTTTCTATACCGCTCATCTCTTTCAGGGTTGTTGGGGCTGAAGCCTAATCCAGCTGTAATTAGACAAGAGGCAGGGTACTATTTGAACTGGTTGCCAGCCAGTCACAGGGCCACATAGAGAGACAACAACTATTCACTAACACCTAAAGGTAATTTGGAGTCACTAATCAACCTAATGAGCATGTTTTGAACTGTGGGAGGAAGCTGGAGTGCCCAAAACTGCGATGCGAGTGACTCTGAGAAGTTGTGCCTGAAACACATTAAAAACAGAAGTGCAGACAGTAAACCAATAAATATGAGTAAAAATATGAGTAAATCAAGTTGAAAAAAGTCCAGGTTAATTGATGACAAAGCGTACAGAGAGCTGATGTGGCAGAAGAAATCTGGCAAATCACCATGCTGCCAGAGGCCGGCAAAGAGAACAAAGAAATGCATGGAGACGTCAAGGAAAGCAACAAACAGTCAAGGTACGTTCACACCGAATGCAACTTTGGTGACCTCAGCCACTCTCCATTTAAAGTCAATGTACAGCCATGATCAGCCACACCCATGCGTGACCAGATATCACGCAATGCAATGGATGGGTTCTGGGCAACTTAGTCGCATCTTTGGTGAGATAGGGGAGGTGCCCCTGTTGCTGCAGATGGGAATTCTAGAGTCACTTTGGACACAGAGCATGTCGCTGTGCCTGTGCCAAAGTATAAATATTTGAACCTTTCAGGAAATGACAGACAGGTTTTATTCCAGTTCACAGAATGACAACCTATGTTAATGTGGGGAACATTAGTTAGTGAATACATTTGTAGACGGATCCCAGAAACCTTGCAGAAGATGCTGCTACAGGGCCAACTGTAGTTTTTTGTGGTTAGTAGAAGAGTGAAAGGGATACAGTTAGATGTAATATAATGTCAGCTTATATGTCCTATTATATGATATGAAATGATCGTGGGGTGAAACTCGAGTGGACGTCAAACGAAGTACAGGTGACAAGACTTGGGTTTGCGATGCGATCTTGGTTGCATTCGGTGTGAACACACATTAAAATGCCATTCAGGTGAACATAGAAAAAATACTGTCAGTGCTGGTGTCTGTCAAACTCAGAGTAAAATCTGCAGCAGCCACAGTCAAAACATGTGACAGGAATCTTGAATCCATTGTTACCAACATGCAAGATCAAGGTGTGCAGATTAACTCAGAATAAAATAAGTTCTCTGGAAAACATACCGGATTTCTCAAAGATGAGCTTGATGCCATGAAAAAATGATGAAGAGAAGCAATATTCAATTCACAAATTTACAAGAGGAAGAAGAAGATAATTTAATGGAGTACCTGGTCAACCTGATATCAGGTGAACAAGGAGGAAAAATTATTTTGGAGGATTTGGAGCGTTGTCACAGAATTGTTCTTAAGGAGAAAAGATGATCACTTCAAGTCAGAGTGCTGGCTCTCAGGTGTACAAGTGTGCGTGCCATTGTTGAAGACCATTATGGAAGGACACACCCAAGGACACACCCTACCCGGACGAGCAGGCCCGGCAGACTCTGTAGTGGGCTCTCCTATTTCTGGGGCTGAGGTGGCCAAAAAACTCCTTGGTGGCAGGGCTCCAGGGGTGGAAATCAAGGTCCTGGATATTGTGGGGCTGTCATGGTTGACATGACTCTGAAACATTGCGTGGAAATTGGTGGCAGTGCCTCTGGATTGGCAGACTGGGGTGGTGGTCCCATTTTTCTGTGGGGGTTGCTCTAGGAGTATGAGGGTATGGACCCCTGATACAGGCCGTATGCTGTCTGTACAACCTGTGCCAGAGTCTGGTCTGTATTTCCGGCAGTAACATAGAATCTTTTCCAGTGCGGGCAGGACTCTGCCAGGGTTGCCCTTTGTCACCAATTCTGATCTCATACTGTGCTCTGTAGGGCATAGTGTGAGACCAGCCTTTTTTTCCTCACTTCTCTCCCAGTATGTTTCTTTTCTTATCGAAGAAAACAGGGCACTGCTCTGCTGGCGACCTGACGGTCTACCCAATCCTGTCTCCCCCATGCGTCCCCCTTTGTATGTCCTTGGACGGGTTGTACTGTGAAGAAAATTTTGTTGCTCTGTACTTGTTTCATGTGCAATGACAGTAATTAATTCTGGTCATGACTTCTATGGACAGAATTTCTAGGAACAACCAGGCATCAAGGAGCTCAGGTTTGGTGACCTCAGGCTGCTTTTTGCAGCTGATGTAGTCCTGTTGGCTTCACCGGACCATGCCCAGCAGCTCTCACTGTATCTGTTTACATTGCCGAGTGTTAAACGCCTGAGATGAGAATCAGCACCTCCAAATCTGAGTCCATGATCCTCATATGGGGAACTCCTCCCCACAGAGTCAGAAGCTTGGTCATCCAGAAGGGGCTCGGAGTGGAGCTGTTGCTCTTCCACATTGCGAGGAGCCAGATGAGGTGGCTCTGGCAACTGGAAAGGATGCCTCCTGGAAACCTCCCTGGTGGGGTGTTCCGGGCACATCCCATCAGTAGGCAGCCCCGTGGAAGACCCAGGACATGCTGGAGAGACCATGGGCCCTAATTTCCTGGTGCAGCGCTGGGTGGACCCCCCACAGTGACAATTTCGTCCGGCGCTTCACCATGTGCAGCAATTTTGGCATTGAAATGGGTGTGAGGGAGCACCAGGGGGAGGTTTCGACAGATTCAGGTTGGTGCAGTGACAATTTCACGCCAAAACTGTGCAGAAAGTGCGCTGAAAGCTTGCTAGCTCCAACTTTGTCTATTTTCGGTGCAGGCCAAGCGCACCCCTCAGTGCACCCCGCAGCTGTAATTTGGTGACAGGCACACATGTCTGCACACATCCCCAAAGCCTCAGAGGAAGGTATCCACAGTGTCAGTGCATTCATTTTTTTATTTTTATTTTTGTTTTTTTCCCCTTGTCTGCATTATCTTTTCAGCTGAGCACTGTACCCGGTGGCAGCATTGGAAAGACCTATGCATTTTTTTCTAGCAGTGAGAGATAAGTAGGTATGATTCACTGCTCCAGTGACCATCACCAGCCCTCCCTGTAGGCTATTCCATCATATAAAACTTTATTTAACCCCTGATGTGAGCAGAAGGGGAGCACCGTGCCACACCACAGTGTGAAAGAATGGGAAACAGTGACAGACAGGACAAGACAAGACAGCAGGGAGGAGGACAAACAGGTAGTGTAACTAATTTGAGATAGCAGTCCAAGTGCTGTGCTGATTTTAGTCCATACCGGAAGTAAAGGGTGTACGAAACCAGGGACACCAGAGGTGTGGGACTTGATAGTAGGGGGTGTACCCACAGGATTGAGATATGGAGGAGCATGCATCACAGGACGTGAGAAGATGTGTGAGAGAGCCCGACTCAGCATGTTCTGACGGGACCATTCATTTCTTTGCAGTTAATCTCAACAGAAGCTTGAATATCCGTACATACACGCATGTGAGGTGGTCGCCGAATACCCAAGAAGCTGCCCATGCCCAGGGAGACAACAGCCAAGGGCTCCCACAGGGCCACCAGGGGGCCCGAGGCCCACCACGTAGCCACCAGAGCCACAGGACCCGGATGCAGCCCCAGGGCCCAAGGGGGCACTAACCCGTCCCCCCAACAGCACCAAAGACAACACCAGGGCTTCCAGGGCGGCAGCCCCACCACAGACAGCACATGCCCCCACCCACCACCCGTCCAGAGGCCCCCAGCCCCCCCCAGGAGCCATACACCCGGGACCCCTCCGGAGGGGGGCACGGCAGATCTTAAGTTGCCGCAGCAAGACCAGGTGGGGCAGAGTGTGGGCATGCGGCGGTGAGGTCCCAGTTATGCCACTCCCCCTCAGGACACCCAGGGCCGAGGTGAGTGCCGAAGGCCACCACCCAGGCACCAAAGGAGGCCCCCGAGCCACCAACACAGAGCAACAACCCACAGGCAGCCGCCAAAGCCAAGGTCCCCAGCGAGTGACGGGCCGATGGGTCCCGCACCACAGGCCACAGAGGGATGCACGACCCAGCAGGGCCCACCCGCCCCCAGGGCACCACCAGCTGCAATCGAAGGCCACTGCCACTACCCCAGTGGGTGGAGAAGGGCTCCCCAGCACGGAGTCGCGGTCAGAAAGGGCCAGACCCCACCAGCCAAGCCAAGCCTAAAGTGAGACACCTCCTGTCCCCTCCTGTTATTTTGTGTCTTTGCTTCCAGACAAAGATACATTAACCCTCCACCTTGACTAAGTGCTGCTCTAAGTGTAGTGTAGTGCATTAAAAACTGGGGAGAAACAGTTCGAGTGCATTCTCCCAGTGCATTCTTTTTAGCATGCTGCGTGCTATGCATCATAGCCTTACACCACTGATGCCACTTTGACCTTACAGAGGAGACATCACAGAGAGAGGCCAAACTGCACGTGTGGTATCAGCAGGGAGAGCAACAGCACGCACGAGAGAGAAGGACCACCTGGCTGCAAAGCTCTGTCCTTAAATGTGCTTAAATGCCTCCCGTTTATACATGTTTGTTTGCCACAATTTATTCAGTCACATTAAACATACACAAAATCATTCATTAGAAAAATAAATTGTATTTTAGCACCTCTCCTTCCTCTTCCTCCTTGGAAGAGAAAGCGATTATTAACTGAAATGCAAATTCAATCCCACCAACGCCCTCAATGCTTATCAAGGAGAGGGTGGAGGACGCAATGTCTACCTTGTGCCTTCTTTAATCTGACAGCTTTCTTTTGGCCCTTCTCCTTAAATTATTTAAATTCTTTTTTACATTGGACAGTGGTTCTCAAAATATTTGGGCAAACTTGATTGACAATAAAAGTAACTTCCTCGTAAACTGTTTTTGTATCAATAGCCTGCGGAGCACAAAATCATTTCATCAATTCATGGGAAAAATAAATTTTATCCAAACGCGTGTTTTGCAGGGATGCAGGAAACCTGCAAAGTGCACTGGACATACAAAAGGAAAATGAAGGTGGATGCAAGCTCACCATGCAAATTCACACTCTATTGTTGATACATTCATTTAAGTTTATTGAGATATCATGATAGTGTAAAATTAAGCTTTGGTTTATCTTTGCAGCCTCCTTTTGGGGTAAATGGAGTACAGATTAGATATGAAAATCATTTTCTCCTTATGAAATTTTAAATGGATTCAGGTCTAGGCACAAATGATTAAGAAGTGGAGTTTTCAGATCTTAATAAGGCAGTATGCCCTATAGTAGTTGTTCTTTATTTAGTACTGTTTGTATGATTGTTGTTAAATGTGTTATTCAACATGTCTTTGCTTAATTTTGAAAAAAAAGAAACATTCTATCTATAAAGCTTGCCAAGACACCATCAAAAAACATTTTACACCTATTCTGTGTGACAGAGTATCACGAAATTGAGACAGATTATGCATCTGCGGCATTTAATAAAATGTATTATATGGAAATGTCCATGGTTTTACACAATGGAAGGTTTTGGCACATCCTAAAAGGGTGGGTGAGGCTTATGATGCAACTTAATGCAGAAATAGTAGAAGAGTAGGAATTCTGATAAAAAGGAAAAAACCTTTTTCCCAAATAGAAATCAATAAAGCTCAAAATGGTTGGTTTCTTATCTTAAATTGTAATTTATATGATGAAAGGTACACATTCCTCTTGGAGCACATGTAACATTTCTGGATAAAATTCAGAATATATCAGATAGCTGAAAAATTGGAATTATTATTGTGGGAGGAGATTTGAAGGACACTTAATATGATACAAGGAGGGACCCCAACTCCCAACCCCTCAAAAAGAATAAAAATAAACAGAAAAGTTTAAGATATTTATTTTTATCAACCAACTTCTTAGTGGACAGCTGGACTTCATTATTCCCAAAAACAAAAATACTATACTTTCTATTCTAATAGTAAAAAGAGTTACCCAAGGACTGACTTCTTTTTTATTTTCAAAATTAGCAACAGATAACCTCAAAGATTCTTAATATTGTGGTATCTGATCATTCCAAAGTCCCATGTCTTCTTTTTCCAAGTGTAAATAAACAACATAATTGAAAATGAAGAATTGACAGGGAACATTTACAGTGTTCAGAGTCTGTAAAATATTTCTATGGGAACATTTCATTACCACAAAGGTAAAAACGTAGACCTAAGTGAAATGGACCATCTCCTTAAGTAATATGGGATGCTTTAAAAGTCTGTTTAATGCTACGGCCACACCGGACGCGAATTGGCGAATTTTAACGCGCGTAAAGCCTATAACGCGCCGCGCTTAATGCCCGATGCTGGACGCTGGACATTTTGACAAGCTGTGGGACGACGCGTGTCTGTGCGCAGGCGCAGTAGAGAGCCGGAGCCGGTCGGACTCAGTGATGACCCGTGCAGGCAAATCCAGCTGTAAACGAATATTTACAGAACTTACCTTCAAAACCTGTCTCCTCAGCGACTTTCACCCAAGCCTGCTCCTTTTGTTCCAGTCTCTGTAGAGTACACACGCCGAGCAGTTTAGCTCCGGATGATAGCAAACAGTGCCGATAAACCTCTCCTCCATCTTTGAGAGGGGCTTGAGTGGGAGCAGGGGGCCGCGGAGCGTCACACGTCATCAAATCAGTGACGTCGGGGGGGAATGTCATCGCTGATTGGCTGCTGAGCCGCGAACTGGCGTCGAAAGTTCAATATTTTCAACTCGAGCGTCGAGGCGTCGGGGCGTCGAGGGCGTCAAACGTCTGAACACTCAAGGCCTCAAACGCGCCGGACGCTCCAAACGCGCCGCTCCAAACGAGTCCAACGCGCCGCGCGACTTTGTATGTAATCTCGACCTACGTTGACGCAAATTCGCGTCCGGAGAGGGATGATCATTTTTTCATCAAAGAAACCAAATGACCTAGACCTCCAAATTAAAGATAAATATAGAGAAATTAAAGATTTGGAAGGGATCCACAAGAAATCTTTAGTGTCTGAGGATAAACTCTCCAGAAAAAAACAAAACACGAGTATGATCTGCTATCTTTATAGAGAGCACACAATAATAGATTTAACTCAAAAAAAGCAGTCTTTTCAATGACAAATAAATCTGGCAAGCATCTTGCAGCTCCAACAAAATGAATACAGACCAAACAAACAATCATTCTTATAGACAAACTGTTGAATACACTCAATAAAAATAATGCACTTATCAGCGATACTTTTAAATCTTTTTATCACACAAACCAAAATTTGCATGACCCATGCCTTTTCTTTTTTCTTATTTACAAAGAAATACTTTCAAACAACTTAGTCATTTAAACTCAGAGACATGAGAAGTGGAAGTAGTTACAGAAATTGTCAAATTGCAGTGACAAAATATTACGATAACAGTAACATAATTTTTGTCCAAGCCAGTTTAATTTTTCTGTTTATTATCTTTTTAACCATGATTCAAAAGCAATGTCTGATTTTAATTTATTTTTCAGCAAATTTTGATGTATTATTACTTTAGTCAGTTTCAAGCTGTTTCAGTGACTATTATTCTGGGATATTCTTTCTTTAATGGAAGGCTACCAACAATTTTGTCTACATCAGAAACTGCATCATGTGCTAGACAGTGACCTTCAAGATGTGTGACAAGACATATCCAATCCCATAGGGGCTTGTATCACAGGCCACAGTCTAGCTGGTGATGCCAGGTAATAATAGTGCACACAGCTGATGTTGGTAAACAACCATGCAGACATGGCATGAGTCAGACCCTGGATACTTGGCCAAAGACCAGCATTTTGCTTTTCCAGACAGATCCCTCAGTGACAATCAAACCACATCTTCCAGCATGTCACCTATAACAGACACTCTCAAGCAAAACAAAGGCCTTACTACCACCCAAGGCTACTCTTCAGGTGCAGAGGTGTTACCCTGTCAGACACAGAAAGGATTTAAATTTATGTTAGTATTATTCAGAGAATACTACAGACTGTTAGAGCAAATAATACTCTCACGTCTCACGTCTCATGTCTTCTTCCGTTTATTGGTGGTCGGGTCACGAGGGCAGCAGCCTAAGCAGGGAAGCCCGGACTTCCCTCTCCCCGGCCACCTTGTCCAGCTCTTTCCGGGGGATTTCGAGGCGTTCCCAGGCCAGGTGAAAGACATAATCTCTCCAGCATGTCCTGGGTCTTCCACGGGGCCGCCTACTGGTGGGACGTGCCCAGAACACCTCACCAGGGAGGCGTCCATGAGGCATCCTGACCAGATGCCCGAGCCACCTCATCTGGCTCCTCTCAATGCGAAGGAGCAGCGGCTCTACTCCAAAGCTCCTTCCCGATGACTGAACTTCTCACCCTATCTCTAAGGGAGAGCCCAGCCACCCTGCAAAGGAAGCCCATTTCGGCTGCTTGTACTGTATATGAGGATAGGGGTGAAGATCAACCGGTAAATTGAGAGCTTCGCCTTATGGCCCGGTTCCCTTTTTACCACGACAGACCGGTACAGTGCCCGCATCACTGCCGATGGCACACCGATCCTTACTGTTTTTATATTTTTCATAGTGAAATGAAATGTGTTGTAATGCATTTAAGTGACTATCATGCATTCATCTAAAAAGTAGGGGTGAGGGATTTAAAAGTATGGACATATTTGCTGAGCAAAGTCATAGCCTTCCTGGGTGTTCACATGCATGCAATGTGACTTGCTCTGATGGTAAGCT
Organism: Scarus forsteni; assembly: GCA_036419115.1. NCBI lineage: Eukaryota > Metazoa > Chordata > Actinopteri > Labriformes > Labridae > Scarus > Scarus forsteni. Next base: position 12,084,642 of record JAZDUH010000049.1, on the reverse strand, counting down.
TCACTCTCACAATGAACAGTATACATTAGGTTTAGCCCAGAGTTCACATCAGGCAATATATGTAAATGTCCCAGACACAACATTTCCATTATAGCAGCAAGTGTGAAGGTCAGGTTGTTGTTTTTTTCATTCCTCATGTTAGGCAAGCTACAATGACAGCCACAAAGGTGCAAAATGTAAATTGGCCCAGCAGAAGTATGTGAGTGAGTCATTTATTAATGATTTTATTCTGTTGGGTGTTCACAAGGTATGCTGCCTAGACTTTGACTTTGAGGAAGAAAGGCTGCATGATGGAATTTGTGGAGCTGAGGATCTGGTTTATTTTCCACCCTCGACTCCTGTACCCAGGGCCATAGCCAGGATTTTGAAAATACCGAGGTCATTTTATCGTGGGAGCAGTCAGGCTGTCGGGCCAGCACTGTCCAGTTGGTCATGTTCTAATCTCTGATATAATATTTTTTTGGCCTAAATGAATGCTCATACGCACCATGAGGGGGCATTGGGGGCTGAGCCTGAGGGCATTGGGGGCTGAGCCCGAACCCTCATAGAAAAAAAATCTATCTATATGCTTGCCTTATTTTTTTGCTGAACTGCAACATACAGGCATGAAAATGGGTCTGTGGTGAGAAAGGTCAGAAGACTGTAACGCCTCTAGGGGGGTCCGGGGGCATGCTCCCCCAGAAGAGAATTTTGAATATTTCATATTTAAAAGTATCAATCTGATGTATTTTGAGAGAAACATGAAGCAGCATTACAGGACAGAATGACTGTATAATAAAGTATATATCTATAAATTGTCACATTCTGCTACATAAGAAATGAGACTGACAACTTCTCTCATGAAATAAGTTAACAGTTAATTTCTACTGGAGGCTTGTTATTGTTGTTGCTGTGTTACCTCTCCTGTTGTGTTAGCTAACGTTATGCATCAACGACATGATGAGTCTTTCAGCAAACTTTAATTCTTTTAGTGATATATTACCTGTAGCCAGAGTTGGGACCAAGTCATTGTTATGCAAGTCACAAGTAAGTCTCCAGACAAGACAGTCAAGTCCAAACTCATGTCCTGAGTCCTTTAGTTTCAGTTTCAAGTCCTTTCGGGTCTATCTTGACTGTTTCTCTCTGGTCTGTCATGTTGTCTAGCACTGACTTAAATTATTTTACTGGTTGAATATTGGCTAACAGGTGGATTTCTGTAAAACAGACCCAATAGTTTCAGGGGCTGCATTTACAGCTGTAGGGAATCACTGAAAAGAAATATACTTTTCTGACTACAACTAAAACCCATTCACATTTTTTTTAACTTGATAATATTCTGGGGGCTGTGGAGGGCCTGATGTGGCCTCAAGGCCACCAGTGGATGATCACTGATGTCCAGTATGAGGACAAATTTGTCAAGCAAGGTGCATTCTGGGGTGACTGTCCTATTCATGGAAATGTATAAAAGATTTGCCTTAGCTAATTTAAGAAGTGGAAGGAAACAGTTATGTTTGACACTTTCAGATAAAACAGAGTGAGGAGTCGGCTCTTACTGCTCTATTCTGAGAAACAATGATCATCTCAACAGTCAACATGACCCAAATCTCAAAAAGATTAACCACTTAAATTTGTTTAATGAAATATCATGGCAGTTTGGACCTCAGATTAAAGAAAACACATTTTATGCATAAAAAGTGTAAAAATGTTATCAAGCTTCAGCAATAGTGAGAGCCCTGGGAGTTCACAGATCCATTAACCTTACAGTGTTTCTCATCATAACATTCATGTTAGTTGTTTTTATATCTCAAGTCAAAGGTTCATCATAGGAAAATCCTCATGTCTGTGCCAAGATGAGAAGGACACATCAAGATCCTGGGAGAACAGCTAATATGTGCTTGGTACAGCACAACAGAGTAAAACAAAATGTATCTTTGTTGTCTGCTTAAGGCCTCTGAACACTGAAGACAAGCTTGCCACATTTTTACCTGATTTATACACCATCCACTGAATACAGTTATGAGACCCACCTTTGGGCCTCGACCCACAGGTTGAGAATCGCTGCACTAGTAGACTGCATTTGGATCTTGATCCTTTACAGATTGCTCTTATATCATGGATAATAAGTGATGCAGAAAACCTCTGGATGAATTTAGAAAAATTAAGTTAAAAAAGAGCTGAACTGCTCAGGAGTGCTGAGTTTTAATTAACCAAAAGGCTGACTCATACTTTTTAAATTGCTGTGTTCTCTCAAAACCGTGTAACGTGGGCCAACGAGACACCGTTTTAATTATAACAACACACCAGGTGACTGACGATCCCTCACTGTCCCTGCGTCTTCACGCTCACCGGCTCTCCGATCTTCATGGAGTTTCTCCGCGCCTAAGCATCTATCTCAAATTGAGGGCTGTCCCGCAGCCCCGTAGTCCCCAGCGCAACATTTCACGTAATTTGTAAGAATACAATAATTTCAAATTATTCATTTATCTCTTCTGGTAGCGGCAGTCAGGAGATTTAAGCCTCTGCCCAGTTTTCAAACATCGATGCTTCACGCAGCTCCGCGACCCAGATGTCAATCAAAGATCGTCTATGAAGAGACGATGAGTCACTCCATCACCCTCCCTCGGCTCTACCACATAATTTCACAATATATATACAGTATATATTTTTTTTCCGGAAAAATATACCGAGGTCATGACCTCGGTGTCCTCAATGGTAGCTACGGGCATGCCTATTTTCCCAGCTTCTGGCTTCAATTAGACTAGGAAGATGGGAGAAAGGAATGTTAAGGTCTAGAATTGTATGGGCAACAGTGCTGGAGTTTGTCACACACAACTCAGCACCGCAGCGAAGATGGAAAAAAAGGCAACGTGGTAGAGAAAGCTTGAAAAATATAAGAAGTGCTTAAGAATACAGTAATAGGCACACAGTTGTAAGCTGTTTCAAATTAACAAAAATCTGAGCAGTACAAAGTGAAAAACACCCTTTACTGAAAGGCCTTTGAAAAGTTTAAAAGTTTTGTCCTGCAGATTCATGTTTCAAATGTATCACTGCAAACATTGTCACGTGAGCAAGACAAGGCTGTCAAACCAATAGGTCTGACCCTCTAAATGGGAAACTCATCCAACAAATGAACTTAAAAAAAACTGAGCAATCAAAGATCAGTTACATAATTTCTCAGTTTTTCCACGAGCTCAGCTATCCTGTGAGATTAGTTGTTCAAAAAGTAGAGAAACCTGATATCCTGTGAAGTTAAACAGATGTTCTGAAAAACAAACAAATCTCTGAACAAGAACACATCACTGAAAAAATATGTCCTAATTTAAGAATGCTGCCTCAAGACATGTATCCACAAAGGAACTCAGTTATTTTGTACAAAAATGAAAGTTCTAATGAGAACTCACTTGAACAAAGTTTTGCTCATTTTCATCAGGACTAAGAATTTCAAACTATCATCAAGGAAGACTGCTAATTAAACTTTACAGCAGAGAAAAGCATGTTAAAGTACATTCATCTTTATCAGCTTGAATATGCTACATACACAGGTCACAGTGGACAAATGGGATCTCACACAGGATTTTGTTACACAGTGTACACATGAATAATAATGTCTGTTGCTCCTCACAGTCCTGTGCTGTTAATAGTTTCCAAGACAAGAAGCAATATGCCAGAATAAATTAGGCATCTTTATCCATTTTCGAGAGCACAGTTCCCCTTAACTCGGCTAAAGCTCAGTCATAACATCAACCTCTTTAGGCGTGAAAATATGCTGTTTAATGAGCAAGGCAACTGGTCTGAAGTATTATCTTTCTCTTTGGTGTTTATTTTAGCCGCACAATGGCACAGATACAGAATTTCCCCAGCCAGAGAGCCTCCATATCTTCTGATACTCTGATCAACACTGACCCCATGAGACATAGCACATTTCTTCTGCAGTTACATTTCACAGGGTGATCGTCATGGAGCATTCAAGAGTGGAGGATAGAAAATTAAGGGGGATTTATTTTATTTGAAGTAGATTTTTCTATAAGAGTCCCATGCTTTCTTCACCATTGGAGAGTTTTGCTCTTATATCTTATTGGACAGTGGTGCAAACTGTTAACCAGGACTGATTTTTGATGAAACAAAAATAAAAGTAGGTTAGAAGAAAAACAGAGAGTGTGTTCACTTCGAAGTAGGAATAATTTAAGTGGGAATAAAAAACTGGATGTCAAGATTATATATGGAGTGACCTACAGTATGTCCTGAATGTCAAGTTAAATGCATAAAAAGATAATTAATATAACTCTGGCATGTAATTTCAGCCATATACTATGAATTGTGCTTAATCTCAGGATACGCATAATGAGACTAAAATACTACAGGTTTTTATGAGTGTGGAATTGTCCTGATTGCCTCCTGGGAATGTTGCACAAATTGGTCAATTCTGCCTTGTTCTTATTTACTTTGCACTAATGACAGATGAAAGTCAAGAGTTTTATGGTCTACTCCTTCACATCAGATGATTAAATTAATCAATTTATTTTCAGTTGTAAAACATCAAGAGCTGGTAGTCCTTTGGTTGATAGTGAGGCATGGACCTCGTCAAACTTCTATTAAAGCGATGCACCAATTTTCCTTTGTTTTGTGTCTTGTCTCACTCCTGGGTCCATTACAAGTAGATAGACACCATTCTGTTGTCTGTGTGTCCAGTAACAAGAGAGAGATGGCCAAAGCTCGCCCAGTAGTTAGCTAAGCTCAAACACTGGGAGTCAGTGGATTTAGCAAGCCTGCCTCTGCCTACAGACATTAGATAAACTCTTCAGCAACACTAAACGGTCTTATGTGCTTGTTGTGATTCTTTTTTATATTGTGTAATGTTATTTTTTACATCATTGTTCTACCTTCTTCAATTGGTAAACAAAGGCTTGGAACAAGTTAAGTCTTTTGAACAGCTCTTTTAGGTGAACGATGAGAACCAGTGTGCATGGCGCTGGTAATGGCGACAAGCAGCAGCAGTTGTGCAGTGCGTTGTGTGTGTCAGTCTCTAACCAGTATGTAGTAGTCACTAACCAGTGTTTGTCATGTATATATCATTAGTTAATTTGTCTAATTTTACAGATCTGTGTGCAATGGAAGCAATTTTGACTCACCTAGGATTGAGGGACGTATTCCTCATCCTACTGCTTCTTAGCCACTTTCTATGTGGCCTCTGTGAACCCCAGAGGACTTTCCAGTATGGCCGGGAGTTCCTCCTGCTTTTTCGCCTCTCTGATTTGAGTAACGTGGATCCCTTGGCAGCCTTCCCCGCGGAGATCATCCGGTCTGATACTTCGGCGGGTGCACGGAGCTGGACATCCAAGCCGACGGGGCTGAGGAAGAGGGGGAGACGTGGTGGTGTGTGGCAGCGGCTGAAGAGACAGGGGCACCGGAGGATACCTCTTCCCACGATGATGCTTGCTAACGTTCAGTCTCTCCGTAAAAAGATCGACGAGCTTCGGGCAAACACCCGGTTCCTGAAGGACTACAACAGTGCTTGCCTTCTTGCTCTGACAGAAACGTGGCTTAAAGACACGGATCTTCACTTGGTGGAGGTTTGTGTCTTTACGTTAATAAAAACTGGTGCAACACTGTAGTTTTCAGAGAGTCACTGTGCTAACCTGACATTGAGCTTCTGTATATCTTTCGTCCCTTTTATTTACCAAGGGAATTCCCACAATTGTTTGTGACACTTGTTTATGTTCACCCGAAGGCTGATGTTGATAAAGCAACCTGGGCTATGGCTAATACTGTGCACCGACTTCAAAACATCGCGCCAGACGCACCAAACTTTATCATGGGTGATTTTAAAAACTGTAAACCGGGAAAGTCTTTGGGTAATTTTTACCAGTACGTCACTTGTCCGACACATCTGTCAAAGTGTCTGGATCTTTGTTTTGGATCCGTGAAAGGGGCTTATAAATCCCTCCGTAGAGCTCCACTCGGCACATCGGACAATAATGTTGTTTATTTGGTTCCGTCATACAAACCGGTCCTGAAGAGGAACAAGCCGGAGCGAAGATTGGTTACGGTCTGTAACTGACTGTACAGACCGGGACGTGTTTAAAGAAAGCTGTGTGGATTTAGACGAGCTGGCTGAGAGTTTCTGCATATGTATCTTTCTGTGAAACCTTGATCATTCCACGGAAATTGATCTCTGTATATTCAAATAATAAGCCGTGGATCTCTAAATCTCTGAAGAACTCCATCACACAGCGTAATGTATGTTTTAACCAGGGTGACATGACCTGATATAGGGAGCTTCAGAAACAAGTGAGGAAAGACTTGAAGGTTGCTAAGTTCTCCTACAAGGACAAAGTGGAGAAGCTCCTCAGCTCTGGAGACTCCCACCCAGCGTGGGAGGGGAGTCAAATCCATGATGGGGATGCCGCTTAAAAAAAGTGTAATCTCCCAGAAAGACAAGTCTGATCTTGACCTGGCAAATGAATTGAACATTTTTTATAACCGTTTTAATATCCATGATTTTAGCAGGGAGTTGTCTGATTTTAAAAACACCTCTGAACAGACCACTGTGCAGGTGGGCAGGGATCAGGTCCTGAAACTGTTTAAAGGCGTCAGTGTGAGGAAAAGCCCTGGCCTTGATGGTATTGGGGGTTGTATTCTTAAAAATTGTGCAGACCAGTTGGCAGACATCTTCTCTTTTATGTTCAATCTGTCTCTCCAACTTCAAAGGGTACCTTGTGTTTGGAAGGATTCTATTATTGTTCCTGTTCCAAAAAGTAACTGTCCCAAGGATCTTAATGATTTTAGACCTGTGGCTCTTACCTCTTTGGTCATGAAAACCTTTGAGAAGATTGTGAAACAGGAGCTTTTATACGCTGTTCAGGCAAATCTGGATCCTCTCCAGTTCGCTTATAGGTCTGGCAGGGGAGTAGATGATGCAACGGGTACCCTTCTTCATTTGATCCTGTCTCACCTGGAAGGGGCAATGACTTTTGTGCGCCTGATTTTTATTGACTTTTCTTCAGCTTTTAACTGCATCCAGCAGCATATTTTAGCAGAAAGGCTGAGGAGCATCCACAGCATCGAGCCCGGCCTCATATCCTGATTGTTGGACTTTTTATCTGAGCGGACGCAACGTGTGAGAGTAAACAGTGTTTTATCAGATGTTCTTTTATCCTCCACTGGGTCTCCACAGGGATGCGTCCTCTCTCCTCTTTTATTTGTATTGTATACAAATGAGCGCCAAACTCAATTCCCTGGGCGGCATATCCTTAAGTTCGCAGGTGACTTAGGGACGATGAACATGATCATGGCCCAGTGGTATCTGAGTTTGTTGACTGGTGTGACACGTCCTTTTTAAATGTGAACGTGTCCAAAACTAAGGAGATGATTGTTGATTTTAGGAAGAATCCTACAGTCTTCTCTCCTGTCATCATTAATGACCAGTCTGTCGAGGTGGTTCAGGAGTATAAATATCTTGGGACGGTGCTCGACCATAGGCTAACGTTTGAGTCTCAGGTGGATGCTATATGCAAGAAAGCTCATCAGAGGATGTATTTTTATCGTAAGCTTTCCAGTTTTAAAGTGGATAACACTTTTATGAAAATGTTTTATTCGTGTTTTATCGAGTCTGTGTTGACCTTTGCTTTTATCACTTGGTATGGGATGCTCACCCTCAAAAATAGGAACAGGCTGCAGGGCATCACTAAAGTGTGTAGCAGAATTGCTGGCACAACACTTAAAGGAACACTACACCCAAACAACGATTTGGCCTCATTTTCTACTCACCCTCATGCTGAACAACACTGTGGAGTACTTTTGGAACATCTAGGATGCAGCCGGAGATCTGGGGGTATCCTCGCTGTCCACTGGTATTGATATCATGACTTAGATACGAGCCCGGATGACCAAACAAAGGAATGCGCACTCTGCAATAACTAGGAGCGTAGAAAAAGAAGCAAAAACCCAAGAAATCCCACATTCTGCTGACCCCTCTTGTGTCTGTCCACAGCTCCATTGCTGAGAGCAGAATGTGAGATTTCTTGTTCTACGCTCCTAGTTGTTGCAGAGTGCGCATTCCTTTGTTTGGTCATCCGCGGCTCCCGTAGGCACCCGTAAGAGTATCATAGAAATGCGAAGTAGTACTGTTTAGGCTATAAACATGTGCTAAATTATGTCGTTTCGAGTGAATGGTGGACGTTACCCGCTCAGGACACTTGGATTACAGCGCACGAGCAGTATGGAGGAATATTGCCGACTTTTTGTGGACTTTTTGTGGACTTTTAAGGACACTGTTTGTTCGGGCTCTGACCGAAGTCATGATATCAATATCAGTGGATAGCGAGGATCCCCACAGATCTCCGGCTGCATCCTAGATGTTCCAAAACTACTCCACAGTGTTGTTCAGCATGAGGGTGAGTAGAAAATGAGGCCAAATCGTTGTTTGGGTGTAGTATTCCTTTAATGACCCGACCATGTTGTACCAGAGGCAGACTCTGAAGAAGGCCCAGTCAGTCCTTGATGATCAGAGTCACCCCCTGCATGCTGAGTTCAGGTTGCTTCCATCAGGCCGCAGATACTGTGTTCCAAAATGCAAAACGAATAGAATGAGGAATTCTTTGGTTCCAGCAGCCGTTGTGCTGCTGAATAACTCCCTGTAATGTTGGTGCTGTATTTACTGCTTTTTATTGTATTTATTGTTGCTATGTTGTCTGTGTTACTGCTGGCTGTAGAACAAATTGCCCTTTGGGGATAATAAAGTTTACCTTGACCTTGACCTTGACCAGATCTGAGTGAGAGGTTGGTTTGCGGGCCATTCTAAAAGGACCTCTTTCACAATACATGTAATTTTGCCCACAGCCCAATTTTTTGTTTATTGTGTGCTATTTGTAGTACACCCAGAGATTCCAAGAATATACCTTTAGAAAATCCAAAAGTCATCCAGGGCCTGTACTATGACCTATTTTATGATCACTGCCATATGTGTGAGCCAGGGTGCACACTTTACCCCAAAACTTACTCAAACACAAATAATAAATCATCAAATTGGGTCAAATCCCCTTCACTGAAGTCTGGTGCATCTTTTGAAATCAAATGTAAAGCTAAGTATTGCAATTGAAAGAAGTTATTGAATTTTAACTGGAAAAAAAAAAAGTTTTTTTTATGATTTTTTCAACAAATTCAATTCTTTAGAGATGTGTCTGACCAACTTACAGTTGCTGTACACCTAAAATACTTACAAATTATTTGGCCACATATATATTCTCAAAGTGGGAAAAAAAAATCATCAAATTCTGAGACCGGTAAAGTTGTTCAATTAACAGGTTGGGTTACTGTGGTAGAATCAGGATACTGTTCCATGTCTTGTATATCAGGGAACCTTTAAAGATTGGTTCAGAATTCATCCTTTAAGTATGATTTCTTTTAGAATTTGAATGCTAGATTCAAAACAAACATTTCACATGAAATGTTATTCATTTTAATATTGGACAGCCACAAAGGACCTGTATATTACACCTTTGTGATGAGATAATAATGAGCCATTGATACAAGTAAAAACCGATGCAGTTTTGGATTGTTGTAATCAGATTGTATATATCTACAATGACAGCAATACATAAACATTACTTCTGTCAATTTCTGTTTCTAGTACTTATATATACATGTAATCTGTTTTATGGCCTTCATGTCTTTTTGCATAGCAATGGCTTGGACAATTTTAATTTGTAGACTGGAACTATAGTGAGAGAAAGGGGATCTGAGAAATCCATAAGATGTATGATTGGCTGGTTATTTCATAGAATGGAGTCTTTGAATTTGCTTGTGTATGGTTGGAGGGGTTTCTGATTTTGAAAATTTTATTTGAGATTTGTGACGAGAATGAATCTGTCCCCTAATGAGATCAGCATCATGCTGGTAAACCCAAATCTCATAGTCACCATCATTTTTTTGATGTTCATCAATGTAGCCAGGGGACTCTTTGATTTGGTATGTACCGCATGTTATGGTCTCAAGGTATTCCAGATCCACATGAGGGAACGAGATATCAGATGCTTCAAGCTTCTGCCATTCACTACGAGCTCTACGTGACATATTTGGGTCTTCTGCAACTCATTTTGCCAAAACATTGTCTTTTTTTAAAAGTGAAAGCATACGCTGAGCCATCTTAGTATCTCGTTCCTCTCGATCTGGATCTGAAACATATATTGGTCCTCTGAAGGCATTGAGTCATGCAGTTACTATGCGCACTAATTTGCCAATGACCTCAGTGAAATAATTTGAGGTAAGTTGTTCCTTAAACAACATCCACTTCTTTAAACGCCCGTGGTAGGACTCTACTATCCATCTTGTTTTGGTACAGCAACGATCACTATTGGCTGTTGAGGAATCCAATTGGGATTTACCAGGTGGTAAAAATGACGGCATTCTAGCATCATACCCCAACTTAGCAAGAAGATCTAAGGCATCCCTGAAACCGCGATCTACAATCATATTGTCATTTGCTTCTAACCAAGATTTCAATATTTCAATTTTTTCCATGATGAGCCGAGTTATTGTTGCATCATTTACGTTACCATGGCAGGGGCCAAAAGTGTCTAAAACATATCCATCAGGCAGTACAACTGACATGAATTTTAGGTAATTTCGTTTTTTCTGTCCTCCGTAAGATGCCCTTTGAAACTGATGATCACTGCATTTGTTGAGGTAGATATATGTACCATCTAAGATCAGAGTGACCTGGTCACCATAAAAAGCTTTAGTAAAGACAGTGTTGTGAGTTATGGCATCGTGGCGTGAAATATGATTTGTGCCAAGGTATTTGGGAACAACTATTGTGTTCAAAATATCTGCAATTGTATGAAAATATCTTGACAGTGTAGCTTGGGAAAGATTAGTAAGCATGGTCATTTGATTCCATGAAAGGTTTGTTTTCAGTTATGCCCAAAAGTAAAGAAGCAAATCTATTGCTCTGGAACTATCACTTGAACCTGAAACAAGATCAGATTCACACATGTCATACATGTTCTGAAATTGCACCAATGTCCAGCCAGTCCATGCATGGCAGTCAGAATCTGACAAGGTTTCAAACTTCAGTTTGGGTGATGTCTCATGTTTGGATACTTCATGTAGAATATATATAATATATATACTTCATATATAGAATATATGAAAAAAATATAATTCAATTGAATGCACAATACTAAATTGAAGTTAACATCCATTTGCTGCAAATTGCATGAAATAAAACATTACCCTTGATATAATACAAGACATGGAACAGTATCCTGATTGTTCCACAGTAACCCAACCTGTTAATTGAACAACTTTACCGGTCTCAGAATTTGATGATTTTTTTTCCCACTTTGAGAATATATATGTGGCCAAATAATTTGTAAGTATTTTAGTTGTACAGCAACTGTAAGTTGGTCAGACACATCTCTAAAGAATTGAATTTGTTGAAAAAATCATTAAAAAACTATTTTTTTTCCCAGTTAAAATTCAATAAATGAAGCGAAGCCTGCGAGCTAGTTCAGGCAGACAACTCGAGCAGCGCTGCTATTCACATGCCACATGTCACATTCACATATCATACGTCACACTCCTTACATCAATCCTCCAATCACACTCTCCACCTCTCAATTTGGCGGTGTATTTAAACTGGGAGTTTACCCATCTCTCCCTCTGCTCAAACGTCTATGCTGCCAGACACTGATTTGCTGCGTGTTCTTTCAGCTGCTCTCTCATGCGATCGTCATCATACCTTTTGCTCCGGTGATCCTGATGTCTCTCGTCATCTCCGATTCAGTGAGTGAGTCTCAGCGGTCATGGGAGGGCGCTGGGCTTAATCCTGAAACACCAGATTCAGTCCCTGAAGTTCGCTTTGCGAGTGAATCGGACCCGTTCGTCCTCGCCGGATCTCCCGCACATCCCCAAACAACCCTCCGGATGATCCGTGCGCCGCCTCTTGGAAGAGCTCTATGCCCGTAACATCACCGCGCCAGCCGGCTTCAGCCATGAAGACGTTTTCGATTGTTTGATGATCCAGCAGAACTCCAGATTCCTTCCGGGGGGAAGGTAAGCGCCAGGTAAAGCGCACTGCCATTGTCCCTCCTGAGCTGGAGCCCGGCGCTGCCTCCCAAGCGAAGCAGCCAGATTCCAGCTTCTCCACAGACGCGTCCTCCCGGTCTGGACGAAGTTAAATCAGCGCTGAACACCATGGAAAACAACGCCGCGCCATGTGAGCCACCTGGGTCCCTCTCCCGTCTCCATAGCTACGCCCGACACCTGTGCATCCCGGTTGACAGCATAGGCTACCGCAAAGGACCCTGGGATTTGCAGTTCCAATCCTGCCACGGGTTCTCTGTTCCAGCCTGCTGCTGCTGCCATTCCTGGTTCTCTAAGGAATCAAATCTGCTCGGGTAATCTCATTCCGTAATCTTTAACATTTGACACAATGATTGAATTATGTATTCTTCAGGGTATGTTAGATCATCTGCTCGTATCATTATGTATTTATTTTAATCATATTTTATCTCTTTTATTCATTCATCTGAGATGTTATGGTTAATCATAGACCTTAGTACATAATTATTTAAAGTAATTTTATGAAACTTTGCTCTTATCTCAACAGGTCATAATATTAATTTGGTGAAGAATCTGTTGTGTGGTTCTGAATTTGCATACAGAGATACAGTACGAGGTGTGAAGACTTTTCAGTAGTTCTAAGTCAGACTCAGTAATATTTATTAATCCCCAAGGGGAATTCGGTCGTTTTAGTTGCTCTCATACACACTATGGCAGTGGAAATATCTGATTAAGACATTAGAATAAAGGAGCATTAATTTAACTAAACTAAAACAAAGCAGAATTAAAATAAGTACAATAGAATAAATACAACCAAAATGAAAAGAGAGGGGTTGTAACATGCACTTCCTTTAAGCAATATCAACTTCCTTATGAAAGAAATAAGTAACAATTAAGTAAAGTGAGATTCTGAATGAGATGGAGGTATAATCAGCATTAACAATTAATAATTTTACAGCACAAAGGTAAAAGTAAAGCTAAGGATAGTGATCCACTATGTTCAAGTTCCTTACTCTGGCAGAATTTAAAGAGGCCTGTGGTGTTTCGAGACACCATTGTTAAGTAAATCTGCAACGCAGAGAGGAATCTCTCACCTACTTAGCTATAAGTCAGGTCTTTCCTACAGTGGTTCTCTTTCAAGGGAATATGGCTTTTAAAGAGCATAATCAGCATGCTGCTAGAAAGCTGAAGGTTTTACTTGGTTATTACAGAAACAAGTCCTGTTTCTCTTTGTTAAAAAGAGAATTATTGAGTCTTAATTTTTACCTCTTCTTGATATGCTGATGTTTTATACATGAGTGCCTCTGCTCAGTCTTTAAATGTTGGACAGTGTTTATCATGGAGCTCTGAGAATTATCACAAACTGTGGATTTCTGAGTCATCACTGAACTTATAATCTAAAGTCAGTTGGACTTTCTTAATTGCACGTAGACGTGGGCACTGGTATGTGTTCATTTACAAAGCCATTGTTGATAAAATTGCTGACTATCTTTCCTCCTTATAATCTTGAAGAATGGATTACATAACCTGAGATCATTGAGCTTTATGCAGTTTGTTGTTACCAAAGTCCGAACTGATCTGGGAAAGGGGCTTTTAGGTTCTCTGCACCTTCTGCATGGAATAATCTGCAGACTGAATTTAAGCGGCAGAGCTCGGCATCTCTGAATGTTTTTAAATCTGCAATGAAAGCTCTGGAATACAGAGTTCTGAATGTCACAGCTTTAACTGATGGCTTTTATTATTTTTCTCTCTTCCTTGTACTGTTGAGTCTGTGTTTTGCTGCCATTCTTGGTCAGGTCTCCCTTGGAAAAGAGATTTGCTGATCTCAATGGGACCAACCTGGTTAAATAAAGTTTAAAGAAAGATATATATATATATATATATGTATATATATATATATATATATATTTATATATATATATATATATATATATATATATATATATATATATATATATTTCTTTAATAAAATAAATAAAAATAAAATGAAATAAATAAATACATTAATTTAAAATAAATTAATACATAAAATATATATTAAAAAAATATCACTTAATAATTATTATTAATAATGTAATAATAATAATAATAATAATAATAATAATAATAATAATAAAATATAAATAAATAATAACCCCTGTCTGAAAATCTTCAGTCAGCCCTGCTAGATCCAGAAATAGAGGACAGGCTCCATCAAAAGAAGTTTCAAAGGCTACATGGTTGGTCCTTTCTCAAAATCCCCTTCTCTATTTCAGGGTGAGCCCTATGGGGGTCTTGACAAGGAATATTCACTCTAAAATATCTCACATCTCTCAGCTCCTCAGGATACCTCAGTCCAAAGCAAACAGCCTAATTCGACCTGAATCATTGTCTTTATACTACGCTTCTGTAGATAACGCTGTGCAATCATTAATCAGCTGGGGCTGGTGCATGGCTGGGGGAAGCAGACAATACAGATGCCTTCAAGTCATTCCACTCCACTCATCTCGGTAGCATCTTTTGGCATTAAGTGGCATTCAGAGTTATTTCTCTGTTAAGTAACCTTTTGCTGTCTTAGTAGCCTTAGCACTTTACATCCTTATGAGGCTTAATGCTGAATTCTGTACATGTGAAAACTACCTTTGCTTTGCTCTGCCAGCCACAGTCCAATAGACAGAGCAGTTTAATGAAGGCTGTCGTTAAGATCTGCAGTTTGGTCTTTGCTCTGCAATGAATGGAATAGCATTTCTTTCTTTGACTACGTTGAGTCTTCAGATTCTCTCCAGCTTTATACTGACGCTGCTCCATCTGTTGGTTTGGGGGTTTCTATAATGAGTGGTTTGTAGATGTCTGGCGAACAAATACTGACCCTCAAGGATCCTAAATCCACTGCCCTCTATGAGCTTTACCCAGTAGTGATGCTTGCTCTGAACCAGGTCTCTTTTAATCCTCAGTATGATCTCACCTTTTCTGATTTGAAATACAAAGGACATGTATGCCTTATCCTTGAAGCACTCAAATCTGACAGATCTCACCAATGCACTCATATCAAACTGCAAAACTAAAAATTTTTTGTCCTTTCTCTTCTATGATGAATTATCTGCATCATCGTTCCCCTTCTCAACTATCATCCCCTGGTTCATCGACGGTCACAAACCTATGACGAGATCCTGGTTCTCTTCAATCTGCGAGTTTTCTGTTGAGCTGTGGCCTGCCTCCTGGACACTATTCCCCTCACTTCCTGAGGACTGGTGTAACCATGACAGCATTGCTTCATCTGCCTACCTCCACACTGGAATCCCTGGCGCGCTGGTCCTTTTCTGCACATCAACGCTAAGGAGACTTCACAAGAAAGTCATCCAGTCTGCTCAAAGCTCATGAGTTCCTGCATTTAATATTGAAAGATTGCATCCAGTTGCTGCATAACTCTGTACTGCATATCATGTGGTGTGCTTTTCTGCAACGCTAAGGAGACTTCACGAGAAAGTCATCCTGTCTGCTCAAAGCTCATAAGTTCCTGCATTTAGTATTTAAAAATCGTATCCACTTGCTACATAACTCTGTATTACATATCAGGTGGTGTGCTTTTCTGCAACGCTAAGGAGACTTCACGAGAAAGTCATCCCGTCTGCTCAAAGTTCATAAGTTCCTGCATTTAGTATTTAAAAAATCGTATCCACTTGCTACATAACTCTGTATTGCATATCAGGTGGTGTGCTTTTCTGCAACGCTAAGGAGACTTCACGAGAAAGTCATCCTGGCTGCTCAAAGCTCATGACTTCCTGCATTTAATATTGAAAGATTGCATCCAATTGCTGCATAACTCTGTACTGCATATCAGGTGGTGTTCTGGGGTTAAGTATGTACCAATTCATCATGCTTGCATCTGCATTCTCTAGGTAGTATGTTCCCTTCAGCGGGCGCTGGGGGGAATGGTGACACAGCGGCTGGTGCTTGGGCCCACACATAGTAGTCACTAGGTAGTATATTCCTCTCAGCGGGCGCTGGGGGGAATGGCGACACAGCGGCTGATGCTTGGGCCCACACATAGTAGTCACTAGGTAGTATATTCCTCTCAGCAGGCGCTGGGGAGAATGGCGACACAGCGGCTGATGCCTGGGCCCACACATAGTAGTTCACTAGGTAGTATTTTCCTCCCAGCGGGCGCTGGGGGGAATGGCGACACGGCGGCTGGTGCCTGGGCCCACACATAGTAGTTCACTAGGTAGCATATTCCTCTCACAGCAGGCGCTGGGGGGAATAGCCACACATAGATCTCATCAGCAGCGCCAGGCTCCAACCAGTTAAATTTTGGGGGTGTTCATATATTTTGCTCATCACTCTTCCATGCCTTCATGTAAACCTTTCTGCAAGGAGTGATGAAACTGGAGCCTGGACGCCAAACCTGTAACATGTATATACAGCTACAATAAAACAATTGAATGTGAGTTGACTGACTGAACTTCTTTCAATTGTAATACTTAGCTTTACATTTGATTTCAAAAGATGCACCAGACTTCAGTGAAGGTGATTTGACCCAATTTGATGATTTATTATTTGTGTTTGAGTAAGTTTTGGGGTAAAGTGTGCACCCTGGCTCACACCTATGGCAGTGATCATAAAATGGGTCATAGTACAGGCCCTGGATGACTTTTGGATTTTCTAAAGGTATATTCTTGGGAGTCTCTGGGTGTACTACAAATAGCACACAATAAACAAAAAATTGGGCTGTGGGCAAAATTACATGTATTGTGAAAGAGGTCCTTTGCAGGAAATTTGCTAAAGAACATCTCACTCACAACTGCAAATTGTTTCTCATCTCATAGTTCACTTGAGAAAATTGTTCAAAAGAATGAACTATTTCACAAATGTTACATCTCTAGCACAAACCATCACGGGAGTAGATGAACAAAACAAAGTCTTTGCTTACCAGTAGAAGAAGATAATGCGATGATAGTAGACGATAATGTATTAAAAAGCCGATGCTGAAGAGTTTATCTGATGACTGAAGGCAGAGGCAGGCTAGTCATACCTGTTGACTCCCAGTATTTGAGCTAAGTTAATTCACGGTGGGCGAGCTCTGCCTGTCACTTTCTTGTTACTGGATGAACAGTGAAAAGAATGGTGTCTGTTTGCCATGTACTCAGGAGTGAGACAAGACACAAAAAGAAAAAAAATGGGCATATACCTTTAATCTACAACACCCTCACTTTCTCTGCTGTCTTTTACAACATTGTAGCACAGAGCAGTCAGGGCAAGATATACTGTTTAAAGTTTATGTACAATTAGCAAGTTATAAAGCAAGTCAAAAGTCCAGGTTGTTTGATTGATAATGATAACAGTCAAAGAGGCTTTACATTAGCAAGCATCATGGGTCTCTTGTATTGTATATAGAATTTTGAAGACATTAAGTCATAAAGTCATGAAAAATTATGAGGTGTCTAAGTATGTGTGTACAGTTAAAAATGACTGTGAAATTCACAGTGATTTACTGTGTTTCTGTAAAGTAAATTATTGTGAATGGTTTTTAAAGTAAAGTACTGTATAATAAGCAGTAATTGACAAAATACTGTATAAATCACGGTAATAAACACAGTACTGTATAAATTCACAGCAGACCAAGTTCTACTAGAGTAAGTCACTACTGTAAAAAAACAAAGCAAGCATTGCAGTAGTGTGAAATTTCCCAATAATATCATGTGTGCTGTAGAAAATCACAGCAACCATAACATCACTGTAGAAATTCACAGTAATTAGTTGAAATTTTCAGTGACATATTGTGTACGGTAGGGAATGGCAGTAGCTAGTATAGTACTGTAGAAATTCACAATAATATATTGGTATTAACAGTAGCATATTATTTACTGTAGGAAATGGCAGTAACCTGTACAGTACTGTAAAAGTTCAAAGAAACCATTGCAGTACTGTAGAAATTCACTGTTACATATTGTGTACAACAGAAACCTCAACCACTGTAGTACTGTAAGAATCCACAGTAACATACCGTGGTAAATTACAGCAACCAATAAAAATTCCAGAGTAATACCGTGTACTCTGGGAAATCACAGCAACCAACATGGTTTTGTGGAAATTCACAGTATTATATCAAGATTTACAACAACATGTACTTTAAGGAAATGAAGACAACCAGTATAGTATTTATGAAAATTTACAGTAACATATTGTGTAGCCTGCTCTGGGGATTACAGTAACATGTATCGTACTGTAGAAATTCATAGTAATGAAACTGAAATTTACAGTGATATATTGTGTACTTTAGGAAATGACAGCAAGGGTCAGAAATGGTTTCCTTTGTCTCAGCCAAACATTAAAAGAGAAGTCATTTAACAGTTTTTTCTTTATACCATTCAAATGCTTTGAGCTAGGCAGTTACATTTTGAGTATATTTATTGGGGGCTAGGGCCATCACTTGTGCTGGGTTTGGGGTCAGTGGGGTCAAAGGTCACCACATGGTGGCTGAAAAGGCAACTTTTTGAGATCTGAAATTACAAAACGGAGGGATAATTAATAACTCCCGAATGCTTTGACTTAGGGGGCTGAAATGTTAATGTGTTCATCGTGGGGGTTGACCTATGTACTGTGAAAAATTTCAGAGCCGCAGCATCTTGGGAAGTGTCAAATGTAACAGGGTCAACCATCAAAGTGAATGTGGCCTTTTGGCCTGCTTTTATCTTCCAATTTGCACACACTTTGAGCTATATAAATGAAATCTGAGTATGTTGCCTATCAGAGGGTCCTCTGCCAGCATATTTTGGTCCTGTTGCGATAGGACCCCCAGGGGGCTACTTGGGTTGGGTCTTAGGGGCCTCGTCACAAGTCCATAGGCAACGTTTCGTATGATTCAGTCTGTTTGTATGGAAACAGTGGCCGCCGTGAGACTGAGAAATGTGGACGTTCGAAGCCCCGCCTGTCAAATAGTAGGGGCCCAATCGGGACCGAACGCATGTCTATGCTCCTGTCTTGGGTCCCTGAATGACATATTAGAATTTTAGACCAGTGCAACTTTTGAAAATATGTTTTGTCCATACAGGCTTTTCTGAATGAGAGGGTCTGAAAGGCCATAAGTCCACAAGCTTCTGATTTTTTGGATTTCAAATTGCCATTTAAGAAAACCGCCTGGATTTGGGTTATTATTCCACTGGATTATTGTTAAGCAACCTCTGGGGATCATCTTACTTGAGTTTGGGGTCTGTGGAGACAAAGGTTGTGGCAGGCAAAATGCAGTTTTCTTAAATTTGAATTTGAAAAATGGTGGGAAAATGAATAACTCCCAAACGGTTTGACATGGCAGGCTGAAATTTGAGCATGTGTATCAGGGAGGGTGGGAGAATGATCGTGCAAACTTTCAGACGAGTGCCAAAAACATTTTTTTTCTCTTTTTAAAACCATAATCTAAGTGTAAAAATAAGAATCGTTAACACTTAAGTGTATTATATACTTTATTTTAACCTTTAACTATATTTCAGTTGATCAAATTTCTACTTAAAAAATATTAAAACTTGAGTGATGTATTTAGGGAATTAAAACAGCTTTTGGCAGCTTTACAGCTACCATTCTCAGTTGGAGCAAAATGCATTTTGGGAAACAGTATCGAGAAAATACAATTTATACATTTATATCATATTGATTTAATTCAAATGTATCATTAATAGCCTACAGCTAAAATTATACAAAAGAGTTGCAATGTTGTACTGTATGCTTTTTTAAACGACTTTTCTATGTGGATTTCTATCTTTAATGTTTCATTTTCTTTAATTTATTCTATGATAAGTGTTTATATTCTATAAGAAGCTGATGAATGTTTACAGAGGTAGTAATTATGCCTGACGCATGGCAAAGTTGTATATTGTTGAAAGGTAGCGCAAACCGTTAGCTGAAAGTAAGCTCTCAAAACAGGAGTATGTTAGCCGAATGCAAGCTCTTAAAATAAGAGTTCGATAGCCGAAGGTTAGCATTGAAAACCCGAGTATGTTTACTGAAGGCTAGCTCTTAAAACACCAATTCTTTCCCTGAATGTTAGCATTGAAAACACGAGTCCGTTAGCCGATGTTTATACACAAGGTTTTGACCGAATGTTAGCTCTTGACAACACGAGTCTATTAGCCGAATGTTAGCGTTGAAAACACGAGTCCGTTAGCCGATGATTAGCCCTCATACACGAGGTTTTGCTCTCAAAACATGAGTCTGTTAGCCTAATGTTAGCTCTCAGAACACAACATCTCTAGCCGAATGTTAGCTCTTGAAAAACGTAGGGTTTCGCTGTCGTTTTGCAAACAAAAGCAACCATTGAGATTAAAAGACCTGAATCGAAGTTCATTTTTATTTTGACAACTTACTAACAACAATTAGTCTGTCAAGGATAATTTGCTTTAGAATAAATTGACCTGTACAAGAAGAAAAATATTTACGTAAGCATTGTGTGGACCATTTTATGGTGTAACGGTAACTCATGTACAGTAATTTGTTCGCTCCTTAAAATTCAGTCTTCAAATGACCTATTGCCACAGTTTGTGCATTGGCAGAGATTGGTACATGGTAGCTCATGCAGCTTGCAGGAGCATCTACCCTGAACACAGTTGTTTTTTGCAGGAACGGTGCTCTAATTCCAGTACTGCCTCTGGAGCTGGGGGAAGTGTCATCCAGTCCACCTCTAGGAGACCTCCTGTCAGCCTCCATCCATGATTTTCAGAGAATTGAATGTCAGGCTGACACTCAAGACTCCTTCTGTGGACTGCAGCTTGGTAGTTGACACGCAGGATGTACTTGTGCAGGGAGTCTTTGTTTGGAGGTAGGTCTCTGTTAGAACACTTTCCTGACTTGAAAAGCAATCCATCAATTGACCCTGTAGCTACAATGTCAGATTCTAACAGGATATCATGGAGGCCAGCATCAGCAGAAATCTTTCCAATGCAGGAAAGATAAGCCATGGCTGTGTGAAACTCTCCCATCCTGAGGACAAGTCTCTCCATGTAAGTACTGGTCTGCCAGCGGATCTCTTGGGCTTTAGCATATATGGCTTGATCCATGACTAACACCATTTTTTTTGTTCTAGACAGTCAGAAACAGCAGTGGAGTGACTCAGAATGGTGTTGACTGTGTTGAGGTCTGTCGGGCTGGCATCAATGACTGGCAAGTAGCCTACATTTGTAGATGGGAGGATCGTGTCCTGCTTTAAGATGATGTTAAAACCTGTCCATCCAGGAGGGCTTTTTCCCTGGTATTCAGACACTTTCATGAGGAACAAGGCAGCATCAATTTTTTTTGCCATTGTTTGGGCATGGCTGTATTTATTCTGCTGGAGGTCAACCTTAAGTGCAGAATTTTTTGGACCAGACCTCTTCCAGTGTGTGTATGGCAATAGATGAGTTGGAGGAGAACGAACACATCGCTCTCTTGCTCTTTGTCTTGATGTCTCAGGTAATGAAGCAGAATCAACACTCATGGCCTGCTGAATAATTATACCATGGGTGTTGTGTGTTGTTCCTTCGCCTGAAAGCGTCTCCTCTCCAAAGTAATTATTGTCCCATACAAGTGTGACTGGTGCTCCAGCGCTGATGTTTTCTGGTATGTACATTTCTCCTCTCTCGATTTGTAGGTGAGCAAGGGCTGTATCATGCTCAAGGACTTGGGAATTGGATGAGCAGTGGCCCAGACCATTTAGAAGCCCGATGAGCTGTGCTGAGCCTGTCGTGCCAAACTGCCATCGCCAAAGAGCACTGTTTTGGCATGAGCCACCATTCTTTGGTTGCAAGTGATGATATCCTGACATGTTGAAACTATCAATCAATCAATCAATCAATCAATCAATCTTTATTTGTATAGCGCCAATTCATAACAAGTGTTATCTCAAGACACTTTACAATAGAGCATAAAGCTCTTCATTTTATGGATACACATATATGCATAGATACATATATACATATAAAGATACACATATACATATATATACAAATATATACATCTAACAACCCAACATGAACCCATATAGCCAATCATGAATCCCTCCACCATGGCGACAAGAAAAAACCCTCTGTTAAGCAGCAGGAAATCTTGAATGTGGATCCCAGTCTCAAACTATCTTTCTGCTGTCCTCTAAAGTGACCTCTACACGCTCATTGTCTGATGGTTGTGTTGAAATTTCAGATGTCCATGCCACAAAGTTAAAAAGTTGGTCTGGCACCAGATTTAAGGCACTCTCAAGGGTTAGATCTTTTGCTTTTGGGGGCTTTGTTGATGTCTTGTAAGTATTTTTTATGATGTTTTTGAGTGTGACAGCTGAATAGTATAAGAGCCGAGTACTGTTACTTGTGATAATAGCATTATCAAGCTGCCCATTACTTGACATTGCTGGATTTACTTCAGTGTATTCGGCTTAACTGTCTTGAGGAGGAAGAGGAGGTGGTGGCAACTTCATGAATGAAGTTCATGAATGATCATCAACATATACAAGATATGTTGTTGAAGATTTCTGAAATCTTAAAAAAGGATGCGTCTTCTGAAGTCTTGCCTTCAGTGAGTTCGCTTTGTGAGTAAAAATATCAATTCCCTCTCTTTTTTTTTTTTATTATATTTTTATTTGGTTTTAACATTTTCCAAATATACAAAACCCATCAAAAACATGACAGGGGCAGAGTTAAAATAGGAGACAAAGACAAAAACATCAAGTCAAACACAAATAAAAAACAAAAGTTAACAAAATAAAAACAAAAAGGGCTCATAAAGCAAATGATTCAAGGTTAATCAGACCATGGTCACATGTCATAGCTATTGTATACAGGATTCAGGTGCGGCATACATGGTGAATGTTAGAGGTCCATAAGTGGTTCCCATATCTTTTTAAAGTCATCACCTTTATTTTTTAGAGCATAGGTACGTTGTTCCAGTCTTAGACTGTCATTCAGAATCTGTTTAAACAAATCAAATGATGGTGGTCTTTGCTGTTTCCAGTTGAGTAGAATACACTTCTTCGCTACGTAGGATATTATGTTAATCCTTTTCGTAAATGTGGAGATTAGTATTTTGTCCAATTCTGTGCCAAGGAGGTAGCCTGTTGGTGAACTTTCCATTGGGGTTCCCACTACCTTAACAGTCAAGTCGTGTACAGCTTTCTAGAAATATTTTAGCTTAGAACATTCCCAAAAGACATGAATGATTGACCCAACACAAGCTCTACAATGATGGCATCTAGGAGATGCGTTAGGGAACATCTTACTTAGACGTAGCGAGGTAAGATACATCCTGTGAATAAATGTATAATTCTGTTCAGTCACTTTGTTACAGGATAGAGAAACAAAGACATTTCGACAGATAGCATCCCATTGATCCTCACTAAAGTTACATTGCATATCTTTTTGCCAGATAGACTTAAGTGAGGTAAGAGAGGAACTATACAGATCTATAAGGGTACTATATATAACAGAAATTTTCCCTTTCAGTGATGTGGAATTTGTCAAAATCTCATCTAGATCAGTCAACTCCAAAAGGAGTCGTCCTTTCACCTTTCAAGGAGTTAATTAGGTGGCAAGTCTGTAAATATTTATAAAAGTCTTGATGTGGAATGTCAAACTCTAGTCTTAAGTCAGTAAAGGATTTCAATGTTCCATTTATGAATAATTGTTGGATCTGGTGAATGCCTTTCTCTGTCCACTTAGCAAGCAAGGATATCCTAATTGATGGTGGTAAGTCTGGGTTGGGGGATAAGGGGGCGAGCCCAGAGATGTTATTGGAGGTACCGTTAAGCTGCTGAGCATCTTGCCAAGCCCTAAGAGTATTATAAATTACATAAGTTCTCCTTACATGTTGAAGTACATCAATATCATTAATGTATGGTAAGGAGGTTATGGGGATTGAAGAACAAAGTATTTGTTCTATATCAATCCAGTGGGCATCAGGGTGTTTCTAGAACCAATCTATAACTGTAAGTCTGGTAACCCCAGCCCTCCTTTCTCTCTGGACTTTGTTAAGGTTTTAAAAGCTTTCCTAGGCAGGGAGTTCTTCCAGATGAAGGAGATAAGCATTTTGTTTACAGATTTAAAGAACACTTTATCCAGATAGCATGGCAACGATTGAAACAAGCAACTAAGACACGGTAGTACATTCATTTTAATCACATTGATACGTCCAAGAAATGAAAAAGGAAGCACTTTCCAAAAATCTAAATCTTCTTTAATCTTTCTAAGCAACGGGTCATAGTTTAGTTTGTATAAGTCTTTAAGTTTTGAGGACACATTAACCCCTAAATACTTTGAGCCCAGGTGAAAGGTGAGATGGCCTTGAGTATATTTGAAATTGGGGCATTCAGTAACAGGGCATTAGATTTTGTCAGATTGATTTTATAGCCTGATATATTTCCAAATTTAGCAATAAGATCTAACACTGCTGGAATTGATTCCTCAGGGTTGGTCAGGTATAAAATTATATCGCCTGCATATAGTGAGATTTTATTCCTCGTCCTCCCAATGTCAATACCCTTAATCATTTCACTAGTCCTTATGGCTTCTGCCAGTGGTTCTATTGCTAGATTAAACAAAAAAGGGGATAACGGACATCCCTGTCAACAACCTCTGGATAGACCAAATTTTTAAGTGAGGTTACCATTTATACATATTTAAGCCTGTATATACTATACATAGATTCGATCCATCCAACACACCTATCACCAAGATTGAACTTCTCCGGGACGGCGAACAAATAAGACCACTCAACCCTATCAAATACTTTCTTCTGAATAATTTGAAATTATTTTAAAATCAACTGTAAGTAAAGAAATCGGGCGAAATGAAGCGCAAGAAGTAATATCTTTATCCTTTTTATGTATCAATGATGTTATTGAGGTCTTCATAGATTCAGGAAGGTTGCTGTTGTCAAAAAAATCTGTAATCATGGGCATAAAAGAGGGGGATTATTTGTGGCCAGAAGGCTTTATAAAATTCAACGGGGTAACCATCCAAACCAGGGGTTTTACCAGAGGGCATTGATGTGATTGCTCTCAGTACTTCTTCTGGAGTAAAAGGGACAGTGGCCCTCATTTATCAAGCTTGCGTACGGGGAAATCAGAGCGTATATGAGGTGTACGCAAAAAATCACCACTGTTTCGGCATTTATCAATCTCACGTGAGCGTACGCTGCGCTCAAAAGGTACGCCAACTCAGGAGGTGGTGTAAATATACACCACTTTAACCCGTATCACATTCCACGGAAAAATCAATAATTTTAAAACAGTATGCACTTCGACTTTTGCTTTATTTTAAGTATCTTACATTAAAAAAATGAAAGTTAATAATTTGATGCAAGCTTATTGACTAAAATTAATAATTCGATACCAGAATATTACAATCAGCGTAGAACGCGAATGTTATTGGCTGATGCGGGTCCAGCACAGCTATATAAGTGGAGAAGAGAACACAGAACCAACCTCAACCATGGCAGACCTCGCACTTCTGGAGGATGTGAATGCGGCACTTAGAAGGGAGAGGGTGTTCCGTGACCGAAGTGACCTCTTAAGTGAGTCGGATGAATGGCTGTTGAGTAGGTTCCGTCTTCCGAGACATATTTTGTTACATCTGTGCGCAAACTTGGAGCCAGAATTAGGATGACAGACCCGGCGTTCTTGTGCCATCCCGGTCCCTCTTCAGGTGCTTTCCACGCTGGGTTTCCTGGCCACTGGGTCATTCCAAAGGGAGATAGCGGACAGATCAGGCATAACCCAGCCAACCATGAGCCGCATCTTGCCGTCTGTACTCGCAGCCATCCGAGGTCTGACCCAAACCTACATAAGATTCCCATACGACAATGCCCAGCAAACGATGATTAAGAGGGAATTTTATGAGATTGCTGGCCTCCCAAATGTCATTGGGGCAATTGACTCACGTGCGTCTGAAACCACCATCGGTTAATGATTACGCATATGTTAATAGAAAAAACTACCATTCTATTAATGTGCAGATCATCAGTGATGCCAAACTACGGCTCCTGAATGTTGTAGCCCGGTGGCCAGGGAGCACCCACGATGCCTTCATATTTAACAACAGCAATGTGGGCAGAAGGTTGCAGGAAGGAGCTTTAAGAGGACAGAGTTACCTGCTTGGTAAGTAACAGACGAATGGCAACATTGTAGGCGAAATCTTTTATCATTATCCTAATTGAATATCATGCTTTAGGTGACAAAGGTTATCCGCTGTTGGATTATCTCATTACCCCCCTCGCCGATGCGCACGGGGGGCAGGAGCAGCGGTTTAACCAAGCACACATAAAGACACGCGCTACGGTGGAACGCTGTGCGGGTCTGTTGAAAGGGAGGTGGATGTGTCTTGGGCATGCAGGAGGGACACTCCTGTACTCTCCAGAAAAAGTGTGCCATATAATCCTGGCCTGCTCTGTTCTGCACAACATCGCGGAGGACAACGGTGTGCCATTTGATGCGCTCCCAGAGCAGCCAATCCCAAGGGATCCATGGCCCGGTCCAGCTGCACCTCGGGCTGTACAGCTCAGACAGGCTCTCATCGAACAATTTTAATGCAAGTATAATAAGTAAAAAGTCATAGCATTGTGATAAGTAACTTTATTTCATTTCAAGTTGTTGTTAATTTTATTTAGAGTGTCATTAATTGACAGAAGTGCTTTATTTATAAGAACGAGTTGCCGACATATTTCATCTTGTCTCTCCAGCACCTCCTCTGTCAAGACCGTGGCTCGTTGTCGGTGGGGGGAGATGCGGGATACGGGTCTGGCTGCTGCGGCTTGGGGGACAGGTTCCTGTAATCCCGAAGGCCCCGCTTCGGCCTCTCCGCCACCCGCTGCCTGTGCGCTGCTTTGCCCCGGTGTTGCTTCATCGACTACAATAAAAGCACATTTAAAGAAATTATGATTTGTCTATTTAATGCAACTTTACATTTTAACAATGAGTACACTTTGAAAAAAAATTACCGAGAGGGGAATCAGTGTCTCCATGATCGCCAAGTACACCTTCTATAGTGGCTGAACCCATCAGAGCAGCCACCCGCTCCTCAATTGGTGTCAGCTGTAGTCCTGGATCCGGTCCTCCCCCTCCGGTCTGAGAGGAGCTCTTTCTAAGAGCTGCAACGCGTTTTTTGGTTCCTATTTTTAAGTCGGACCATTTCTTTTTTACCTGTAAATCAATGTGTTAAAACAAGCATAGCTAATCCTCTTATCAATTTTCATAAATTTACTCACCTCTTCAGTAGTTC
Organism: Scarus forsteni; assembly: GCA_036419115.1. NCBI lineage: Eukaryota > Metazoa > Chordata > Actinopteri > Labriformes > Labridae > Scarus > Scarus forsteni. The sequence continues at coordinate 12,057,394 of JAZDUH010000049.1, read as the reverse complement.
TCTTAACGGGTCCCACGCTGTTCACCGATATAGCAATTTGTTGCCATACTTTATTTTTTTGGCCTCCTTTAATGCCACTCTTTTTGCTTCCAAAGAGTACTACTTTGTTTCTTTCTACCTCTCTGGTGATCGTTTCAATCTCCGCCTCTGTGAAATTCTTCTTCTTTGTCGGCTTCTGTCGCTCCATGTCGTAAAATGCAGGCGGGGAAATGCCAGCCAGTGAATATTTATAGGCGTGACTTGTATAATTACGATGGTTTTCAGCCGCCGCATTTTTCTTCAGCTGCAGCTGCGTTCGCACAAATGAGGGCGGTACGCACATGTTCATAAATCCCACGCGCGACCTTGTGTATTTCAAATTTGCACCCAAAATATACACCAATCTCTGCGCAATATTGATAAATGAGGGCCATTGAATCTTTCTTTATCGTAGTCTGAGATTGAAGGTAGTGATACCTTTTCCAAAAATGAATGAATCTCAGATTCCACTGGGTTGTCTGATGAGTAAAGTTGTGTGTAAAAAGTAAAAAACGTATATTTTCTTGACTGCAAGTCATGTTTTAATTGGCCTGTCATGGTCTGAATGCTTTTAATTGTATTATCTGCACGTTCTTTCTTAAGTTGATAGGCTAAAAGCCTGCTGGGTTTATTACCATACTCATGAAACTGTTGTCTAGTAAAAAACACAAGTTTTTTAATATGTTCAGTCTGGACAAGATTAACAGCATTCCTAATTGCGTTAAGTTTCTTCAGATTTTCCTCTGTAGGGGATTGTTTGTGAGATTGTTCAACACTGATTAATTTCTCTTCAAGCTGTTGTGCCCGTCTAAGGATAGACTTTTTCATTGCCGAAGTGTAAGATATCAATTGACCCCTGAGAACAGCTTTGGCTGCATCCCACATTACTGCAGGGGTGACGGATGAGGCTGCATTGTCCTGTTTGCATTATTCGAACCATAGTCTAATATTATCACAAGTTTCAGCATCTTTAAGAAGTGAAGAGTTAAATCTCCAGTGTTTAGTTTGGTACGTCTGTTGGGGGAAGGACACACACTTAAAAATGTTGGGTTAAAAACAACCCAATATGGGTTATTTTTTAACCCAACACTGGTTAAATATTGGACAGAACACATGCTGGGTTATTTTGACCCAACAAGTTGGGTTGGTTTCCTTTAACCAACAGTTGGGTTATTTGAATAACCCAGTTGGGTTGTTCAAATAACCCAACCACAGGCTCAATTTGACTACACTGTTGGGTTCTTTTTACTCGATCAGTTGGGTTGTTCAAATAACCCAACGTTACCCACAAGAAGCTATCGCTAACGTTAACTACAAATGACCAAGAGTGCACAATCACTGCTTCACACGCTCATGTAAATGGTAAATGGACTTGAGCTTATATAGCACTTTTTCTAGTCTTTGACTACTCAAAGCTGCTTTACACTGCAGGTCACACCTACCCATTCACACCCATTCACTCTCACATTCATTGATGGTTTTGAGTTTCTATGTTATTCACACTCTTTCATGACCATTTACACGCCACTGACGCAGCAGTGGGAGCAACTTGTTAAGTGACACATCGCCATGTGTCGCCCGGAGCTGGACTTGAACCTGCAACCTACCGATCACTGACCAAGCGCACTATCCAACTGCGCCACCGACGCCCATGTCACATTGAATTCGGATAGCCAACATACACGGTTACTACAGTGAGCTTTTTTTTTTTTTAAATGTACATTTTTGGGCATTTTGTGCCTTTATTGATAGGAGAGAGACAGTGGATAGGCTTGTGAAAGGGGGAGAGAGAGTAGGGGAAGACAATCTGCAAACTGGTCACAGGCAGGATTCGTACCTGGATTGGTAGAAGCATGTACGTGGGGTGCTAACCACTACACCAAACCAGCACCCCAAACTACAGGGTGCTTTATATACATTTTATTAATATAAATTGAACATTGTGGTGAAAGAATAGTGCACACGTAGCAAACCTTGCTTGTATAGAGCTGAGTCTCTCAGGGTGTCTATCAGTATGCAACGCTGCTAGATGGCGGTACTGCACGTAGAAGCCCGCGAAGAGAAGCAGCTGGGGGGGGGGGGGTGTCGAATGAGTGGGGGTAACCTGGGGGTAGCTGTTGGTCGCGCATGCGCAAGCGTCAACCCAACATGTTGGGTAGTTCGAAATAACCCAACACATTATAATGAAAATTACAACCCAACAGCTAATAACTCAACTGCCAACTACAATAACCCAGCAATCTGGGTATTTAGATTACCCAATTTAATGAAAACAACCCAATTAAACTAACCAACAGTCTCAACCCAGCTGTTGGGTTGAAAAAATAACCCAACAATTTTTTGTGTGCAGTCTAAGATAGACTGGTGCATGGTCTGATATAAGGATTGGCCCTATGTCACAGGAGGTTACAGAGGAAAAATGTTCTTGAGGTATAAAAAAATAAGTCTCGTCAAGAGTATGATTTGTGTCTAGCCGAGTAGAATATGTAGTCTTTCAGCGTGGGGTTAAGTTCTCTTCAGACATCCAGAAGGCCTACATTAGCCGAAGCTAGCTTTAGAGTCTTGGATGTATTTGGGTTAGATATAGTGGATGACGTTTTGTCTAAAGTACCATCCAAACAGCAGTTGAAGTCACCAGCAATTATTCCAAAGCCTGCATTATATTGATTAAACAAAGTAACAGCATCCATCATGAATCTAGGGCAATCCTCATTGGGAGCGTAAACATTAAGCAATGTTACTTCTTGTCCATATAACATCCCCTGGATCAAAACCCGCCTACCCTCAGAGTCAGTATGTTGATTCTTAAATATGAAAGGCAAGTTTTTGTGGATAAGTATTGCTGTACCCCTTCTACTACTAGTAAAGCTACAAAAGTAGACCTGTCCAACCCAATCTCTTCTAAGTTTTTTATGTCGGATAAATGAGTTTCCTGAAGAAAGGCTATAGACACTTTCTCTTTTTTCAGGAATGTAAGGACTCTTTTCCTCTTAATCGGATGGCCAAGGCCTCTGACATTAAGTATCACTACATTAAGTGAACCAGGCATTCTGAATCCCGTAAGATAACTTACTTGAGTCTGACCACGGTGTTAAAGAAACAAGATAAAAAATGATAAAAGAAAAATTAGCAAATTGACAAATAAATAAAAAGAAACAAGATAGAGTATGGGGGCCCCCCTCTACCCCCTCCTTCCCCCCACCCTGCGAACTTAGCCAAGTCCCCAAATGACAAGGCAACCTGACCAAAATAGGTAATACCCAAAACATATCCGGCAGGTAGCAAATAGTCCTCAGTAACGCATGCTATGTTTAGAAAAACTGTGCCTCTGTGCAAAGTAGGCACAACAAAATAATAGGACGTAGCTTTCCCAAGTAGTAATTCAGGGAAGAGGAAGAGGAAGGTGATTATGGCAGGAGTGGAGGGAAATAAATGAGTAGGTAAATAGTGGAATACAATAATAACATAAGTGGGCAAGACATGATGGGAGGCAGGCGGGTGTCAGATAATGTTAAACTGCACATATCAGAAGGCTAAATCAAATTGTCTACCCTGAGCAATAGCAAATAGAATGTACAGGATCATAGATATGGGTACATAATCTAAATCAGAAAAAAACTGTACATAAAACACAACATAAGTGTCCCATCCTACTTATTTGTCTTTTACATCATTCCTCTCCTCCATTGCTTTAAAACAGAGTGACTTATATAACAGCTAAGCCAGAAACAGTAAGGAGTAATGAGCCCAAATGTATAGAGGCTGATGTATAAACCACTCTCTGCCTAAAAAGTCAGATCAAACCTGGCCTCAAGTTGCGCCGTCGGCCGTGATATTATGGTGTAACACTTCGGCTTCCTGGGGGGAGGAAAACAAATGAATCCTTCCATTGTGCAACACCCTCAGCTTACATGGCTGGAGATTCCCATGTCGATGAACAGCTTCTTAACTCCATTAAACCCCCATCTATGTCGCATAGTTTCTGCCAAAAGATCCTGAGTGAATGCAAGCCTTGACCTGTCGTATGTAGTTTCTCATTGTCTCGTAGAGCGGAGGACGAATTCTCTGTCTTGAAATTTGAGGAAATGGATGAGAACAGGCCTGTCGCGGTTCGGAGAGGCCGGGGCTAGCGTGCGATGGGCTCTTCAAGCACAAACTTTCTGTCTGGTCCGGTGTTAAGCCATTTGGGTAGCATGTCTTGTATGAAGTCCAGGAGAGGACGCCTACCTTCGGCTCCTTCCATAAGACCAAACAGCCTGATGTTGTTCTCCAAGTCTTCCGTCTTTTCTTGCAGGAATGTTAGCCGCTGTATAGCTGTAGCCAGTGCCGCTTCTGTTTTATCGAGCCTATCTTCTGCAGCGGCTATGCGGGCTTTGGCCTCCTCAATGTATTTTTTATTGTCCGTCACATCTCGTTTAATCTCGCCCAGGTTAGTCTCAAGCACAGTTATAGAATTTGTTAAGTCGCCCAGACGGTTGTTTATTCCATCAAGCTTCGAACCAAACTCAGAGCGGAGGGCTTTTAGCTCCTTTAGCACGTCGGCTACATCAGCCATGTCGTTAGCATCTGTAGCTTGGGCTGGCGGTGTCGTCTTTGAGCTCCGTGAGCCTGTTGTGTGGGCTCTTAGTAAAATGTGACACTCCTTTGTTGACAAGGGCTTTTGCATTGTATACTAAAGATAGTTGGCCAGGTTTGTGGAAAATTAAAATGATTTTTCGTGTAAGGTTGTGAGGAGTCTTCACTTTATGCTGCCATCTTGTTCGGGCACTCTAGCGCCCCCCTCTCCCTCTTTTTTTATATTATTTCTTGGAACAGCATGTTTAGCTTTGACAGTCCAATAATCTCTCTATTTTTTAAAAGCTTCTCCTCAACTACAGTGTTGCAGAAGTATTTGTACCCAATTTCATATGGACTGCTTTCCTCTCTGTGTTTTTTTCCCTGCTCAGGTACCGTGTGCAGTCCCTGAAACAGGAGAAGTGGTATTGGGCCTCACTGGCCACCAAGTCCCTGTGCCGAATGTGCAGCAGGAGAGACTCATCTTTTTTTTCCTGTGCTGCCAGGAGAAGTTTCTCTGCAGTGACAGTTTCACAGCGTGTCAGTTTTTCTTTGGTTCTTTTTTGTGTGCATGATTCAAATTAGTATTTCTCTTTGTTACAAATAATGCACTTTGCTAGGAACAGGTGTGAAGCTCCTCTGGATTTACAGCCGTCGCCAATTTGGGATTGTAGAGCCCGTGTCTTAGACGGAGTTTCGTCATTCTCTCCCGTTTTTTCTACCTCAGGCACTACAAACCAAGAAGCAGATGAAAACACATTTAGGGACCCATTTATTTAGAGACTGTACACCCCTCTCTAACTTTACATCAACTCATAACACAATGTGGGGGCAGTGGTAGCACATACAGTCAACCAAAATATAAATGCACAAAATAGTGTGATTGAATTAACTGGTCACGCTGACTACCACAATGTCAAGTGGCACAAGACTCATGGATGGATTGTACTCTCTGGGAGCGATCAACTGAAACTAGGGAACTTGATTTGAGCAAAGCAGTCTGTAATCTAATATTTTTGGGCTTGTCAAGGAAAAGGTCATTCCAACACATCCTTTTTAATTTGTGCATTTATATTGTTGTTGAGTATAAATTGTTATATCCTACGATCCCGAGGGTGAACTGACACAGGATGATGGATTGCAACCAATTCTCAAGAAATCTCATTCAGGTTTGTTTCAAGTTAAGTGTAATTTTTATTATTATTATTTACTGTTAAAATATGTCTACATGAGCTGATGCCAAGATAAGCAGCTGGTCTTCCTGGTGTACACTGACATGAACAAAACAATTCTTTGTAAGAAAGTAGAACAACAAACCTGGTTTTCAAGATGAAATCTCTGTACTGTACTTTCTCCTGTGTCAACTCCTCTCCATAAAAACACAGAATTAAGAAATTTTTTCCATCCGGTGTCTGTAAATGGTATTACAGGACCGTCTTTTTGAACAACATGCATACAGCACTCCATTTATAGTTTTGTTTGCTAGCACACAAGAACTTGCGCGGTTATTTTTTAGATGTGATTGGCAGGGGAAAAAAAACTCACTGGACCTCAAATTTGGGAAATCATGTTTATTAATGTACAAAATTCACAAGGACATTTTGAAGACAATTTTACAGATGACAGATACTGTAACTTGCGGATTATTTTGAGGACTACATTTTAAGTGGAGATCTTCCCCTTATATCAACCGTAACAAGGTCAGTAAAGTCATTTTGCAGTGCAGCCAATGCATGTGAACATTTGATCTAAATGCCTCCCAAATCACTTGCCATCTTTCGGCGCGCACTTTCGTGTGCCGGTGCGTAAAGACGTAGACAGACGTGCATCACAGGGTCAGTGAGAGATCATCGGTCACTTTGTGTGATTTTATAATTCAAAGTTGTATTGATAGCTCATGCACGCTGTTCAAATGACCACAACTTAAAATGTGACAATAAAACAAAACTCAACATTCTTCATCAGTCCAGCTCTGACCATCTTTTTCACTCACTCACTGTTTTCTAAATGATAAGTTAATCCAGAGGTTTCCTGCATCACATATTGCTCATGATTTAAAGGAACAAGCACCAAATACAATCTACTTGTGCAGCAGTTCTCAACCTGTGGGTGGAGGCCCATAAGAGGGTCTCAAAGCTGTTTTTGTATCATGCCTGAAAAGGCGAGTAAAATTAAGTGAGACGACACGACGTGAACCGTCCTCAGGCCATGGCTGTAATGACTTTTTTTCAGCACTTCAGTACAGCATCAAGATATTATCATAGAAAATACACTGAACAATTTCAAGTCTCCACTTGGCACAAAACACAAAAAATATCATTAAAAAACACAGTCATTGTACCTGAACCATACACAGCAACTTTAAATCATGTTCAAAGCTTAGAATTACAAACAATGGCGATTGTTCCCGCCACTGTGGGCCCCGGATACAGCAATGCAGCTAAACGGCATGGTTATTCAATTCCTAAAGTACTCAAAAATGCACGGACATACGGACACATAAACACACTCATGAACTCCTCTTTATATTTAACTATTATATAAGAAACAAGACCTCTTATTAGAAGGGACACAAACCTGAAAAGGCGAGTAAAATTAAGTGAGACGACACGACGTGAACCATCCTCAGGCCATTGCTGTGATGACTGAGTGGGACTCGTGAAGTTCACCACAAGTAGCTCAAAAACATTATACTCCCCCTGCTGTCCCCCTCCGGCAACTACAATCTCACTCCACTGTGCATTGATGATGAACACAAACACAACGACATGCTGTACTAAACCTTAATAACATGAAGTAATTTCTTTAAACTTTAAACTCATAGAAAGGAGACTAATAAACATTAAACTCATAGAAAAGAGACTAATAATGTTACAAGTGTTACCCACCACATTTTCAGTGGAGAGTGAATAAAATGTGAAAATGTGGCAAAAATGTCTTCAGTGTATGGAGGCCTTAAGTGGACAAACATCCATCAGAGTATGTCAGAGTTAACCCACTAGAATTAACCAGACTACACCACTGGAAGGTGGGCATGTATGCTGTTGAAATAAAAAAAAAATACTTTGTGGCCCCAGCTGCACGCCTGCAGTCATGAGGTAGAAGAGAGGATAATTCTATCTAGGTGTGGACTGGAGAACAAATTTCCCTACGGCCCCTATTATCATTTTTTGAATGTCTAGTTAACTGTATTTACATTCATCTCAGTTGAAAAAAGGAGGTTAATAATTTAACAGTAGGTGATCATATGTTGGGCCAGGTTTATAGACAACTTTCCATCAATCTGATTTTGTAATAATTGCATGAAGTGTTTTTCTGTGCTTTTGTTAATCTAAATTTTAATACTCATAGGTGACAACTCCTACTGATGCAGAACAGTTGATCCTCCCCAGTGCCCAAAGGCTCATTTCACTAGGTTAAACTGATTCAATAAAAGCAGATTTGGAGAAGAATAAAACTAAGTGGACATATGCAGAGAATAGTCAGGTAACTTGTGGCAGTTCGTTACAAATAAATGCTATTTCAGATGGTATAAGTAAAAAAATAAAGACAATTTTTGCCCCTTAAGTTGTTTGGGAGGTATTTGCCAAAGTACATTGTGCACATGGTGTAAGTGACATTTGTCCTCTGTATTAACTCTGATAAGACTAGTGAGTAAGTGTCAGTGGCTGAGCCTGGTGGTGGTGTCGGTGGTTCGGATGGTTGCTTTTTTTTTTGCATGTGTGCCCTATTTTGAGTTAGTCCACAGGAGTGTGTGTGGGTTCTTCTTGTGTGCCTGGGGTGTTTCCAATTTGATTTTTCTTACAGGAATCCCTCCCCTTCCTCCATCCCACTTGGTGAGCCTCAGCCACATTCCCTTTATCCCCCCCATTTTACGACTGCATGGTTTTCTTTGAGGTTTACCAAATTTTAAAATGTTGATAAATAATTGTTTTCTTGTGAATCCTGTCTCAAGCTTCTCTGTACGTGCTGTTAAACCTGTGTACCCTTACTTGGCTGAAAATTCTTTAATATTTCCCCGGGTGGAACTAGCAGCATGGCGTTGTCCCCGATAGTGCCCTTCCCTCGTGCTGCCACATATGTATCTATACATGTACGTGTATGTGTATCCATAAAATGAAGAGTTTTATGCTCTATTGTAAAGTGTCTTGAGAAAACACTTGATATGAATCCTTAAAAATCTTTGTTCAAAGAATAACAGTGAGCAATAGAAGAAAAATAACAATGAATACAAATGTGATTAAGAAGATTCCAAATGTTGCAGAGGGGGACCCAATGTTTCCTCCAATTTGAGCTGGGATTTAAGATTGTTGTTCCACAGTTTTTCGAAGTGACTGACTACTTGGTGTTGGTGTTTTCCAATTTTTTAGGATTCATTTTTTTGCTGACACCATGCCCATTAGGAGAGCTGATTGTATGTGTGCAGGGAGCACTGTTGTCCTCTGAGGCTCCAAAAACAGCAAATTCCCTATCAGAAGGGAGCTTCCTCTTATAAACCTCAGAGGTGAAAACAAAAATTATGACCCAGACCTGGGAGGTTAACAGACAGTCCCAAAATAAATGCAACATTGTACCATCACTGACTTTACATTTATCACATTTAAGCGAAACAAAGCTTGCCTTTAGAATAATTAAAACGGTGAATTACTTTAAACTGTATCAACCTATGTTTACTATTTAATGGTCAACTATAGATAAAGGAAAGAGCAGTCTTCCACAGTTGGTCAGAAAAGAAAACAGTTTCTTTTTCCCAAGCTTTCTGTATACTGCTGGCTATGGAAGCCCATTCCTGCCAGGAAAAACAAGAAAAAAACTGAAAAGTAAAAAAGAAAAAAAAATACCTAAGTCATTATTATGAGATGGTAAGTCATAATTATGAGATACTAAGTCATAACTAGAGAATTTTGCATTTCCATGCAGGAAATGCATTGAAATTCTGAGTGTGACTGCTGAAACTGTGAAATGAAATTGCTAAAAGTAATGCAAAGAAAGTTGAAAATGTGACATGAATAGTTGTAAGCAGTAAATCAGGGCTGCAAATGTGTGAAATGTGCAATAAAAATGTTTGCAGAAAATTATAGATCCTGGAGCTCAGGTCCACAGGTCACGTGACCATGCTCTATCTTCAAAGAAATGTGCAAAAGTTGATGCAGCTTCAACAGTCATATCTCAGAAACTGTAGCAGATAGTGAAAAGTGCACTAAAAACTGTTTGCAGTTGTGAAAGAAAGCAGAAAATGAATGACTGTTTTGTAACATGGTTAAATGTGTTATTTGTAGATGTACCTAATAAAGTGGCCAGTCAGTGTAATACATCCAAAGTAAGATTGAGAGTGTAAAGACAAGCATGATTACGCCATTGTAATGAAGAATCTGTACTAGATGGAAAGAAAAGTACGTCCGCCCCAGACTGGATTTGAACTCAGGTCTCTCGCTCCATGGTCTGCTGTTCTTATCTTTCAACCACAGGGCTAAATTGCTGAGACATGGAAAGCACGGTATTTCTCCTGTTTGTCTCATAGAGCACTCTAATGACGCTCTGTACTTCCGGGTAAACGAATGCTCGCTGTGTCTAAACCGGAATAGATATCCAGAAAAGGATTTCACCGTGAGCATCCCAAGAACCTGCTGAAACGTGTAATATAATTCTCATATCTGTACTGTTCAAAATGTTAACACAGTGACAAGTTAAAAACGCGCTTCAAGCTGCAGCACTCGGCTGTCCGGGGCTTCGGTCTGAAGTCACGTGACACGCTGAACACACACAGATTTCCTCAAGAGTTGGTGTTGCTGAAAAAAATCATATTTAAAAAACTGTAGAAGCCAGCAAAAAGGTGAAGATATGTAAAAATAGTTGAGAAGTCAGTGCAGCTTTGAATGAAGTCTGTAGGTGGAAGCATGCCCAATCTGTGGAGCTTCAAAGTTGCTGAAGTTTTCAGCAGACCTGCAGAAATGTCCCATTGATCTCAATGTAAAAATACATGCAGAAATATTTTTTTACTGTAAAAAGTATGACTGTTAAACCTGTGAAAAATACAAGCGCACTTCTCCTGAACATGCTGCATATGTCAATTTTTTTCTGTGAAAATCTGTGCAAATTTGAAGCCTGTGAAAGGTGCAAAAAACCTGGAGGAATAAGAAGAAGGAGAAAAAGGAGAATACATTTTAGGAAGAACAATATGTTGAAATGCTGACTCAGCATTTCAACATAATTATGAGATACTAAGTCATAATTATGAGATTCAAAGTCATAATTATGAGATACTAAGTCATTATGAGATACTAAGTCATAATTGAGATGCTAAGTCATTATGAGATACTAAGTCATAATTATGAGATACTAAGTCATAATTATTAGATACTAAGTCATTATTATGAGATACTTAGTCATAATTATGAGATACTAAGTCATAATTATTAGATACTAAGTCATTATTATGAGATACTTAGTCATAATTATGAGATACTAAGTCATAATCATGAGATACAAAGTCATAATTATGAGATCTTAAGTCATAATTATGAGATAGTAAGTCATAATCATTTCAGTAAGTCATTATTATTACATATTAAGTCATAAATATGAGATAGTAAGTCATAATCATGACATACTAAGTCATAATTATGAGATACTAAGTCATTATGAGATACTAAGTCATAATTGAGATGCTAAGTCATTATGATACTAAGTCATAATTATGAGATACTAAGTCATAATTATTAGATACTAAGTCATTATTATGAGATACTTAGTCATAATTATGAGATACTAAGTCATAATTATTAGATACTAAGTCATTATTATGAGATACTTAGTCATAATTATGAGATACTAAGTCATAATCATGAGATACAAAGTCATAATTATGAGATCTTAAGTCATAATTATGAGATAGTAAGTCATAATCATTTCAGTAAGTCATTATTATTACATATTAAGTCATAAATATGAGATAGTAAGTCATAATCATGACATACTAAGTCATAGTTATGAGATACTAAGTCATTATTATGAGATACTAAGTCTTTATTATGAGATACTAAGTCATAATCATGACGTAGTAAGTCATTATTATGACATACTAAGTCATAAAAATAAGATACTTAGTCATAATCATGACATACTAACTCAAAAAATATGAGATACTTAGTCATGATTATGAGATACTAAGTCATTATTATGAGATACAAAGTCATAATTATGAGATAAAAAGTCAAAATTATGAGATACTTAGTCATAATTATGAGATCGTAAGTCATTATTATGAGATACAAAGTTGTAATTATGAGATACTAAGTCATTATTATGAGATAGTCTTAATTATGAGATTGTGAGGGAGCTAGAAAACACCCCCCTCACTGAGGTGATAAAAGTCTGTGTCGTGTTGTGCTTAAGTTGATTGTTGTTTAGGATATGATTTTTGTTAATTTTATTTTCAAGAACCCTACTAATTTCTCCTCTCTTCAAGGTTATCATCTGAGGGGCGCGTTCACATGGAGTGCACACATGAGGATGCAGCAAATGGGTTCCAGCAGTAGCAAATCACCTTGTTAGGCTGGGCTGATCAATCAATCAATCAATCAATCAATCAATCAATCAATCAATCAATCAATCAATCAATCTTTATTTGTATAGCGCCAATTCATAACAAGCGTTATCTCAAGACACTTTACAATAGAGCATAAAGCTCTTGATTTTATAGATACACATATATGCATAGATACATATATACATATAAAATCCACATATACATATATATACAAATATAAACATCCAACACCCAACATGAATCCATACAGCCAATCATGGATCCCTCCATCATGGCAGCAAGAAAAAACCTTCTGTTAAGCAGCAGGAAATCTTGAATGTGGATCCCAGTCTCATGATGAACAGCAAATCCACATGATGCTGTGATAGTTGTGAGGGCAAAGGAAGGGAGGTAAGTGGAGACAAGTGGACTAAAGTAAGAACTAAAGTTAGGGACAGGTCCATGTACCATCGACCTGTCGTCTGATTTATTAGGGGGTAGCCTCTTGAGATGCTACATCTCATTTTCAGGAGGGTCCTCATGTCTGAATGGTTGTGGTGATCATTTTATAGAAGTATCATCTTAGATATTCTTACTGAAAATAAGAATTTATGGTAGTGACGAACTCATGGGTGCCCAGACCACAAGTGCATCCCAACCATATTTGTCTCCATTAAATATAAATGTGTTAAAGGCCTCTTGAGACATCCCATTTTCAAGAGGGACTTCATGACTATGTGGTAATAAAAAATAGATACTGTAAGTGTAACGATCATGGATATGGAGATCATGCTAATAACTACATGAACAGCTATAATGATAATGGGAATGGAGTGTTCCTAATAAAATGGCCAACTATGTGTCTTGTTTATAATTGTGATTATAAATCAATCATGATTGCTGATGATCAGAGAGGGGGGGGGGGGAGTTATTTAGTTATGTTTAGATTTAGTTTTGGATATTTTGGCTCTAATTTCGTGGCGCAGCGCAGGGGGCGCAAGCCTGGCGCACCCCGTGCAGTGTTAATTTCGTCCAACGCACCACCGTGCGCTGCCAGTTTGACAATTTGGTAGACTGTCTGCGCAGAGATGGGTGTGACGGCGCACCAAGGGGAGTTGATGCCGCACCAGGGGGAGGTGTCAGCAGATTCATGTTGGCGCAGTGACAATTTCGTGCCAAAAACAGTGCAGAAAGTGCGCTGAAAGCTCACTAGCTTCAACCTGGTCTAACCCTGGCGCAGGGCAAAGCGTACCATCCGCAGCTGTAATTTGGTTACAGGCGCACATCTGCGCACGCCTCAGAGGCAGGTTTCCAAAGTGTCAGGCACATTTTAATGCAATAAAAAATCACAGCAATCACTATTTAATGTCCCCGTCTGAACCAGCATTTACATTTGTATCTATATTAATTGTCCCGTCACATCTGATGTCGGATTAAATCCGTTTGTCATAATGGAAATCTGGCTTCTCTCATTTCATTAAATTCAAAGAAAAAAAGGAGAAAAAAGACGGAGAAAAAAGAGAGAAAATAAATGTATGTTACTCTGGATTTACCTGTTATTTCCCATATTCCTCTATTTTACTCTTTATTTTTAACGTGATCTAAAAAGATGGAGAACATTATTGCAAGGAGGATGAGGAGGAGACACCGGGAGAGTAAACAGTTTATCACTAAAGGCTCTGCTATTTGGTGATGACAAACCAGGAGTGCAGGTGGATCACAAGCATGAATGGATAAGACAGCGGGTGTGAAACTGTCTCTTATTTTTTTTACTATTAATGACAAAGGAACAGATTACATCTGTCCCGGGAGCTGGCCCACACGGTGACGTGCATCCTGGCCTCCAATGTGCGCCCCGCTGTACATTCTCCTGCTGAAGGGACTTTCCAGCACACTGTGCCTGCTGTGGCGGGGATCATTCAGACCAATCAGACGCTACGTCTCGGCCGCAGCGCATTTAAAGGCGAGGAGAGGCAGTCATTTGATTGGTGAAGACAGCGGTCGGCTGTGTCAAACCTATTCACACCTCGGTTTCCTCCTCTCTCGATATGCGCTGAGGAGGCGTGGATGCGATGGTCTGCGCCATGAGTGTGCCTCTCTTGACACTGCAGGAAACTTGCAAAGTGCGCTGGTCACACCCAGTGCGCACAGCGAAGGCCGGTGCAGGGCCAGTGCGCCTGGTCTACGAAATTAGAGCCCTTTGGGTTATTTAGTTCCTTTGGTTAATGTGTATGAGTTTAGTCTTTTGTAAGGGATTTATTTACTTGTATTTGGGGTAATTGGTGCAGGTTTGTCACTGGAGAGGTGACAGTGAGGTGAATATGTGTGGGTCACTGTGGGTCAAGATGGCGGCGCGATCAGTTGCAGCGGCCCAGAGCTCCTCGGTTACTGGCAGCTTTTTCCTATTTATTGTGCTTTTTATTCGTTTCCACTTGTCTATAGGACTACAGTACAGCAGAGTCGACCTGCTTGCACTTTTTGTCGAGAATCAAGGACACTCGGACCATAATAACTGGGACTATATACCTCCGGAGATACAGCGCTACCCCGCGGGAGCTACCATCGCTCCCCCACCGCTGAAGCGGCGCAGACGGCGGCTAGAGAGAAAACAAAAGCGGGGCAAGAGGAGTGGGCTAGCTGCTAGGCTAAGAGCTAACCCCTACAAACCGGCCGTTCCGAGTCTCTTCCTGGCCAACTCCCGGTCGCTGAGCAACAAGATGGACGAGCTAAGACTACAGATTTCATCTCACAGGCTGAAATACTGTGTGATGATCATCACGGAGTCTTGGCTGGATAAAAACATCCCAGACACCAGCATCGAGCTAGCGGGACGCACCGTCTTCAGAGCGGACAGGACCGCGGACTCAGGCAAGAGTAGAGACGGAGGCCTCTGTGTTTACACTGACAATAGATGGTGCACTAACCTCGTCATTAAACACTCTTTCTGCTCACCAGATATTGAATATATGTACCTGCAAGGCAGACCGTTTTACATGTGCAGGGAGTTTACATCTGTGGCTATAATCGCTGTTTACGTACCGTCTCAAGCTAACGCTAAGCTAGCCATGGAGAAGCTACATGCTAGTATTAGCCTACACTTAGCAGCACAGCCGGACAGCGTCGTTATAGTGGCGGGGGACTTCAATCACTCCAACCTGAAGTCTGTGCTGCCGAAATTCCACAAATATGTAAACTTCCTCACAAGAGAGAAAAACACACTGGATCAGGTCTACTGCAACATCCCACAGGCCTACAAAGCCAGACCACTGCCTCATCTGGGTCTCTCTGACCATATGTCTCTGGCCCTGACCCCAGCATACAAGCCACTCATCTGCAGAGAGAAACCAACCTTAAAGACAGTCAAAGTATGGACTGAGGAAGCCACCTCAGCACTGCAGGACTGCTTTGACACTACAAACTGGGAGGTTTTTGCTCAGGGCACAGACCTAGAAGGACACACATCAACTGTGCTGGAGTACATCAACTTTTGTGCTGAGTGTGTGACTGAGACAAAGACTGTTAAGGTGCTGCTCAATCAACAGCCATGGTTCAACAAAGAACTGGCTGCCCTGCTCAGAGCACGCGACTCAGCTTTTAGATCTGGGGACCAGCAGGCCTACACAAGTGCAAGAAGCGACCTGAGGAGGGGCATCAGAGAGGCCAAACGCAGGTACCAGCAGCTCGTTGAGGAGCACTTTAATAGCAACAACTCCAGAGGCATGTGGCAGGGAATTAAGTCCATCACCGGTTACAAGGACAACACTGCAGCTACACTATCCACAGGCAGCACCAACCCGGACGCCCTGAACCACTGCTTTGCTCGCTTTGACGGACAGAGCAGCGACCTGGGAGACACCCCTCAGGCAGCAGTGATGGAGGGGGACACCCCCATACAGCTGCACCGGAACCAGGTCAGGGCAACCCTGTGTAAAGTCAACGTGAGGAAAGCCACTGGTCCAGACGGTGTCTCAGGAAAAATCCTCAAAGACTGTGCGGATCAGCTAGCGGAGGTTTTCACCACCATCTTCAACCTCTCGCTCCAACAGTCCAAAATTCCCACCTGCCTTAAAACAGCCACCATCGTCCCTATACCAAAGAAGAACACAGTCAGCTGCCTGAATGACTTCCGCCCAGTTGCTCTCACACCCATCATTACAAAGTGTTTTGAGAAACTCATCATTTCTCACATCAGATCCGCCGTCCCTGCTGACCTGGACCAACACCAGTTTGCTTATCAGGCAAACCGGTCAACAGAGGACGCTGTGATCACAACTCTCCACACAGCCCTTACTCACCTGGACCAAAAGAACACGTATGTAAGGATGCTGTTTGTGGACTTCAGCTCGGCCTTTAATACTGTTGTGCCCCAAAAACTGGTTAACAAACTGAACAACCTGGGCCTGAGCAGCTCACTGTGCGCATGGATACAGGACTTCCTCAGACACAGACCTCAGCACGTCAGAATGGGGGGCCGCACATCCTCCACCCTCATCCTGAACACGGGGACACCACAGGGATGTGTCCTCAGCCCTCTCCTGTACTCCCTCTTCACCCATGACTGCATCCCCATCCACTCCACCAACACCATCATCAAGTTCGCCGATGACACCACCGTTGTAGGACTGATCGCAGACAATGACGAGACGGCGTACAGGGAGGAGATCCAGCTTCTTGTACGATGGTGTCATAATAACAATCTGGACCTGAACACCAGCAAAACCAAGGAACTGATTGTGGATTTTAGGAGAGCCACGCGCACAGAGCACCCTGCCCTCTGCATCAATGGAAATGAAGTAGAGAGGGTGCAAAGCTTCAGATTCCTTGGTTTGCACATCACAGCTGACCTCACCTGGGCTGTTAACACCTCCTGCCAGGTGGGGAAGGCACAACAGAGACTTTACTTCCTCAGGAAGCTAAAGCAGGCTCACTTGCCCCAACAACTGCTCATCAACTTCTACAGAGCCACCATCGAGAGCCTCCTGTCATACTGCTGCACAGTTTGGTCCAGTAGCTGTACAGCAGAGGACAGAAAGAACCTTCAGCGGGTCGTTAGGGCAGCCAAGAAGACCATCGGGACCACACTACCCCCCCTCAAGGACACTTTCACCAGCCGCATCCAGAAGAAGGCCTCCAACATCGCAGGGGACCTCACACACCCGGGCCACCTCCTGTTCTCCCCCCTCCCCTCAGGGAAAAGGTACAGGACCATTAAGTGCTACACAAACAGACTGAGGAACAGCTTCTACCCCCAAGCTGTGAAAGCCATTGCCCCACCACCACCACCCCTCTGAGCCTGTAAAGCCCCCACCCCACCACCACCACCCCACCAACACTCCAACACCCAGAACTCCCCCCCAACCCCCACTGAAGGAACTGCCCCCCCTTTCACCCCAGGACAATCTTATTGTTTACATAGCACAGAGTCACACAGGCGTAAATACTCTTTTACAAATGTGTGTATTTGCTCATTCTTTGCACAGCCATTATGGTCACTAGTCACTTTCTGCGTATGCGCTGGACTTTTTACGTGTACAGCCACTGTTACAATGGGTGCATACTCTGGACAATCTTGTACATGTACATAAAAACCTCACTCTGCTCTTTTATATTCATTTTATTTTTCTATATACTATTTATACTATCTTTTATTCAATTCTTTATACTTACATGCTGCCATAGAGGATGCCAAACAATGTTTCACTGTACAAAACCTGTTGCCTAACAAGTGTTGATAGTGACAATAAAGATCTATTCTATTCTATTCTATTCTATATGCAGGTGAGAGGAGAAGGGAGGGGGGAGCAGGTGAGGAGCTGCTGCTCGGCCTTAAATGAAGGGCACCTCAGTGAGTTGGTGTGTGTGTTTGGTTCCCTGCAGGCTGCTGCTCAGGGGAGGATTGGACTGGGGACTTTTTTAATGAAACATGGACATAATAAACAATAATCAGAGCTCTGAACCTGCTGTCTGACCCTGTAAATTTCTTTCTTCACTTGTGCTGGTTTCATCCTGATTAAGAGGTTTTTTTCAAAAGCAAAACCTCACAGAAATAGTAAGTCATAATTATGAGATAATAAGTCATAACTAGAGAATTTGCATTTCCATGAAGGAAATGCGTTGAAATGCTGAGTGTGACTGCTGAAACTATGAAATGAAATTGCTAAAGGTAATGCAAAGAAAGTTGAAAATGTGACATGAATAGTTGTAAGCAGTAAATCAGGGCTGAAAATGTGTGAAATGTGCAATAAAAATGTTTGCAGAACATTATAGATACTGGAGCTCAGGTGTGCAGGTCACGTGACCACACTCTAACTTAACAGAAATGTGCAAAAGTTGATGCTGCTTCAACAGTCATATCTCAGAAACTGTAGCAGGTAGTGAAAAGCGCACTAAAACTGTTTGCAGTTGTGAAAGAAAGCAGAAAATGAATGACTGTTTTGTAACATGGCTAAATGTGTTGATATTTGTAGATGTACCTAATAAAGTGGCCAGTCAGTGTAATACGTCCAAAGTAAGGTTGAGAGTGTAAAGACAAGCATGATTACGCCATTGTAAAGAAGAATCTGTACTAGATGGAGAAGAAAAGTACCTCTGCCTCAACCCAGATTTGAACCCATTTCTCCCGGTCCATAATCCGCTGTGCTAACTATTTAACCACAGGGCTGAATCTGTGGTGTCATGGAAAGCACGGTATTTGTCTTCATAAGAGCACTGATAACAGTCGGTACTTCCGGGTAATCGAACGCTTGCTGTGTCCAAACCGGAATAGATCTCAGGAAAGGGATTTCACCGTGAGCATCCCAAGAACCTGCTGAAACGTTTAATAAAATTCTCATTTCTGTACTGCTAAAAATGTTAACAGTGGTGAGTTAAAAACGCGATTCAAAGTGAAGCACTCGGCTGTCCAGAGCGTCGGTCTCTTGCAGTAGGCTGATAAGCTCAGTACTTCCGGGTAAACGAACGCTCGCTGTGTCTAAACTGTGATAAATATCAGAAAAGGCATTGCACTGTGAGAATCCCAAGAACATGCTGAAGCGACTGATGTAATTTCAAGCCTGTACTGTGAAAAATGTTGACACAGTGGCGAGTTAAAAACGGGCTTCAAAGTGAAGCACTCGCTGTCTAGAGCTGAGAAATTGCATTACTGCAGATGGAAGATTTTGCGGCATACCGCAAAAGCTGAAGCTCACTGAGACAAAACGATGTCAGATTAGACTTTGAAGCGGATTTCACGTGTAAGAGGAGAAGGGTAGCAATGTTTTGATGTATAAATCATGTCTGTGGAGGACAGTTTGACGAAGTTATGACGGAATAATTCTGCTGAACTTCGGCAGTCGCTCCCATGGTCGCTCCGCTGTAACGGGTCACGTGACGCGCTATAATTTCTGAGAAATCAGCAAAACTTGTTGTTGCTTAAAAAATCATATATAAAAAACTGTAGAAGCCAGCAAAAAGCTGACGATATGTAAAAATAGTTAAGAAGTCAGTGCAGCTTTTAAAGCATGAATGAAGTCTGTAGGTGGAAGCATGCCCAACCTGTGGAGCTTCAAAGTTGCTGAAGTTTTCAGCAGACCTGCAGAAATGTCCCATTGATTTCAATGTAAAAATACATGCAGAAATTATTTTTTACTGTAAAAAATATGACTGTTAAACCTGTGAAAAATACAAGCGCACTTCTCCTGAAGATGCTGCATATGTCAATTTTTTTCTGTGAAAATCTGTGCAAATTTGAAGCCTGTGAAAGGTGCCAAAATCTCAAGGAATAAGAAGAAGAAGAAGAAGAAGAGAAAGAAAAAGAAGAAAAAATTTTAGGAAGAACAATATGTTGAAATGCTGACTCAGCATTTCAACATAATTATGAGTAAATAAGTCATCATTTTGAGATAATAAGTCATAATTATGAGAAAGGTCTAAATGGTCCTTCATTTGTGTTGTGTAAGAGCTGCAGTTGGAGACAACCTATTGCAGATAATGGATATCATCACTGAAGAGTACTTCAGACGTGGATTCACAAATTGTGAAATTTTATCTACTCTGGAGGAATCTCACAACATCAAAATAAGCCTCCGGACTCTGGAGAGAACACTACAGAAGAACCAACTGTGGAGGAGACGGCATAAGACAGATGAAGCACAAGTGGCAGCCTTCATAGATCATCAGCTGCAAACATCTGGCAAGCAACACGGTTACAGATGAATGCCCTCAAAAAGTAAGGTTAGATCACGGCACTGAGAATATCCACATTGCAGATATGCAAAAGTTTTTGCACAGCAGTGAGAATGAGAACTGTGGAGTGCGTCACTTTAGGTCCAAGCACAGGCAATCAAAGGATCGAACGTTGTTGGTGCACCCTTAGAAGTGAGTGTGTTCAGTTCTGGATGACCATTTCGATCAGCTGAAAGCAGATGACTACTTTGTTGACAGCTTCATTGACAAATCCCTGATACAATTCTGCTTCAAAAATACCATCCAGGTACAGTAGCTTATCCTAAAAAGTCAATTGCTCATCAGCTGTATCTTGGGCTAACAATGTAAAAACTGATTTATTTTTTATATGTTTTCCCTCTTTTTCTGTTCATTTTATAGGAGGAGCTTAATGAAGTTGTAACTGCTTGGAATGACCATCGCATAAGATCAACCAACAATCCACGGGCTCCAAGTGGTCGACCTTCAATCATGCATGCAGTGCCAAACCTGTATGGGGCTCAGAATTTCCTGCAAACAGTTGATCAAATGAAAATGGAATTATGTCGAGGGCACTGCTTTTTTAAGGACTATCCGTGTGATGAGGATGTGTTCCACTTATGTCTGGAACTTATTACTGAGCACAACCTGGCAATGTCTGATGATGTGTATGAAATCACTGACCTTTATCTGAGTCTTCGACACATGATCACTGATGGGCTTAGGGAATAATTTATAAGTTACATGTTTTCAGATCCTCTGCCTAATAGGCATTGTGGGGGCCCATGTAAAGATGTCACTTTGGTACCGTCACCACCACTCCAACTACCCCTGCCCTATAACCACACCTGCCCAACCTGTACGATCCCCTCATCATTAATCATTGTTTCCTTATTACATTCATGTTGATTGCGCCTCTAAAATACTGTAAATAAGTACATAAGATAGTAATGATTTATTTAAAAGCACCTTATTCTGTCACAGTCTCAGGCCCTCCTCACACGAAGACGGCCTCGTATTGTCTTGGCGTCAGCATCAAAACATGTACCGCTGTTTACACATCGTATTGTACATAGGCTTGTGCATTTACATGACAACGCAAAATCCTGTCGGGTTGCCCGTCTGGTTCTGCTCCGAGGTGGATTCCACATCAACAAGTGCTCATGCACGCGTAACATGCTGCGTCTCGTTGCTGTTGTTGCCGTAGCTGGTGTTGTTGGTGTTCTGTGAGCAAATGTTGGTATAAAAGTCGTAGCAATATTTGTAGCTGCTGGAACAAGATCAGAATCAGCCCGGCTGCCGTCATTGTTGTTGTTGTTGATGTGTGTGACAGCGTGGGTTGGGGGGCGGGGAGGAGGAGGGCTGCTGTGAGGTCACCATCTTTCTCGGACTTATCTGTTAAACCAACTACAGCATGAAGACGAATACGCACATATCCACTTGCAGACCCGTTTTCAAAAAAGATGCAGAGTCATGGACAAATACGCATCTCCGTGTGTAAATATCACTAGATCGATAGTTTATTTTACCGGAGTCTTACAAATTCGTACTCGTGTAAAGCCCACCTCAGCCTCTGCCTCAGTCTCAACCTTCAGCCTGCCACATTCCTGCTGCAGCCTAATCAGCTCAACTCACCTCACCTGCGCTCCTGCTCACACCTCGACCTCATCTGCTGCAATCAGGCCACCTACTTCAACCCCAGCTCCACACACAGTCAGTATCAGACTGTCTTTGCCTTCATGCTGAGAACTCCAGACCTGTCTTCCGGATTGATCACAAGTTGGCGACAAGATTCGTTCCTGGTTCTGCCTTTAACGCCTGACCCTTGGCTTGACTGCAAGGTATCGACTAGTTTCTGTTCTTCACTCACCCGTCTGCCTGAGTCCCGGCTGTCAAAATCGCCTTCTGTCTCCGACTTTGAGAAACCGCCTCCTGATCTGTGGTGGCCTGCCTGGTATCCGACCCTCCTGCCTGTCCTCGACATTGAGAATCCGTCTGTAAATCCTGATCTGTGGTGGCCTGCCTGGTATCCGACCCTCCTGCCTGTCCTCGACATTGAGAATCCGTCCGTGAATCCTTACCAGTGGTGGCAGTCTGGTTTCTGGTCTCCTGGTGCATCTCTGCTCGCCAAGCAAAGTGTGTATCCACTCCGAGCCTTCCTGAACGCCTCTGTGTCACCAAGCTAAGTGTGAGTCCAGTTCTGGTTTTCCTGAAAGCCTCTGTTTGCCTAGTGTGAGTGTCGTCAGCGTGGCTAAGTGGCCTCATCAGTCTCCTGTTCAAAGGCTCGCGGGTTGAATCCCTGCTCTCACCTCTGCTGTTCATCTGTAAAGACTGAATCCTCCTGTTGGCTGATCTCCTCCAGTGTGGCCAATTGGATAGAGCATAAGACTGGCAATATAAGCCTCACGGGCTCGATCCCTGCTCTGAACTGTGATTTCAAAAATCTGTTAAAGTCTGATTAGTGAATGCACAACTGCTACTTCGCTTCTGGGTCCTTCCTGAAACCTTGTCATATTCAGAGTATATTTTCATTCAATTTGATTTTAATTGTTTCTAAAATGTGTTCTGAGTGCATTTTTTTTTTACTGTAATTGTTTATGTAGTTTTAGTTGTCAAAGAGTAGGAGGGGAAATTCTAATGAATCTTTGAACATGGGATTCCTGTTGTAGGATACCAATCCTGTTTTTTTCTTCATAGCATCATCCTTGATAATTGAGTAATAATTGATTCATAGATGTATTTCAAATGGATTAATATTTGTACAGAGAAAGGAAAAACAGAAATATTAAAATTGATCTTTATGATTGAGAACATATATTAATAATTCATTATGAATTTGATATTTTGGGTATTTTTTCTTGGGGAAAAATATAGGGCTGAACAGGTCTTAGAATTTCTTTTTTCATTTAAAGGTGACAAGTATGTGAGTCATTTAGACTCTCTACTTCGTAAAGTACACATGTCTGGGCATCATATACATTGTAACAGTCCTGTGCACTTTTCAAAACATTCTCAAAGACCCAAGACTACACAGAACATGGTAACAGCTGTAATGATAAGAAATACAACAAGACAATCAAAATTTTCAGGAGTTGTAACAACATCAAAACACTTTTGAACATTTTGTGGGCTTAATAATTCTAACAAAACATTTAGTAAGTAGAATGTTTATGAAAGTCATACATGTAAATATGATTTCGTTTTTCTAACTGGACAGGTCTTGCAATTAAGCTAAGATTTTTCTGGCCAAGAGGGTTGAACATCATTAGATGTAACAGCATGACTTTGTACAAGTGGGGTATGTATCTGTTCAAATAAACTTAAAATGGTCAATCTACCCAAGATGCCCATTACAACAAAACTAATCATCGAAATGGCATTAACAAATGCAGGCAAAAATTATACTGAGATCTCCAGATCTCAATATAACTAATATATTAATTGTATTAATATATTTATTAATACAATTAATATAATTATAATTATAATCAATATAATTGTATTATATCTCAATATAATACAATCTCCCTCTCCATTTACTTGACATAACAATTGCTGAGCTCATAAACCAATAAAAAAATAGTTCACATAAAAATGTTTCACTTTAAAGTGGCAAGAAACAAAAAAAAAAAGTGATGCAAACATATGTCAATGCCCCTCTTAGGCACTGGATGTTATCCCTCTTTCTTATACAATGAATAAACAATATTTGCACTAAAGCTGAGGTGCTAGCCTAAGTACACATATGCTCACTTGACTGGATTAAACTATGTCCATTACCCACAAATTGGACTCCAACACTCTGTTCATCTCAGTGCTGAAGTCAGGTAGGCTGTCATAATTGACTGACAGCTCTAGCACACAGCCACACGTATGGGCCACAGGTCTTCTCTGAAAACCTATCTGGGTAAAGTTAATAATGTTCTTATCAAGAAACAGATCTGATCCTGTGCAGAATCTTAGGAACCAACAGAGATGCTGTGTATCTTTATTTCTTAAGTAACTGGTCAAGAACTTTTGAATAGCCCTCTGTTGAGCACTCAGTACCTCAGGGAATGTGAGGGACTTTACGATCTTTCTAACAGTTGGTGTCAGTGTTTCATACATTGTTGTGAGGTCATGAAAGTTGCACCCAGTGTTGCCAAGAGATTTTGTCCATTATTCAATGACATAGGCTGGCTCTTGGACCAGTGTTTTATGTGCAAGCTCCTGGATGATGATGTTTGCTCTGCTTACTGTGGGGATCCGTCTGCAGCTGTAGTTGTCCAAGATTTCCATTAGGTCTTCTTGGTCAACACTATTAAAGTCAGACTGCTAGGTTTCAAACACTGCACGCTTATGTTCAGGCATATATTTGAGGAAATTCTCCACAACATCACTCTTCACTCTTGCTCTAATATAACAGGCGCTATCTTCACAGGAAGATATTTTTCCCTTGCCCACCCAAAAGATATTATTCGACCGACACTTTCCCACTGCTTCTGTCCAAAGTCATGTCTCAGGAAAGGAACTTTAAAAGACTTTCCTGTTGTGCACTGATTGTAGAAATCAGACCAGAATTCTGACAGTCTCTCACAACTCCTCCCTCATCGTACCCCATCTCAGGTGTTCCATCTGGCAGCACAAGTTGAATTTTAAAGTCAGCCTTTTTAAGGCCAGCATCAGAGAAATGTGCTATGAGCTCTTGTAGTACCTGCCCTCTGTGAACAACCAATATTTTCTTCACGGGCTCACTGGATTGTTGGGGGTGAAACAGGCAGTGTATCATCCAAATTCAGTTGCTCATTTTCAGAAACATCTCCTATGAAAACAATGTTGCTGCTCTCAAAAGCATTTTCGCTCCCATCCTCTGTGGTAATTAGTGAAATTTCAAAGTTGTCATCACTTGTAGTGCTTCCAAGATATATAACTTCAGGTTGGAAAGTTTCAAATGAAGCAGTTGGCGGGGCAGCAGCAACAATGAGAGAAGAAGTGGAAGGCTGACTCTGAGAGCCCCCTTGTCTCTCCAGAGTTTGACCTGAACCTGTGTGGTTACTGAATGGACTGTCATCTGCTTTTTTCCATGTTGTCAAATAAAATCTAAGAAGGGGAATTTTTGTGTCAGTGTATAATTGTCCAACTGTGATTTCAGAGTCAACTGTGACCTCTTGGTTGTTTCTGAGTTCTAATTAAAAATCTGTTAAGGGCCCCAGCCTATTTCTCCCACCAGGAAAGAACAAACCAGTTGCCTCTTGTATCAATTCACTTTTCCGAGCATCCTTTGAAATGTCAATTTTTCTTGTTCCTCCTCCTCATTTGGCCCTCACCTGCTTGAAAGACTTATTTTCTTCATCATAATGCATCCATCCTATTTCTATTTTTCTGATTGCTTCACAGCATTTTTTTTCAGAGTTGGATGGGAATGGTCCTCTTGACTTTTGCCACTGCCTCCTTCATCATAAGGTTTTCATTTGGCCAATTTATTTTTTCAGGTGCTAAAAAAGCTTTGACTTGCGTGTGTTGTCATGGCTGTTTTCCTTCCGTCTACAAAAACCTAACACCACTAGGCGATCACCATATGATGTTAAAAACCTTTTTAACTCTTCGTCTGTCATTAGTTGAATGGTGCTGGCATCTATCTAGATATGGACAAAGAGAAATAAAAAAAATCAGTCCTCATTAGACAACCTTATATCTTAATGTTGGCATAGTTATCTAAAGTTCAATAAAAAAGTAACAACGTAAAGTTTATGGTGAAGAAACAATAATTTAGAGGCAGTAAAAAGTCTCTGAGAAATTATTATCATTATTATTATTATTAGTATTATTATTATTTTATTTTATTATTATTATCATTGTCTGGAATATTCCACTCCTCGTCCCTCTACCTTCTTGTGCTCCAAGGTCTCTATTGTCTCTTCAGGAACATTTCTTTGTCTCAGGAAGTCTCCTAAGTCATCCATTCTGTGAACATTCATTAAGAAAAAGTGATAATCATACATTCACAGTAAGAGTCTTGGGCTTCAGATGAGCTATTATATTGCAAAGAAAGTGGGCAATATGGAATACTATCCGCCATGTCAGCTAAACATTAAATACAAGTTTATAAGCATGCTACACCTCACAGCTATGCACTCTGGAATGGATTGTGGATGTATAGCTATTTCATGTAGCTTATATTTTCCAAAGACGATGAATATGCTTAGTGGCAGCTGTAGCTCAGTGCCCAGGGCAAACCCCACCTTCAGGGCCCCCAAGCTGGAAATGCAGGTCTGGAGCATCATAATGTCTTTGATTAAAATTATTTACGACCCATTTTGATCTGTCAAATCAAATAAAGAATGTATAAATAGGGTGCTTGTTATCATTGCAAAAAATTATTATTGTCACAACATAACAGGAGGAAACTCATAATTTAGAGTTATATGTACTAATCTATTTCTGGTAAGAAAAAATAGTGTGTATTTCATTGTAGGGGTAAGGTTTCCCACAGGAATTTGTGATGCTACGAAGGACACCTTTACAGACAAACTATTAACCCCTGGAAGAACAGTTAGTGTAAACATTTAAATGGAATAGCCTGGCTCACTTTAAGACCAAAATTAAGATGCTCGAAATGTGGGCTCTTTTAAACTAATTATTTGTAAAGTTATGAATGAAATTAAATGACACCCCTCTCATCCTGCTTTTTTTATCAGCTATATGTACGAGTCACTTTAAATAACGTAAACAAGGCCTGCTGATAAACACTTTGTCATCTACACTACAGTACTGTTGGACATTACAATAACTTTCTAGTAATGGTTTGTGTTGCTGCTGATGGTCTGGTTGTTTTTTGTAGTTGATGAAGAGTATTCGGAATTAATTTCAGTTGTTTCCATTACAAAAGGAAAAACCTCCTCACAGGAGCTTAAACACACTCAAATTTTAGTCAAAGTAAGCTACAGTACATATGATTAGTGGAGAAAGACAAGATAACTAAAATATTTTTATGAAGATATGCTATTATTGCATGAATAAAGCAAAATTCACATTATTTTCACATTTTGTCAAGTGCATGTACACGATACCCTCCATAACCTCACCTTTAGGTTCCGGTTAAGTGCACACACCTCTATTCCATAATGAGACCGTAGTACTGCATGGTCAACACGCTCTGTTATTGGTGATTAGTAAGTCATAAGTATAAGTATTATGACTTAGTAACTCATAATTATGAGTTAGTAACTCATAATTATGACTTACTATCTCATAATTATGACTTAGTATCTTATAATTATGATATACTATCTCATAATTACACTTTTCTTTTTTCTTTTCTTTTTTTTTTTTTTTTTTAACTTTCCAGGTTTTTTTTTCTTTTTTTCCCTGGCGGGAATGGGCTTCCATTACCGGCAGATAGTGAGTCCCCTGGAAAATATCTTACGAATTTGTTAATGAGCTTCTTACTGCTAGGTAAAAGGAAAAAAACTGTTCAAAAAGGTCATATCTCTCAGTTTGACTCAAAGGGAGGGATGTTTTCTTGCACAAAGTGCCTCAGTTGCAGAAAACGAAAAAAAATGGAGTGAGTTATATCATATATGGAGCTCAACTGCTGAAATGATGCAAAATTGTTGTCTACATATAAATCCCCTATACACCTCAATCCTTCAGCACACCACATAGAAAATGTATTGTCCAGCAATGGTGGAACAAAAGCAAGATTATGGCAGACAGGAGTAAAGCCGGTATTCCAGAAGTTTTAAAGTCACTTCTTATGTGGCTGAGAGTTTAAAGAGAATTTCTCACAAAAAGCTATGACTTGCTGGTTTGATAGCAGAAGAAAAGTTGGTTAAAAGTAAGGAGGAAAGGGAAGAGTATGATTTTTTCAAAGATGCAAGCTTTAATTTTAGCCAGAGGGGGTCAGAATTGAGTGATTGGTGGTCTGGAGAACCCCACTGCCAGTATGCCATTGCCCTTGCATTTGCTGCCCAATTGTAAGCCCTAAATACTGTAAGCCCAACATATATTTTTTTATAAAATGATAATGACAATGTGGGATTAAGGGAGGATAAACAGAGGGCTATTATCAATAATAACTGTTTTTCTCTTCTTCTATTCCTGTGTTCTTATCTATAAACATCTATAAATTTGATCAATCAATGACATTCTTCAATCTTGACATTCCAGAGATTAGTGACCCTGATATGACATAACTTTATTTCGTTTTCATTATTATTGATACAAATTAGATAAGTAATCTGTAACAGATCCACGTAAAGAGTGTGAATTAATCTAAACACCAATGCAGACACAGATTAACAGCCTGCCAATATAAAAATTAAACAAACCTATCTTTAAAAGGAAGTTTTATCTGCATTTTTTTTCAAACTGCTGTCAATTTAAAAAGTCAACTTACCTTTGAGATATCCTCTTGTTGGCCAATTGGGTATCGTTTATCAAACCACAAAAGTCTTCTGTCTCAGGTTTGTTTTAGAATATAAAAATTCTGGTGGTTTGAACACAGTTTAGCTTTAATTTTTTTCTGATGATTATTTTTTTCTATGCAAAAAAAAAATTTTCTGGGCAAATGTAACTTAGTGAAGTACATATAAAAGAGAAATACATCCTGAAAACACACTCAAGTAAGAGTAAAAGTACCTGTATGAAAAGATCCTTCAATAGTACAAAAATAGCAGCTTGATAGTTTAAGACTTTGCAGAGTAGAAGGCCTAAGAACATTCATTCACTTGCTATGCTACCAGTGTTGGGCAGTAATGTCACTACAAATAGCGTCGTTAGTAGTTTAACTACAAACCCAAAACCAGTGAAGTTGGCACATTGTGTAAATCTTAAATAAAAACAGAATATAATGAATTGCAAATCCTTTTCAACTTATATTCAATTGAATACACAACAAAGACAAGATATTTAATGTTCGAACTGAGAAACTTTATTTTCTTTTGCAAATAATCATCAACTTAGAATTTAATGGCAGAAACAGATTGCAAAAAAGTTGGCACAGGGGCATTTTTACCACTGTGTTACATCTCCTTTCCTTTTAACAGCACTCAGTAAACGTTTGGGAACTGAGGAGACCAATTTTTGAAGCTTTTCGGGTGGAATTCTTTCCCATTCTTGCTTGATGTACAGCTTAAGTTGTTCTACTTAGTAGTATTTTACGCTTCATAATGCACCACACATTTTCAATGGGGGACAGGTCTGGACTACAGACAGGCCAGTCTAGTACCTGCACTCTTTTACTACGAAGCCGCGCTGTTGTAACACGTGCAGAATGTGGCTTGGCATTGTCTTGCTGAAATAAGCAGGGGCGTCCATGAAAACGACGTTGCTTTGATGGCAACATACTGTATGTTGCTCCAAAACCTGTATGTACCTTTCAGCATTAATGGTGCCTTCACAGATGTGTAAGTTACCCATGCCTTGGGCACGAATACACCCCCATACCATCACAGATGTTGGCTTTCAAACTTTGCACCTATAACAGTCCAGCTGGTTCTTTTCCTTTCTGGAGGTCCGGAGGACACGACGACCACAGTTTCCAAAAACAATTTGAAATGTGGACTCGTCAGACCACAGACCACTTTTCCTCTTTGCATCAGTCCATCTTAGGTGAGCTCGGGCCCATCGAAGCCGGCTGCGTTTCTGGGTGTTGTTGATAAATGGCTTTGGCTTTGCATAGTAGAGTTTTAGGCCCCATCCACACGAAGCCAAACCGAGGTCTAAACGCATACATTTTTTGCCGATTCTGCGAATCATCCATACGAAGACGGCGTTTCGGGGGTCTGTAAACGAACATTTTTGAATCCAGGTTCCAGAGTGGAAAGATTTTGAAACGCCGTATACACAGCTCCGTGTTTTTAGTGGCTCTCCGTAACTTTTCTGATACACTTACGTCATAGTTTCATATCGTCATTGACACGCATGCACCACACGCGGCAACAATAACAACAACAATGGTGGCGTACGGTGTAGCATATGTGCTAATGAAGCTAGTGACTCTACTATCCCTGTTGCAGCAAAATCTCCTTCTTCTCAATCACCACCGAGTTGAACAAACAATTATCGAGGACACATTACGGCACTTTATGATCACTTTATCACAATCTCTGTGTACAACTTTTGCCGCAAGTGCGCATGCCCACTGTTTTTTCGCCTGTTTCCGTCATATCGTTACAGCGCCCCTAGAGATCTGGCATGTGTTTCTACAGCGTTTTGATGCGTATCGAGTGCATTCATGTGGACGCACACATTTTCTGAGACGCCTTCATCTTTATGACGATCGTTTTGGAAACTGTTAAGCGTTTCGTCTTCGTGTGGAGGAGGCCTTAACTTGCACTTACAGATGTAGCGACGAACTGTAGTTACTGACAGTGGTTTTCTGAAGTGTTCCTGAGCCCATGTGGTGATATCCTTTACACAGTGATGCCGATTTTTGATACAGTACCACCTGAGGGATCGAAGGTCACCGGCATTCAGTGTTGGTTTTCGGCCTTGCCGCTTACGTGCAGTAATTTCTCCAGATTCTCTGAACCTTTTGAGAAATGTTGTTCTTAAACTGTTGGACAATTTGCTCACACATTTGTTCACAAAGTGGTGACCCTCGCCCCATCCTTGTTTGTGAATGACTGAGCATTTCAGGGAAGCTGCTTTTATACCCAATCATGGCACCCACCTGTTCCCAATTAGCCTGTTCACCTGTGGGATGTTCCAAATAAGTGTTTGATGAGCATTCCTCAACTTTCTCAGTCTTTTTTACCACTTGTGCCAGCTTTTTTGAAGCATGTTGCAGGCATCAAATTCCAAATCAGCTAATATTTGCAAAAAATAATAAAGTTTCTCAGTTCGAACATTAAGTATCTTGTCTTTGCGGTGTATTCAATTGAATATAAGTTGAAAGGGATTTGCAAATCATTGTATTCTGTTTTTATTTAAGATTTACACAATGTGCCAACTTCACTGGTTTTGGGTTTGTACATTTTTCAGTAACGACGTGGCAGCGTTGTTGTTTACAAAATCAAACAACGTTTCAATAGCTTAGCTGATCTTTTGGTCATGTAGTGCGGTAGCGAACGCAAAAGTTACATTAAACATTTTAGTATGATTCATGTTGAACTGCTTGAAGCGGAGCTTTCTCCTGCAGTCTCTCTCTCACACTTTTGGATCAGACTGTGACGCCATCTCCAAACGCTGCTATGTCTATGTCGACCAATAGAAGCCGTGGAACTGTTGATGTCATCACTCAGCAATCCCTGACTGCGACTTCACTGCATACACAAATACTCCCACTTCAGTTCAATGAGAGATGGCAGAGGAGGAAGGAGAATATGGAGGACCAAAACTGACAGAATAAAAAATAAATAAATAAATAAAAATGTTTGCAAAAATAAACATAAAAAAAATAAAACTAAAAAACTAAATATGACGGGCGCTAGAGAGCCAGTGATGTAGCAGGTGGTGTTTTTTATCAGCTCTTCCACCCTGACTGAATATAAATATTTGGCACTCGTTTTTTTTGTAATTTTTTAAAGGAGAATCAAGTTCATAAAAGTAAAAAGGATGGTCAAGCCCAAAAAAGTGACCCAGAAAGACCACGAGTCTCCTTCTGAGATCGAAGATAGCTTGTCAACCAAGTCGGCTAACGCTAGCTCGCCTGGCTTGACCAGCCCTAGGTATGCCCAGACAGACCCAACGGAGGAGGATGCCCCCATGTCGCCCATCCTGGAGGCCATCAGGCGGATGGAAAACTCCATGAACGTGAGGTTTGACAACTTGGAGACAACTCTCACAGGAGTTAAACTTGCTGTCGCCGCCAACACTTCCCGCATTTCTAATCTGGAAGAATGGCACGGGGAGTTTGACGGACGCCTGGTCGAGCTGGAGAAAAGTTATGAGGAGCTATGTGCACAAAATAAACTCTTGAAGGCCAAGGTGATTGATTTGGAGGGCCGCTCGAGGAGACAAAATATTAAAATCGTCGGTCTGCCTGAGAAGATTGAAAAGGGCTCTCCAACTGCATTTGTATCCGGTTTAACTACCTAAACTTTTGGGAGCTGAGCGTTTTCCCGTGGAATTAAAGTGGATCGTGCACACCGCATCGGCTCACCAAGCAACAAGCCACGGGTCATGATAGCCAGGATACATCACGACACCGTGAAAGAGGACATACTCCGGGTAGCTCGCAACGAGGGTCCGCTACACTACGAGGGACAGCGCATTAGCATCTTCCCGGACATTACAGCAGAGGTGATGAAGGATCGCAAGGAGTTTGATGCTGTTCAAGTAAAACTCAAGGAAGCCGGTATACGGCATGGGTTCCTGTTCCCCGCACGTCTGATTTTCACTCATGCTGGACAGACCAAAATATTTGACTCACCAAAGAAGGCAGCCGCCTACGTGGACGAACACCTGCAGCCCGCAGCCGCTGGAAACCCGGGTTGATCCGGACAACATCGATACAATGGACGAGGTATGATTTATCTCTGAGTTTGGACGTAGGCTATATATGCCTGCTCCAGTGTGTACAGTACCGTACTTAATGGACAAATGAACCAAACGAACGGTGAGGCAAAAGTCAACCTGTTTTTGCAATATTTACCATGCTCAGAGATCATTTACAGTTATGTTGCCATAATATCACGATTTATTTTCATATATGAACGCTGCTGCCAAGTTTGGCTCATGTTTTACAAAGATATTATCCATATGAACAGTTTGCTATAGGCATTCCTTTGCTTTCCTTTTTATGATCTTTTATTCCTTGCAAATGTTAAACACAGGTTCTGATGTGGATTATATGATTCAAAATGAGTGTTTGCACCTTGTTAACTAGAGGGTGGTAAGAGCTGAGACAGAGGACAAAGAGTATATGTTTCTTTGCTACATGTGTAAGGTTTTTTCTCAGCAGCTCCGCTGCTAGGGGGGGTTTACATTCCTCCTTTTCTTTAGGGAGGGCAAAGCAGGGAGTTTGAGGGGTATTTTGTTTTTTTCTGATTTAAGCTGTACTCATACTACATTTGTATATACGGCCATCTTGCATTCTAACACTGAAGAGGTGTCATGAGTGGTCCCAAAACTGATCACAATGTGCATAAAATGATTAACTTAACTTCTTGGAATGTCAGGGGTTTAAACAACCCATCCAAAAGAGCCAAGGTATTTGCTCACCTGCGTGATTTGCATTCTGATATCTTGTTTTTACAAGAGACCCACATTAAGCACACAGAGGCCTTAAAGCTTAGGTGTAACTGGATAGGACAAACTTTTCAGTCAACTTTTACTTCCAAAGCACGTGGTGTGACAATTCTAATTTAAAAGAATATTCATTTTCATCACTTTTCAACTAAGACAGACCCAAACGGACGTTTTATAATTGTGACAGGCACTATTTTGAACATTCACATTACCTTCCTTAATTTATATGCTCCAAATTTTGACAACCCAGGTTTTTTCCGGGGGGTTTTTCCGTTTAACACCCAACCTAACAACTACCAATTTGATTATAGGTGGTGATTTCAATTGTGTTCTAGATACTATTCTAGACAGATCTTCATCATGCCCAGTTTGTCCTTCTGACTCCACAAATGTTCTAAATAATCTGATGAGGTCTCTTAATTTGACAGATATCTGGAGGATTCATAATCCCACCTAGAGGGGGTATTCTTTCTTTTCACAAGTTCACAATACATACACAAGGATTGACTATTTTTTGATTGATTCCAAGCTTACACCAATCACAAAGTCATCAAAATATCACAACATCTTAATTTCGGACCACAGCCCTGTTACTATAAGTGTGGATTTTGGATGGAAATTAGCTAATTATAACTGGCGATTTAATCCGAGTCTTCTCAATGACAAAATGTTCGTGGAGAAATGCAAATGCTCAATAAAAGACTATTTAGCTTTTAACGACACAGGTGAGGTCTCAGACTCAACTTTATGGGAAGCTTTTAAAGTTGTAATAAGAGGGTTTGTTTTATCCTATGAGGCTGCACAGAAAAAACAGAGGAGGCAAAGGTTAGCGGTTATAGAGGCCCAACTGGCCCTACTTGAAAAGAAGTACAGAGAGACTCTATCTTCATCTCTGTTAAAGGAGATTGTTAAATTGAAACATGAGTATAACAGTATTCTTTCACAGCAAATTAATACTTTACTGATGAAAGTGAGACATTAACAATTTGAGTTGGGGGATAAGCCTGGTACTCTGCTTGCACGACAGCTGCGAGGTGTGCAGGCTAGTAGAGCAATTCATGAAATTAAAAACAACCAGAACTCACTTGTTACAGACCCTGTTGAAATAAATAAGTGCTTCAAGAGTTATTATGAAAATTTATACAAATCCCTTAGCTCTGCAGCAGAAGAGGACATAATTCGATTTTTGCACTCCTTCCCACTCCCTAAAATAGACTGCAGTGCGCAAAAAGAACTTAACTCTGAAATCACTTTACAGGAGGTTATTACGGCCATAAAGGAATTTCCAAGTGGAAAGTCGCCAGGCCCTGATGGGTTCGGTATTGACTTTTATAAAGCATTTATTGAAGATGTGGCGCCTCTACTATTGAGAATGTTTAAAGAATCAATAAAAAATAAAAAATTACCAGACTCATTGTATGCTGCAAACATTTCTTTAATATTAAAAAAAGATAAAGACCAGACAGACCCATCATCTTATCGGCCTATTGCTCTTCTCGGCAGTGATCTCAAGGTGTTTACCAAAATCCTAGCAAATAGATTAAGTGCTCATATTGCAACCATAATACATCCAGATCAGGTCGGGTTTATTCCCCGAAGGTTTTCCTTTTTAATGTCCGTAGATTATTGAATATTGTATATAGTAAAGAAATAAAGTCAAAATCTGCAGTACTCACACTTGATGCCCATAAAGCATTTGATCAAGTTGACTGGAGATACATGTTGCTAACGTTTAAAGAATTTGGCCTGGGTGAAAATTTCAGTTCATGGGTGGAGATGCTCTATGCACAACCAACTGCATCAGTCCTTACCAATTCAGACAGGTCCCATCCTTTTAATTTATATCGCGGTGTCTGGCAAGGTTGCCCCTTGAGCCCTCTGCTATTTGCTTTGTGTATTGAACCCCTTGAAGCAAGTATCAGACATAATACAAAAATCATCCCTATACATTTAGGCAAAATAGACAATCATATAGCATTATATGCTGATGATGTAATTTTGTTTCTGTCACAGCCTGAAAAATCTACTCCGTCAGTGTTAGATCACATTAAAGTTTTTGGAGAGATATCAGGGTACTCTGTTAACTGACAAAAATGTGAATTTATGCCTTTAAGCGATGATTTAGATCCGAATTTTCTTAAGAATTTACCAGTAAAAGTGACTACTCAAATTAAGTATCTTGGAACTACAGTCCCAAAACAATCTAATCAACTTTATACACTGAATTACAAAATACTGATTGATAAACTTAAAAGTGATGTTGAACTTTGGCGAACACTTCCCATGTCAATGACTGGCCGAATTAATGCTATAAAAATGGTGACTTTACCCAAATTTTTATACTTATTTCAGAACATACCTATATTCCTATTCAAAGTGTTTTTTAAAACATTAGACTCAATCACCATGCCTTTTATTTGGGGATATAAAACCCATCGTATCAGTAAGAAACTTCTTGGTAAAGCAAAAGAACTGGGTGGTCTGGGGCTCCATTTATTTCAGCATTATTATTGGGCAGCTAATGCACGGGCGCTTGTATACTGGCAAGATGCTTATCCTACAGAACCTAATGATACTACCCCAGCGTGGCTGGCCGTGGAGCAGGATATTATTGGTACTTCACTCCCAGCACTACTTAATACAACAAAGAGGAGCCCTGGACCTTTTAGAGGGATCGGATTTGTAGTAGAGAACTCTTTAAGGGTGTGGTATCAAATTAAAAAAACCTTTAAACTAACAAACTTTTCTGTTTTTGCCCCCATCTGTCATAATCATACATTTCATCCTTCTCAATCAGATTCTGTATTTTCTGCCTGGAAAGAGAATGGTTTAGTCACTGTGAAAAATGTATATATTGACAATGCTTTTTCCACATTTAATCAACTTGAAGAGAAATTCAGTTTGCAGAAATCCCATTTTTTCAGTTTTTTGCAAATCAGGAATTATGTTCGAGTAAACATTCCAAATTTCGAAATTTAACCCCCCCCTGATGAAATCTACTCTCTTCTAAATAAGGAACCTGAGACCAAAAGGTTAGTGTCAGGGTTTGTAAATGTGTTTGCAGCTCAATGTGTTCCAAGTACACAACACCTGAGAGAGTGTTGGGAGAGTGAAATAGGCACTGTCATATCAGAAAAGGCATGGATTAAATGTCTTCGTAGTATACACACATGTTCAATTAATTCAAGACACCAGTTAGTTCACTAGAAGGTTACACATAGACTCCATTATTCACGTGTTAAACTGCATTCATTTTTTCCATCCTCTTCATCACTATGTTTAAAGTGCAAACAGTCTGACGGCACATTAGCACATATGTTCTGGTCCTGCACTAAACTCCACAGATTCTGGTGCAGGGTTTTCCAGTTTTACTCTGAAGTCTATGGGTACGATCTTCCTCCAGACCAAGGGACAGGTATCCTCGGTTGGTCCCAGCAATTGGAGACCCTCAGTCACTGCAAGGTTCTGTCAATCCAATATGGGATGGTCCTGGCTAAGAAAATTATTCTTAAAGTCTGGAACAAAGAGGTATCTCCAAGTTTTGAGGCCTGGCTAATGGAGTTCTCAGATACCTTGTATCTGGAGAAAATCAGATTCGAGACATCAGGGAAATCAAATAAATTTCATCAGATATGGCAGCCGTTTCTTGATCACATCACACAGTGGAGGGGACCCTCATGACACCTCAATGCTTTGATAATTTTTGATTACTTCATTTTCTATAATTAAGTATAGTGTGAACACAGATGACCTCAGTACCTTGTTGGAGAGTACAGTTTTTTTTATGTATGTGTTTGTATGTATGTATGTGTATGTATATGTATGTCTATGTGTGTATATATATATATGTGTATATATATATATATATATATATATATATATATATATATAGATATACACATACACACACATATATATATGTATATATGTGTGTATGTGTGTGTGTGTATGTATGTGTATATATATATATGTATATTTTGTTTTTATTTTTATTTTATTAGCCTGCTTTACGGGAGAGGGGTGGGAAGAAAGGGGTAAATGTTTAGGCTGTTATTTGCCTAGTTTCTTTTCTGTTTAGTTTTTCTGATGTTCTGTTCTGTACATCTAAACTTGAATAAAGAGAGTATTTAAAAAAAAAAAACTAAATACAAAAAAAACAAACCACAAAAAACAAACTAAACAACCTAAAAACAAAAATAATATATATACATAAATATATGAATAAAAGTAAAAATAAATACAAAAATACATAAAATAATTCAAATATTAAACATAATTGCAAAAATAAATGTGGAAATAAATACAAAAATAAATAAATACATAGAATTATATATCACTCAGTATATAAAAGCACACTGCTCTCATATTTATTTATTTCACGCTGCAGCATGAAATGTAGAAGGAAATGTTATTCAGATGAGTGGGCGGTCCTTAGTGTGTCTTGGGTTGAACTGTTCGCCTATTGGTTAATCGACAGGTGAGTGCAGAAATCAACTAGGTATGCCTGCTAACAGCCACAGTAAGAACCTGGGACAATAATGGCGGAGTTAACAAGGAGGTCGGTGTCTGTGGCAGCGGCAGCTCGTAGTGGCCTTTCCAGTGGCAGTCACAGATGCTGCGGCGGCTACACGGACCTACCTCAGGCTGCCACTGAAGCTGCCACTGATTGTGGCACTGATTGTGGCAGCTTGGACTGGCTTCTAGAGGCAGCGGCCGGGGCAGCTGCTCCGACCTGCCGGTGATTGTGGGTTCTTGTATGAGTATAAAGGCTTAAAGAAAGTCGTAATGAAAAAACACTTCCAGAGGTCAGGTGGTATATTATCAGGAGAGAATTTGTCCATAATACGTTGATAGCCAGGTTGGATTCCTCATGTGAGGATAATAACAGTAGGCTATAGTTTGTTTGTTAGTTGGTTGAATAATTTCTGCACTTTTTGAACTTGTTATCCATACCTGTTAAATATTATTTGATTAATATTAAATTCACCACAAACATGAATTTCTTTGTATCTGCAGCAGGGGGTGCATTTCACATAAACAGCCACTAAAATAAATCTTGAAAATGTGTTGCTTATACAACAGAGAAAACTTAAGATGTACTCACTGTGACCCCAAACATCAGTTACTATCTTTTCTTCACACCATATTATGTTTTCAGACTGGGACTGTACTGTATGTATTAAAATATTAAAATTTTAACACGTATCAATATTTTTCAGACTAGTGTGTTTGACCTTTTGCATTGTGAATTACGTTTGAATTGAAGCTGTTGTACCTTAAGTAGGCTGAAATTATGTCAGTGTGTAATTTCAGCAAAATGAAGAAACAGCCCTTCTTCCATATTTAAATTACAACTGATTTTAGACTGAGACATGTTGACAGTGGAACGATCAGCCTTCAACAGGTAGATCATTTTACCTTTGTCTGATTTAGCATTGAGACAAATTGTGTTCACTCAAAATCTGGTCATTTTTGTGCTGTAATAACTGTATTTTGCTGATTAGATGTCTTATGAGTGTTCAGCATCTTAAGCCCAGTCTGAAAACATAATATGGTGTGAAGAAAAGATAGTAACTGATGTTTGGGGTCACAGTGAGTGCATCTTAAGTTTTCTCTGTTGTATAAGCAACACATTTTCAAGATTTTAGTGGCTGTTTATGTGAAATGCACCCCCTGCTGTTGATACAAAGAAATTCATGTTTGTGGTGAATTTAATATTAATCAAATAATATTTAACAGGTATGGATAACAAGTTCAAAAAGTGCAGAAATTATTCAACCAACTAACAAACAAACTATAGCCTACTGTTATTATCCTCACATGAGGAACCCAACCTGACTATCAACGTATTATGGACAAATTCTCTCCTGATAATACGCCACCTGACCTCTGGAAGTGTTTTTTCATTACGACTTTCTTTAAGCCTTTATACTCATACAGCCTCAACCCACAAACCCACCGGCGGTCAGCTGCTTCTGAGCTGCAACAATCAGTGGCAGCTTCAGTGGCAGCCTGAGGTAGGTCCGTGTAGCCGCCGCAGCATCTGTGACTGCCACTGGAAAGGCCACTACGAGCTGCCGCTGCCTCGGACACCGACCTCCTTGTTAACTCCGCCATTATTGTCCCAGGTTCTTACTGTGGCTGTTAGCAGGCATACCTAGTTGATTTCTGCACTCACCTGTCGATTAACCAATAGGCGAACAGTTCAACCCAAGACACACTAAGGACCGCCCACTCATCTGAATAACATTTCCTTCTACATTTCATGCTGCAGCGTGAAATAAATAAATATGAGAGCAGTGTGCTTTTATATACTGAGTGATATATAATTCTATTTATTTATTTATTTTTGTATTTATTTCCACATTTATTTTTGCAATTATGTTTAATATTGGAATCATTTTATTTATTTTTGTATTTATTTGTACTTTTATTTATATATAAATGTATAAATATATATCTATATATGTATCTATCTATATATATATATATATATATATATATATATATATATATATATATATGTGTGTATATATATATATATATATAGATATATATATATATTTTTTCCACTTATTTTTGTTTTTTGTATTTAATTTTTTAGTTTTATTTTTTTATGTTTATTTCTACATACATTTTTATTTATTTATTTATTTTTTATTCTGTCAGTTTTGGTCCTCCATAGGACAAGAGGCACAGCCGATGCAGTCACTGTGGCCCTACCTAAATAGTTATATGAGTTTATGTAAAAAAACGGAGAAAAGTTATGTGTTCAGATGCCTACTGTGCCAACCCAAGGCGAAGTATCTGTCAACTTCAATTACTTCAAATACAAATCTGAGAAC
The DNA here is from genome assembly GCA_036419115.1 of Scarus forsteni. NCBI lineage: Eukaryota > Metazoa > Chordata > Actinopteri > Labriformes > Labridae > Scarus > Scarus forsteni. Next base: position 12,017,095 of record JAZDUH010000049.1, on the reverse strand, counting down.
CCATATACAGGTGACTACAGAATATGCACAACCAGCAATTAAGCTAACCACCACATGTCAACACAGAATAAGATGTCAACACAAGCAAGCTACTTTTCAACAGCCAACAATTTGCATGGCAGTTGATAAATTAGATTAAGCGTGAGGATGTAGTGGCAGTGTGTGAGTGTGTGTAAGGTGGGGAATTAAATAATTAAATTGATACATATAGGAGAGAAGAGGTATGGGAGAAAACGAACCAACAAAAATCTGTATTCAGTATTACTGTTAACACTAACGAGCAAATGGCTGAAAAAAATAATACAAAAGGTAACAAAAGTGACGGAATTTACAATTAAAATATCCTAATCTTGCACTAAAGACCAAAATAGAGTTAAGTAGTAATGGACAAAGCAATCTGGGAGAGAATTTAATGATTTTACAGAGATGTTATACTTAATAAATAAAACTTGTTTAAGTAAACACTGATAGTAAAATAAACAATTTACTGATTTTTATTTTATTTTGGGTGATGTGAATACCCAAATTATGTGTAAGATTGTAATGGCTTACTTTATGTCTATACGGAAATAATATCAAATGTCACCTTTTTTACACTCAATTGTAAGTGGGGAGTGTTAATATAAGCTACCGCAACTTCATTATCAGATACATTATGTCTATAATACAAACTAACAAGAAATTCAAAACATTGATTTCTAAAGTAAAAGGGTTGATGCACTTTAAATATAGCTTCACATATTTCTCAGTGTATCAACTTACTAAGTTTTATATCATCTTTAGAGGGTCCATCCAACAAAAATGACCTCCCTGGAAATGGACCATGAGCAAGCCAAGAAGAGGAGTGCACCCCAGAGTGAGGGAGAACATCCTATTGCTGTCCAGCAAGGCAGTGTAGCACACTATTTTATTTAGTGGCACTCCCTCAATATCCCAAGAATGATTTGACAAGTTAATCCTAAATTTCATCATTCAAGAACTGCATCCCCTTCACACAGTGGAGAGACCAGAGTCCAGGGATCTCTTCAGGGAAGTATTACCCTCCAGACATTTGGTATCAAGAAGAACATTGGGAAGAATGCCTGATGATGAGCATGTATCAGTGAAAACTACATTGTCTAAGACTTTGTCGAAACAGAAATATGTATGTACCACAACAGATGCATGGCCTTCAAATAACAGAAGCCTCTTGGGGGTGACCATCCACTGGATAGACCAAGAGACTTTGAGCATCTGCTCTGGGGCGTTAGCCTGTCGCAGAATCATAGGGCGCCACACCTATGATGTTTTGGCTGAGATACTGGAGGATGTTCACAGAGAATTCAACATTAAAGATAAGGTAACTCTTACAACCACAGAATAACGGATCAAGTTTTCTGAAGGCTTTCAGTATTTTTTCTGAAGTTCAAAGAACCATTCAAGACAGAGAAGAGGAGGATGAGGAAGAAGAGGAGGAGAGCCAGACTGTCTTCATAAATGTCACAGACATCCTGAATGTAACAGAAGACCTCAGTCTTCCACCTCATCAAAGATGTGCCTGCCACACCCTCAACCTGATTGCCACAAGAGACATTGAAGGTGCTTTAACCCAGTCAGAGCCCTTTAAAAAAATATCAAGGTCAACATTGGACAAATGCCAGGCATTATGGAACAAGCAACAGAGGAGCACACAAGCTTCAGATGTCATCAAAGACAAGTTAGGGTGCCAGCTGGTGGTTCCCTGTACAACAAGGTGGAACTCCACTTTTCTCGCCATGGAGCGCTTGAAAACCTGTATCCTGACTAAAGAACAAGAACTCCAGGAAACCTGTGAGAAGCTTCAGGTGATGCACTTCAAAGTGACAGACCTCACCTTTATAAAGGAGTATGTGCAGGTAACTACAATAATTACTTAAGTTGATCGTAATTCAGGTGTTTCATTTCATGGAACTGTCTGAAAACAGACTTTCACAAATATCTCAGTGAGCTTAGTTTTGCAGTGATTTTTTTCTCCCATGTTATTAATTGGATACTACTTTGTCAAACTATGAATAACATATTCATTTTGTATCATCATTTTTACCTTTTGAGTATTTTTTTTATTGTTTGCCTCTTGTTTTAATGTTTTATTTGCCTCTTGTTTTATCTTGTTCTTTAGGTACAGTACTTGTTTTCTTAAGGTAATGCCTCCCCTGGCCAAGGCCCTTGACATACTCCAGTCCAACAGAATGGCCTATACAGGAGTGTTGGTGCCGACGATCTCCATTCTCCTTGACAAAATGGATCAGATGACACATGAGACCAACCTACATCACTGTAACCCACTGGTAGATGCTATCATCAGTGGGTTGAAACAGAGGTTTGGGTACATCTTTGAAGATACAAGATTGCTCATAGCCTCTGCATCTCATCCTATGTTCAGACTGACCTACATCTCCAGTGGAAAAAAGTCTGAAGTTGTGTCAAACCTGAAAAAAGAAGTGAACCTTCTTCAGGCTCAATCTCGATGATCACATGCAGACAGATCGGCAAACTCCAACTGATGACAATGATGAAGTAGCTGGATACTTCCCATTGCTGAGAAAACAGCAGTTCAGGATGAAGTGGACACCTACTTGCATTCAACAGAAACAAACCTTGTCAATGCATTCCAACACTTGCCAATGATGAAGGAAATCTTTCTCAAGTACAACACAGGATTCCCGGCTAGTGCAGCTTGTGAAAGACTCTTTAGTGTGGGAAAAGACATTTTCAGGCCAAAGATAAACCGCCTGTCTGATGCAAATTTTGAAAAGTTGTTATTGTGTAACGTGAACAAACACCTCATGTCAGGAAGATTGGGGTCAAGTCTAGGCACCTCATCCACTTAAGAGGACAGAACTTTGACAGTTGCAGACACGTCTTTATATTTATTGAGAGTCATCTCTTTTACACACATTCAATGGCATTGGAGTTTTATGAAGTTGCAATATTTAAGGCCCGAGCCGAAATTTCGGCGAAGGCCCTATTGTAATCGCTAGGATTATTCTTTCTTTCTTTCTTTCTTTCTTTCTTTCTTTCTTTCTTTCTTTCCGCCTCTTTAACCCCAAATTGCGTGCCTTCAACTTGAGATAAACATGAACGCGCCTAGGCCAAAAAATTAGTCCCGGCGAAAAATTTATGAATTCAGTGTTTGAACAAAAAAAATTGCGCCATAGCGCCACCTAGTGGCCTTACTGTGCGTTCACACCAAAAGAGGCAAAAGCGGCCAAAGCGGCAACGACGCCGGAAGTTAATACATTTTCAATGAGAGCCCGGCGTCCTGAGCGGCCAAAGCGTCCTGAGCGGCTAAAGCGGCTAAAGCGGCTAGAGCGTCCAGCGGCCCCAGATGAGAAGTTGAGCCTCGCTCAACTTTATGGTAATTAACTATGGCGCAGTTCAGCGGCAAAGCGGTGGCAACCAATCAGAGTAGAGATGTCGCCGACTTAGCGGGCCCTAAAGGACAACTCATGTAACTTCGGTTCCTAGTTCCGGCGTCTCGAGTCATGGATGAAACGCTGCACAACAAAGCATTTTATCAGCAGAATTTGAAAACGAAGTGCCATTTAAAAAGAGCAAAAATGCGTCTGTTCTCTCTATTAGCGGAAGAATGCAGAAAAAATGGATAGGTCTGAGGGACCACTACAGGAAGGAGGAGAGAGAAAGACAGGAGGAGAAGTGGGTCTGCTGGAGGTGTGGGCCGTGTGTGGCAGTATGCCTCCGTGATGGGTTTTTTGGACCCATTCTTGGAGGAGTGTCCTTCCACCTCCAACCTTGATGAAGGTCCGGTGGAGGGAGAGGAGAGCAGGGAAGATGAGAGAGAGACAGAAGAGCATGTCACACACACACACGAACACACACTGTGCAAAAACGCGCTCCTTTCCACCACAAGATTTTAGTATATTCAACACTGTAAAAGTTTGATGTCGTGGATAGATCAATATTATCTCCTTTGTAAATTGCTTCCTGCCTGTCAATCCGCTCGTGACTGATTAGATGGTGATTTTACCTTATGTTCATGCTATGTTTTAAGCTGAAGTTGAACAACAGCAAGCAGCTGCTGCTGTGAAGAAGTCCGCTGCGCGGCTCCTTTAAATGACAAGCAAGATTTTACGTTGATGTCAGTCACGTGACGAGCGGCCAAAGCGGCTAAAATATTTGGCCTCTTTGGCCGCTGTCGGCTTTCTCGGGCGTGCTTGCCGCTTTGGCCGCTTTTGCCTCTTTTGGTGTGAACGCACAGTTAAACTGCAGCCCCTCCGGCAACTTTCACGGATCGACCTGAAATTTTTAGGGCATAACTATCATGCCCGGACCTACAAAAAAGTCTCTTACGACCATGGTCAATTCCATACAGGAAGTTCGCAAATTAGCGTTGAAAGTCGCAATTTGGCGATTTGCAGGGTACGTATTTCAACGAACTCCTCCTAGGGTTTTTATCGAAGCAACTCCAGATTTGGATTGTGTATACTAGACACCTTGACGATGAAAAGTTATTAAAAGAATTTTCGTAAGTCAATGGGCGTGGCCAGAAACCACGCCCAAATTTGGCGAATTTTTCACTAACTCTGATTTGCACGAAATTTTTTGGGCATAACCCCCAGCCCAAGACGATCACAAATATATAAGGTGTCATCAGGAATTCCAAACAGGAAGTTCGTAAATTAACGTTGAAATTCCGATTTTCGCGATTCTAAGGCTCGCATTTGAACGAACTCCTCCTACGTCTTTTATCGGATCAATTCCAGATTTGGTTTATGTATACTACACACATTGATGATGAAAAGTTATTAAAAGATTTTTCGTAGGTCAATGGGCGTGGCCAGAAAGTGCGGCCAAAGTTGACCATTTTTGGAAAACACGTAAATCCTAATAACTGTCTTGTACAATGTTAGATCTGGACCAAATCAAGTACACATGTTCACTGTCCGTGCCTGAGTTAATCTATATGCTTTGTTTCACTCTCAAATATAGCGCCCCCTGCTGGTAACAGGAAGTCTGATGTTTTACTCTATCATTTAAATCTCCTCTGTTTTTCAACATTTTTTTTCAAATATTCTCAGAAAGGGTCTTCACACCTTCATGAAGCAGCAATGTTGAGATCATGTCCTCAACTGAAACGGCGTGGCGATGGCGAAGCCTCAAACTTCACTGATCGCCATGAACCTGGAAATCACTCTAACTCCTTCATTTAAGGTCCAATCTGCTTCAAAATTCACAAGCATGATCAAGGTCCACCTCCTAACACATATATAAGCTTAATTCTCTACAACTCCAATAACATCAAGCATTCCATATGTCATAAATTACATACATGTGGAGGCAGCAACATGCAGCGGTTGTGACATGTGGCGCGAACAACATTTAGTGGCACCAACGCTTCGCAACAGTAGCATTTTGCGGAAGCAATATGCGGCGGTAGCGGCAGGTCCCAACGTGCGCGTGGGGGGCGAGGGCCCGATCATCGCCGCTTGCGGCTTTAATTATGTTTGAAGTAATATCCCTGTTATTGACCTTGTAGTGGTTTGAGTCAAGTGTTTGAGTTTGGTGATAACTTTTTTTTGTCCTGCAGATTTGTAGATTATACATACAGTTAAAAAGAGAAAGTGTTGAGACACTTGTTTGCATGGTTTAGTTTCCACATGGGTTTGGAGCAATGAGAGCAAAAATGATGGCTTAATAAATAACAATTCAGCATTTTCTTGTCTCTGTTTTACTGTGAGTTTTATTAATCCCTGAAAATGTATTGGTAATTAAGTTGTTTCAGTGTGGAGAAAAAAGTAACTTGAATGTATTGAGCTATTTTGGCCATATTGCTGCAGTTTAGCTTGCTACATTACTGTGGGTCATAGCTTCAGTGTAGTGAAGCTTGATTAAAACACAGAGTAGCTGGTAGCTTAGCTCATTACATTTTCCAAGTAGCTTGCCCAACACTGTATATGACTTGGCCCCCCCAGGGTTGAAGGTGGTGGTTGCACAATATTTGTTTTTTACCTATTTTCTATCTGTTTTTGCTTGTGTTAATTCAGAAAATATTGATGCAAATGTGAATAGTATTGGAATTTAACAACTATTTAGGGACTCTACCAGAATCATTGGCAAGATAATAGCCCTCTTGAGTATAAAGAGAAGGCTACAACTGAACAAATAAACACACACAGATGTCCCTTGTTCCCCTGTTCACCCTGTTTGATGGGCTGAAGATGCTGTTGCTTTGTGGATGGAAGCTGAGGTTTGAGGCCTATGCTTGAATAACATTTCATGTTTTTTTTGATTGCATCACAAATTTCTTGATAAAATCTTGCTCAATCAAGAAGACTAAATGAATTGCACCACTCATACTAAGTTTTGGGAACACAAGTCAAGTTACCACTGGTGAAACTACTATGGTGGACCAACAGGTAAGGATTTTTCTATTTTGACAAAAATTCTATTTTTGATGCTTGAAAATGAAAAAAAGATTAAGATACAGGCGCAAACTGACGTTCATATGGGGGACACAAACTGATGATTTGTTCCAGCTCAGTACTGTTCAAAACTTGCTTAAGGCATTAATATAGTTTGTCCTTATATTTAAGCATTCCCTGATCAGTGTATTTCTCCCCATTTTCTCGTGCCTTTCAAAACGAGTTTGCTCTCTCACAAGAGAGCAACAAAGTAGTTAAAAAGTGAGCTGTAGTGTGGCTTCAATGGATAGAAAATGGCACTTTCGGTGCAGCATGCAATGTCTGCAGCAGTGTGTTTTCAAACAAGCATGGGAACTCCAGAGAGATGCTGAAGCATTTGTCACTATAGCAAACATTAACTATCAGAAGAACCATGTGCTCAGTGTTAACACTGAAAAACTGTGTGGGTCAACCTTTTCCACAAAGAAATTCCCCAAAAATCAGTCAAGGAACTGATAAAGTATTGGATCATTGCACAGAATTGTTAATATCATTGATATTGAATCTGATTGGTTCCCATCTATTGTCTTTTGACAACATTTACATATTGCTTACCTGGTTAATATGCTTGAGTTTGTCGATCATCTGGCTGATGACTGGCTCAGTAGGCTTGTTGTTCCTGGACTCTGACCCGGGTTGTGTTCTCTTTGGGCCGGGCCCAACAAACCTGTCAGAAAGTAATAATGAGATATTTTGTGGCTAATCATCAACTTCACAACTAATGAACATGTCACAATGTACACAACATCCAAACTTTATGTAAAAGGCCATGATGAACTTCATCTTTGCTCCAAAAAAGGCATTTATCACCACCCAGTCTTTACAAGATGAATGGCAGCTCCTGTTTTTTAGGAGTTACTTTATTACTTTATCCTAACAAAAGGACTCATTACTTCCTCACTAAAGACATTAAATGGGAAAATTAACACAAGCTGAACTTAAAGAGACCTCTAGAGATAAAGTAAATATGTAAAAAGGTTTGAGAATTACCCTCTATAAAGATATGAACTTTAGTGTCCACTACATCAAACAAAATATCTTTGAGAAGTTTATTTTCAAAGACCAACTCATAATTAATTCCCTACACATTCATTGCTGACCAATCAGTACTTTGCAGTTACTGTTTATGTTGTGTTTAAGGGGAACATGGCAGAGATTTACTTCTCTGCTTTTATGACAAGGGTATGTTTGGGGTAAATCAGACATGCACACAGCAAAACAGGCAGGTGCTTACATATCTGTGTAGCAAAGAAAACATTGTTTTGTCTGTTGTTGAGAGGAAGAGCTGTAGTAACTCAAACTTTTCTGTAGATGTTTCCTTACTTTTGACAGTGCAAAATATTAACCCTTTCCTTTCACACTGTCAAAACTCAGTGGAGCCCAATCCCTGACAAACAGTATGAAGTTTCAACATACTGCATCTTCTCCAGGCACCACATTATTATATGCAGAGGTGTGGGCAGAGGTGTTATTTCATTATAAATGCTATTGGCTATGTGGCATCGTTTTTTGCAACAAGAGAGAAAAATTAAAGAAGGAAAAGAATTTCACGAGAAGAGGCAGATAATAAAAAACTATGGGCCTTAAAATGAAAAATGTCCATGACTGAGATTCTGAATACGAAGATGTTAAAGTCATTCTGTTTTTTTAATGCTTGTGACATAGCCCTGGGTGCTTGGGTGTGTTGGTGTGAATGTTGGTGTTTTTGTGTGTATGTCAATGCACAAACTGACATTCATACATGCATACATACACTGCCTGGCCACAAAAAAAGTCGCCCACCAAAGAACAAGATCACACACCGCCTTGGACCGCCTTTAGCTTTGATTACAGCATGCATTCATGGTGTAATTGTTTCGATATGCTTCTGCAATGTCACAAAATTTGTCACAGATCATAGCACTGCCCCCACAGGTTTGAACAGTAGGCACAAGGCATGGTTGGTGCATCACGTTACCTGCCTCTCTTCTTACCCTGATGCACCCTTCACTCTGGAACAGGGTACATCTGGACTCATCAGCCCATAAGACCTTCTTCCAGTCCTTCACAGTCCAATCTTTATACTCCCTAGCAAATTGTAGTCTTTTTCTGCTAAGCCTAACTGATAAGTGGTTTTCTTAAGGCTACACAGCTGTTCAGTCCCAATCCATTGAGTTCCCTTCACACTGTACGTCTGAAAATGCTCTTACTTTCACTATTAAACATACCCCTAAGTTCTACTTTTAGATATATCCCTGATCGAAATACACACTTTAAGATGAGTTTTACGGCATCAAAATAGGTTATCTATAAATGCTGGACTGGCCCGGATACTCAACTTCGGGAACAAGACAATTAGAACTAGAGCAAATTTATATTATTCGAACACATCTTAGAGCACCGGGCTGTAAGTAGCGATATATAGCCGGCTACAGAACTACGATACTAAGTTTTCCAAAAATTTCTTGTTGTCACACATCAAAAACTATCGCTACATAATTAGAAAGAGATACATTACCTTGTTGCTTTGCATCTTGTTAGTTGTTGAAAAAAGAAGTTGTAAAGCAATGCAGAGTTCTGAGGAAAGTCCGAGCTGCATTTATTAGCATAACAACAGACGCACGCTTTGGCTTGGGTCGAGTCTTTTGGTGCATTCCAGTTGTAGTCAGAAGTAGGAATTTCCAAGTTCCGAGTTGGAAACTGCAACTGGAACGCCCCCCGAATTCGAAATTTCTTACTGGGAACTCGGTGAAACCTCGCCACCCCTGTGATAATCAAAGATGGATGCCCCCAGAGTAGCAGTTATTTAGCTCCTGTAATAATCAATTTATTTGCACTTCTGGCTGGGGTGTGTCGCTCTAGATCAGCTGTATACATAGTATTGTTAGACTTATATTTACAAAAATGCTGCCATAGTGATAATCAAATTCTTCATGTGATATTTGTGAAAAACAACGCAGGGTGTGCTAGCAACAGCTAACAATAGCCTGGTAGATGGGCATGTTTTTTTCCGACTTCAACTGGAACGCCAATAAGTCGGAGATGATGTCACTCCCAGTTCCCGGTTCCCAGTTCCAAGGTTACTGGAACACAGCATTACGACAGTCGCATGCACATGGATAGAGTCTTTATGTCGCTGGAAACAGATTCTCCTCGCAGCACCTTTAAATTGGCCAAATGTTGAAGTGATCGCCAATCACCATCATTTAGAATTTTTTTCGGACCACATTTCTTCCTCAAAGACAATGATTACCCACTATCTTTTCAGTTTTTAATAATGCGTTGGACAGCTCTTAACCCAATTTTAGTAGTTTATTCAATCTCCTTCCATGTTTTTTCTGCTTGACGCATGCCAAGGATTTTAACCCTATTAAACAGACTGACAACTTTTCCGAAACCACAGGATGTATTTTGACATGGTTGTTTAAGAAATGATAAGATACAGTATTCATTGCATCAGCTGAGGATAAATAACCTATTTACAGCTGAATGATAATTGCCCATGCATTATTAACCAAAAGGAGGCTCATAGCTTTTTGCTTAGTAAAATCCAGGTGGCGGCTTTGTTTTGGCCGGGCAGTGTACTTGGGCTGTCACAAACTTGGTGTTAAAAAATATATTTGACCTGTAGGGAGCTGCTTGAATTGAAAAGATATAGTGCTATAGAGCAAATTTAGACAAAATGGACGACAAGCACTCTGAGTGTACCATAATGACAGAGATTTTCCAAAGATTAGAAGTCATGTCAGATGCATGATCAAAACTGATATTAGGAAAAGTGAACCCCCCCCCCCCAAACACACAGACGCAGACACACGCGCACACACACACACACACACACACACACACACACACACACACACACACACACACACACACACACACACACACACACAAGTACACAGACCTAAAAATAACTCTATTGTTCCCTCCCAGAAGTTAGACTTGTCAGTGTTCTCACATTACATCCTTCATTTGCTTTTTATTGCTCTTGTTAGGAATGATGTCCCATAGATGATAATTTTTACCACAATAATTTAGGTTGTCTGACCAATTTTAGAGGGTAAATGAGGAAATATGGATTAAAGTAGGGCTGTAAAGTCCAAGTCGACTGGTCGACTAATTGGTCGATGCGTGCTCAGTCGACCAAAATTCTGATTGGTCGACCAAATATGTCAATTATTTTTTTTCCCCCTGCAGTACATTTCATCAGGAGAAACGTATCAAGTGAAATCGGGGTATTTTCTGAGCACCCCATCATGTCTCAGAACACCATTTTAATGTATTTATCGTTCATTTCAATATTTTTATTTAAGAACATTTCAATATTCTAGTCTAATAATCGTTTATTCGTTTTATAGCTGCATGCGGTCTGCCTGCTGCAACAGCGGCATCGCTAACCCAGTCCGCGCTGGATTTTATGCCTCATATTAACACCCAAATGCAAAAAGGACATCACAGAACGAATGACAGTTTTATTTCTTAGGATATGAGGCCCATTGGTGTCGTGGAAGGCCAAGAAAAACATTGAAACCTGGATATTCAGTGCCAGCGCGCCTCACAATTACGCATGCACTAACGGCAAAATACGAGGGAGTAAAAAGAGAAAGTTTCCGAGTTAATAGATAAAGATAACAGATGTGTATGTCTCTTCGAATGGAGTCCTATATGAAAGTGACTGCCCATTTCATTGATTAGACTGGAAAGCAAAGAGTCGTGTTGAGAGAAAAAATAGAAGAGGCGCACACAGGGGAGAAACATCACTGCGCGATTATAAGTTGCCGATACCTTCAGTTCTGTTGTACAGTAGAAAAAGTGTCTGTTGTAGTGAACAACGTGGTTAATATGAAACTCAGTGGGAACACTAAAAGAGACTCATGAATATCCAGGTTCAGATTGGTCGATTTTTGGTCGACAATAGCTGTGTTTTAGTCGACCACCATTTTCTTTGGTTGATTGATTACAGCCCTAGATTAAAGTAATACAAGTGAAGTAATATAAAGACTTTGATGATAAGGAGCTGTGCCCTAGTGTCGTACATGATCAATGCCAGCCAGTGGCGTAGTTTACGTAGGGTTGGTGGGTTATGAAAACCCACGGGCCCTCTTCACCACACTTCCGAGGATTTTTTGTTTGTTTGTTTAAATCCGAGGCGGAATGAGTGCAGCAGCTGCCTTCTCTGCAGCAGCAGGATACAGAGTGTAACGTGACGTCAGACTGGGTCACTGTATTATGTTGCATATTAAGGGGGGGATACCCCTGCCGATTTGAGCTGATCCATTGGCCCATTGAAATGTGATCGGCTCAGCCGCGTTTGAGCCAGACCAAAGACGAGAGATGAAAAAAGATGAAGAAAAGACAGATGCCCCCAGAAAAAGCTGCTATAGTGGAGTGGAAAAACGTATTGCTCGAAAAAATAAATTTTTAAGAGAAGATGCAGCCAAATGCGCCAAAGTTCCGGATCTTTTCCGCCACAGTGGGGTCCTCACTGGGGCAGAAAACATCCGGGTGGTGGCCGGCAGCAGGTAGACATGCAGGTAGACATGCACTGTCTACTGCAGCAACATGGTGCTACATCATCTCAACCACACAAACGCAGCGATTTCACCCATATAAATAGAGATTAACGGCTATTTTTAAACCGATAAAAAGTGGTTGTAAACAATAATGGTCCACATGTCACGGGCCATATGCTTGCACTGAAAGAGTGTTTCCCATACATTTATTAACTCGTGATTATTATTTTTTATTATTATTTTGTTTCAAATCTGCATTTGCTTCTGGACCATTTGACTGTGCTTGCTTATAATGCTCTTCTGTGCTATTTTAATTTTTTTCTGAACTCCACCACTGCCTGGGTATGACATTTCAGGCCTCAGAGGTGATCGTTTACAGCTTTGCCATTCTGTATGAACAGAGATAATTCTGTGGTGTGGACAGAATTGTATCTGAAGAAAATATCCACTAAATACATCCATAAAATAATCCATATATGCGTAGTCCAGATAATTGTTCAGGGCACAGACAGAAAAGCCACACATTATAAATCATTAATTTTCTTTGTCAATAAAAATGAAATCCAGAGGCTTTATTATAACGTTTATTATTAATGATATATTGAGGGAGAGCATGAAAGTGACGCAGCATTAGGTGCACAGGCAGAGCGCACTTTCAGTCACCTTAAACTGATCAAGACTTATCTGCACTCAAAAATGAGCGAGTCTTGCCTCTTAAGCCTGACATTACTTTTCATTGAGAGAGAGATGTCTGGGAAGACTAACTTGGACAAGGTTGTTGATACATTTGCAAGAATGTAAAAAAGAAAAACACATCTCAAATAGTGGCTGTAATGAGAGGTTGTATCCAGTATTTTACATTTTTTTTTAATTTACTTTTTTTCTGTCCTCTATTCTTGTGTGCAATGCGGCATGCCAAACATGCGGGCCCCTTTGACACATATGAAAACCCATGTGGAATACATCCCAGCTACGCCACTGATGCCAGCCAAGTAATTTTACCAACACACGTGCTATGTCTTAGTCCTTACCACTGAAGGTTTCAGTTGTCACCTCCCAGGGCCCGATCTTCTGAAGGTTTGCGTATATAAAACACGTACAAACTTGATAGGGTGTACAAATCTGATCTACTAATGGTGCAGTGAGGATTGCATCTGTTAGATGAGCAAAATAGCATGCGTAGTCCATTTTGCGGGTTTGCCCTCTTTGCCCTGAATATGCAGAATAAATACAGATCATCAGAACGTGCACCATACTGGGAGGAGGAGATGCAAATGTAATCAGTAAGCATCTGCAATGTGATTTATCAAACCCGCAAGTAACTATGCGCTGTGTTTTTGCGTCTGTATTTAGCATGTTTGAAAAGCAGGTTAAAAAAAAGCCATTGTGTCACGATAGTAGGGCTGCGATCATGGTGGCAAACAGGAGTCCCGAATATATTTTCCATCACTGACTGAATTTTTGATGAAAAACAGAAAGACATGGAGACTGTCAGTCATTATGATGGACTGGAAAAAGAGGGACGATCCACTGTGCTGTGAAGACACACTGGTAAAGTATACCCTCTCTGCTTTGCACTCTACATTGCGGGGAGGTCATTTGATCTATGGAAGAAAAAAAAGAAAAAAAAACACAGCGATTATCAATCTGTCACTCAGAGCTGACTGCATCTCACTCTCCACGCACTGACAGTGTGTTTAGAGGCTGCCAGTGTGTGGAGAGTGAGATGCAGTCAGTGCATAAAAGGCAACAGTTACCTACAGGGTCTATGTGTGCGGAACTGTGTGACTGCTCTTAATATGAGAGGTTATTGATAATGTAGCTGTGCAGCCATGTGAATGCTGTCATTTCCATTAGGTTTAAATGGAATCAGAAATAGAAAATTTAAAATGACAGATAAAAACATGGCATGACAGAAAAGTGACGTCATTGTCTGTCAAAATGACAGCAGAAAAAGAAAAACTGCCAGTGTGTTTATTGGCCTCAAACTACATGGCTTCAAACTTCATTTTTCATTAAAGGCCAAACTGCTCTCCCAATCACTTCATGGTGACAGCTGATAGCACACGCAAAACCTCCTTTTAAAGAGGGTGGTCTGCACCACTTTTGCGCCTGTTACCAATTGCACACACAGTGATAGCAGATCACCCGCAACAAGCCCACTAATGGCACATGCAATTTTTCTAGCTTACACATGCAATTTCATACCTGTTATCTTGGATCTTAGTAGATCAGGCCCTCAGTGTCTCATCTGAGCAGTTCCAGGGTATTTGCTGCTAGCTGACCTGATCATCTTTCTTAACAGAGTAATTATTTGCTCTGGCTGAAATGCCTCTCACTTTCAAACAAACAAAAGAATAAACATCAGAGAGAAGCATGTGAGTCACTGTGACGATATAACTCTTACTGGGGTCTGACAGTTTCCACCTGAATGATGACACATCCAAGTTTCATTGGGCCAGATCCTCATAAGGATTGCACTGCTTTTGTGACCGCTAAACCTGTGCAAATGACAGAAAAAAATAGCGTGCAATCCACATGGCATACGCAAAGGGTGAAATGCATGCAAACTAAACACAAACTGCACTGACACTCCTAGTTGTGCCAGTCCAATTTGCATGCATATAAATTAGGGAATTTTTATAAATTCAAAAATTCACCCTTCCTATGCAAATGAGCCTTTATTGCAAATACCACCTAATCCTAATCCTAATCCAGATAGAGGTTGCCAGGCCACATGATCATTGCACTACTAGATGACATCAAGGATGACAGGAATATAGCCTACTGTGTTCGTCTCAAGGACCATTTTTTAAGTAAACATGTGTAGCACCCGTACAACCACTCTATAAAGGACTTACTCGAGAATGGTGGGTGCTTGGGTTCGGTTTAGCTGAAAGGTGGATACCTTGAAGGTTCACCTGGTTAAATGAATATTTTCAACAAGTATAAAACCACTTAAATCTAATGAGACCCAGAGAGCAGGTAAAGTTTAGGCAACAATAACGAAAGGCCTTTTTTAACGAATAAATTGACAAGAAAATTTACAATTGGACACAAGTATAAAATTGAAAAATCTACCCATAAACTGATTAGTTTCAATCTAATTAATACCCTTTTAATAACTGGCAAAACCTCTGAAGTTTCAATCTGAATTAATACCTCTGGATTTTTAGAAAACCCTTTCAAATTTATATAGAAATTCAGACCTCTAAATTATTTACTGTACCTCTTAATTTTCAATGTGAAATACCTTAAACTTATTGGCAGAACCTGTTAACCACCTTCCTCTTAATTTTCCCCAAATATGTATGCAGTAAAACGTCACACAGTAACCAACAATGGAACAATTAAAGAACAGTGCAAACCACACTAAAGCGTCCAAGAAAATCGCTTAGCAGAGCTTTAATAGTGGGACCCACACACACACTGTACTCACGCTCCGGAGCTCAACGGAGTAAAAGAAAAAAAAACGTTGCAGGCCTGTTTGGTCTCACAAAAATTGGGGTGCGCTGAAACAAACCAGGTACCGATCCAGAGGCTTGAGAGCGAAAAGAAGAAAGATAGCCGTCCTCAGTGTTGGCCCGCGGTTGCCTCAACTTTATCCGGCTTCGTCCTCCTTGCTCCTCTCGGGTGCTCCGGTCACTTGGTTGGTTCGTAGCTGGCTTCCCCGCGGTCATTCACCGACTTCGTAGCTGGCTTCCCCGCGGTCATTCACCGACTTCGTAGCTGGCTTCCCCGCGGTCATTCACCGGACTCGTAGCTGGTTTCCCCGCGGTCATTCACCGGTCTCGTAGCTGGCTTCCTCACGGTCGATCTCCATGCTACGTCTTGGGAGTTTTGCCTGTCCTGTTTAGTGCTTCGGGAGGGGAAAAAAAACGTCCACACTTCTCTGCGCAGACCCAGCGGGGAAAAAGAAAAAACAACATCCTCAAAATGGATCCAGTGCAGCGCTTACCAGTCTCTGCTCATGTCCAGCCGGAAAAAGAAGAACCTGCCTTACTTAAAATGTCCTCCTTCTTCTTCCTCTCGAGGTCAAGAATACCGCCCCCTTATGTCCTAGCAGCCAATCACTATCGACTATCGGGATGCATCTTACAAAATGACCAATACAATGAATGAACAGAGCAATAACCGGAAAAACAAAGACTGTCGTCTCCTAATATGCAATTAGTTAAGCAAAATAATCTAAACCTTTCCCAATGCATAAACCTTCTGTTTATAATTAGGAATGAGGCAAATATAAGTGAAATATTTTTAAATCACTAATATATCCTATACAGTAATATTAACACTAGGATATAATGAGATGCGTCACTACAGGCGAAAGTAAATAATTAATTACTCACTAGTGACTTAAGAAATGCATGAAAGGATTTGAACGAAATACTCCTATGTATTGGAAATATAAACATAACCCATATACCAACGGGCTACACCCTCCCCCTTCTAAAAGATTTTGATGTCCTCATCAAAATAAAAGTTAGAGGGCTTTTACAATCTTACAATTAAAGGTAGGGGTCAAATTGGAGCAAGTGAAACACAACGCCATAGGGTGGCACCAGACGGTTGGGCAGGTGTGCTTTCTGGAGTCCTTGTAGGTTCCACTTCCCACCAACATTCCATGGGTTAAGACTGTAACTGGATGCTCACTGGGTTCACCGAGTTGGTCGTAGCTCAGCTTGACCACAGGACGAGTGAATCTTTTGGTGCGTTCCACTTGTTGGATTTCATCATCACCATCTTCAGCAGCTTGACCTGTGTGAACATCTGCTCCCCCTTCTGGATCGTTCTGGATCAGCGTTGGGAGGCAAGGTTGGATCATCACTGCCAACTGACTCGGTTACAAGTGGCTCTTGCGTTGGTCTTTCAGTGTCAGTTACAACTGGAGGGGATTGCTTTGGAGACAATGGGTGTGTCAGCAACTTGTCCCAGTTGACTTCAACTGGTTTTGTCCAGTGTACTTCCTCATACTCTGACTCTGAGGAAAGGTATTCGTCGTGGTTGTTTGACTGTGTTTGTTTCATGAAGTTAATGTATTAACTTAGGTTCGGGAGCTGGACCACGCCACAAACCACACCTCCAATCAGCTGACAAGCCTACTTATACTCAGCCACGCCTCATCGCTCAGTTTGTCTGTAACTCTTCAACCCACCCTCCCACCCTTCAATCCTAATCATGCTCTTTTCTTTCTCCACTCAGCTCCTCGCTCACCTTATCCTAGGTGGGGGTCAAGATTAGCTCGGGCAGAACACAATGAGACTGTCCCCCCACACTGAGTCTCCCTCTGCCTGGCTCATGATGTCCTTCCTAACGGCTCATCTCTCAACAAATCTCATGTCACATGTTCATCACTGTCATTCCTCATATTCCTAAACCTTCAGTAAACCTTCAAACGTATACATTTGTGGTGTGGTCCTTGCTAGTGAATTGGTCTTTTGTTGTTGTGATCTGGTTACATGTCTTTGTTGTGGCTCATCTTCATCATCATCATCCACAGGAAGTCTAACGAGATAACCAATGGGTAAGAGGTGGTTACGATGGACTGTTTTCTCTGCCCCCATGGCTCTTTCTGGCTTGATCTTGTAGACTGGGAGGTTGAGCAACTTCTCTACAACAACATATGGTGAGGGTCTCCATTTAAATTTTAGCTTGTGTTTGCCATGGACTCCAAAATTTCTCAGTAGCACTCTGTCACCTCGGTCGAGAACTTGTTCTTTTACGTGCTTGTCGTGCGCTTTTTTGTTTCTTTGGTGTTTCTTGTCTGACGTCTCTGTGGCAAGTGCGTAGGCTCTTTGGAGGTCTTTCTTGAGCTTGGCAACATACTGATAGTAGGTCTTTGTCTTTTGGTGTTCTTCAGCCACACCGAAACAGATGTCTACAGGCAACCGGGCTTCTCTGCCGAACATTAACAGGTAAGGCGAGTAACCAGTTGCGTCGTTTTGTGAACAACTGTAGGTATGCACCAGTTGACTGATCTTTTGACTCCACTTTTGCTTCTGCTTAGGATCGAGAGTACCCAGCATTGACAAGAGTGTACGGTTGAATCTCTCAGGTTGAGGATCTCCCTGAGGGTGGTAAGGAGATGTTCTTGATTTACGAATGCCCAACATCTTCAGGAGGTCTTGAATCAGTTTGCTTTCGAAGTCGCGCCCCTGGTCAGAATGTATGCGGGCTGGAAGACCGTAATGGATGAAGTAACGCTCACACAGGATCTTGGCAACGGTGGTCGCTTTCTGGTCTTTGGCAGGAAAGGCTTGAGCGTACCGAGTAAAGTGATCTATCACCACAAGGATGTGGGCGAAACCTTGAGAGTCTGGTTCAAGTGACAGGAAATCTGGTTCAACGGAGCAGCTTTTTGGGGCAGGGCTTTGCGTGTGATGCACTGGCCACAATTTCTGACATACTGCTCCACCTCGGATCCCATCTTCGGCCAGTAAAATCGGTCTCTGATAAGTTCGATAGTCTTGTCCATGCCCAGATGCCCAGACTCGTCATGTAGGGATTTCAGGACCATGTTAACATCTTGGCAGTACGAGCTGGTGCACCTCAGAACCAGGTCTTTCAACTTTTCTGTAGAGCAGGTTGTCTCTGATTACAAGTTTGCTTGCTTCTTTGTTGAGCAATGTAGAGGTCAGGTTTTCGGAGGAGAATGCTAGACTACCACAAAGTGACTGTTTGACGGGAGCAATAGTGGGGTCAGTGTCTTGAGCCTGGATGAGGTCTTTATGACTGAGTTGCATGAGTGACCCAAGGTCCAGCCGGACTGGGTAAGCAAAGCATTCGGGGATACCCTCTGGTGAGACTCCTAGGGACTCAGCAACGGTGGTGGACTCTTTTGGCGTTACTCTGCACTTAATCTATTTACAAAGCGCATTGACATATTCAGGTGTTACACTTTGCCAGTCTTCGTCGGGAGTGGACAGAGGGTTGCGTGACAGTGAGTCTGCGTCGATATTGCTGCCGCCGGGCCGATACTGCAGAGTGAAATTGTATGTAGAGAGAGCGGAGAGCCATCGATGACCCATTGCATTGAGTTTGACTGTTGTGAGGATATAGGCGAGTGGATTGTTATCGGTCCGCACGGTAAACTGAGCTCCATACAAGTAGTCGTGGAACTTGTCAACTACAGCCCACTTGAGCGCCAAAAACTCGAGCTGGTGCACAGGATAGTTCTTTTCAGAGGTACTTAACTTGCGACTGGCAAAAGCGACTGGTCTTAAGCCTTCTGGATATTCTTGGTTGAGAACGGCGCCCAAACCATGGAGACTTGCATCAATGTGAAGGGTGTAGGATTTGGTCGGGTCAGTGAATACCAGTACAGGAGCGTTTGTGAGGCAGTGTATTATCTTGTGAAAAGCCTCTGAGCAGGACCCATCCCAACGGTCACCGAAGGGCTCTTTGACTTTGTAGTAGGACTTGTCTGGGGAAGTACTGGACTTTCTTTTCTTTTGCGTGGGAGGATATCCTTTGCATAGCTCTGTGAGTGGTCGGACGATGATGGAGTAGTTCTGAATGAATCTGTGGTAATAACCACAGAACCCCAGGAAAGACTGCAGAGAGGGTAGATCTGTGGGCTGCTTCCACTTGGTCACCGCTTCCACTTTGGCTGGGTCAGTAGCGATGCTGCGCTCCAATACTATGTGCCCCACATATGTGACCTGAGAGCGACAGAACTGGCACTTGTCGAGAGACAACTTTAAACCAGCTTCTTCAAGACGGCTTATGACTTTGAGGAGTCTTTGTTCATGTTCCTCCAAAGTTTTACCGAACACGATCAGGTCGTCCAGATAAACAATGACTTCGATCATGTGCATGTAACCTACTGCCCTCTCCATGAGTCTTTGGAATGTCGCAGGAGCCCCGGTAATTCCCTGCGGCATCCGTTCAAACTGGAAGAATCCCAGAGGACATATGAAGGCGGTTTTCTCTTTGTCCTCTTCAGCCATTGGGATTTGATAGTAGCCACTTCGCAGATCACACACAGAAAACCACTTGCTGCCGGACAAGTAATCGAGGGCGTCATCGATACGTGGCACAGTATACTGATCTGGGATAGTTCTTCGGTTCAGGGTGCGGTAGTCAATACACATGTGAAGTTGACCATTCTTTTTACGAGCAAGGACGATAGGTGAGGCGTATGGGCTCCTTGACTCTTTGATGATTCCAGCTGCCAGCAGACCTTGAAGGTGATGCCGGAGATCATCCAAATCAGCAGGGGCAATGCGGCGGGACCTCTCTCAGAAAGGAGTGTTATCGTTTAAGCGAATGTGATGCTCTACTCCCCTGGCCAAGCCGACATCCCACTCATCAGTAGAGAAAACACTAGAGTGCTGAGCGAGCTTTTGACTTAATCTCTCTTTCTATTCTTTGGTGATAGGGGAGTCGCTGAAGTCAAACAGGGAGGGGTGCATAGCAGGAGCAACGGTGGCTTTGGAGCTTGGCGAATCTGTCACAATGTCGGCAACATGCCGATGTGCAATCACAGTCCCCATAGGAATGGCAGTTGGCTTTAAAGACTCGTTTCGCAGAAGCACCAGGAACTTGTTGGGGTCTAACATCTTGGAGAATAATACTGTTGGCTGGATGAGAAGACTTGGATGAGAGCAGGCATGTGAGCATGTTCAGTGATAAGGATACTGTCTCCAATGTCTTGCTTCTCTTTGATCTTGCAGATAGCAATGTGCTCTGTGCCAGGGAGGGAGGGAGGGATGATGGGAGGACCAGGACCTGCCCATTTAACTTCGGCCACCGGGAGGAAATTGTTGTCATTTTTACAGGTCTTTGTGTCAGGAGCAGGTGAGCAGCTTTCATCTTGTACTTGAACTTTGACTGAATAAGCGTTTTCATGGTCTTTCTTAGTTTTTGAGGGAAACTGCCGGACTCTCTTGACATTGGTGCCAATGAGGACAGGTATGGCTTCGGAGCAGCGAGGATCAGGACATACCAGGGCCAGGACAGGAACAGGCTTGACTTTGTTGGACTTTGACTTTTGTGGCAGCTCCAGCTCAACTTGGATGTAACCTTTGTATGGGTAGCTGTCCTCTGATTCACTGAGACCCCAAATGGCTAGACCGGTCACAGGGTTCAGCGGAATGTGAGACAGGTTTTCGGCATACCAGCTGTCGAAAATTATGGTAACTTGGGAGCCACTGTCCATCAGCGCAGTGCAGGAGCTGCCATTGATTTTTACTTGAGCAGTAGAAGGTGGGCCGACTAGTCCCTGTGGCAAACTGTGGGGCTGAATATTGACAGAGCTTCTCTTGACGTATGCATTAGTTGTCTTTGGTCTTGTCTCATCACTTTTGTCACCTTTCTTGGACTTTCTTTGGGCTTGTAGCAGTTTCTGGATGACTTTAGGGTGGTTCTCAGGAGCAGCACATTTAGTTGCATAGTGCCCGTCTTCACCACACCAATAACAGAAGTAGTCTCTTGGGTCTCTGGGTGTGAAGGTTCTTTGCTCTTTTGACTTTGTCTGAGTCTCTTTTTGATGGGGCTCAGAAACAGGACTGTACTTTGGCTTGACTGACAGGACTGAAACTTGCTTTCGTAGCTTTACGACTTCTTTCTTTAGAGCTTGGATGTTCTTATCTTCGGAGCTCTCTGCCGCTGCAGTGACTGATGGCAGAGGGCTTAACTGAGGAGGACTTGACACAACAGGGGGCAGTGTGAGCTCACATACTTGTGTTTTGAGTTGCTGTATTTCGGCTTTTAAATCTTCGAGCTCCATGCCAGAAGTTACAGTGGCACGTTTAGCATGAACAGTTTTAGGTGGATGCAGGCGGTGGCGTGATGCCTCATGCTCCTCCTCTAGACGTATCTCGTTCAACAGCTGCAAGAATGTGGGCGGATTGTCTCGTCTCTCTCTTAATCTGAGATTCAGGATCATGAGGTCGGATCTGGTGGCCCCTTTGATAAGTTGATCAAGGCGTGCTTTGTCTGTTGTGGCTGCTTGAAGTCTTCCTTTTTGGACAACTTTGTTCAGGACTCGTTCCATGCGTCGCAGGAATTCTAAGAGTTTTTCACCAGAGTGTTGACACAGCATTCTGAAGGCAAAGTAGAGTTCTTCACCGCTTTCTGGAGTGCCAAACGTGTTCTCTAGAATGTCCAGATAGTTAGTAGATGTTGCATTTGGGTCATTGAATCGGACAGCTTGCAGGACCTCTAACGCAGGACCCTTTACACTTTCCATGATTCTCATCTTCTTTTCTCTTTCAGGCCGCTCACATTCTTCAATCATGAGTCTGGCTTGCTCGACCCAATTTTCCAACTGTTCTTCTCCAGGGGGTGTGGGCGTGACCCCTGAGAAAGTCTGCAGTTTTCTGAATGGACTGTGGTCATTGCTGGTGGGCTTGCTTGTTTGTTGCAGGATATCACCAACAGCTTGGATGATAGCTTCAGGAGTTGACGCTTGAAAAAGCAATGGAACACTGGAATCAGGCGGCATATCTGGACTGTCACTAGCTGTCTGGGCTACAGGCTCATCCCCCTGGTCAGAAAGTCCAAAGATTCTCCATGGCACAGCAGACCCCTCAGGCAGAACATCCAGAGGAATGGCACGTGTGTTGACCTTCTCTTTGCACTCACACAGCACGGTTAGTCTTTGAGATTGTGGATCAAACATCCTTCCTCTCACCTTGATTCTCCCAAGTGCTTTGATAGTCTGCAATGCTTCTTCAATGGCAATTACTTCAGCATCTGGAGGAACATCTTTTAGCAGCACAGCATTTGTAGGGTCTATGCCTTCTCCAACGCACCAGTTCTTCAGCTGAGCCATCCCCAAGCGTTGTGCAGTTACAGTGATCACTTGTTAAGACTAAATTTGGTCTGTCTTTGTGTTATTTCAGCAAAGTTTGAGCTCAGATAGCATTTTATGAGCTAGTTTGACGTTGTAGGTATGGAATTTCACAGTTTTAGATATTATGATTTCCACACTTAAGATGCGCTTTAATGTCACTTAAATAGTAGCTAAGGAGTAGGTAGGTTAAAGTTACTTTTTGAGTAGGTACTAAATCTCTGGGTCAGTCTAAGTTTAGAGCTAATTTAGAGTTAGTTTACAGCTAGTTTAAAGCTACATGAATCCCAGTGGTGCCTCCATTTTATGTGTAGCACCCGTACAACCACTCTATAAAGGACTTACTCGAGAATGGTGGGTGCTTGGGTTCGGTTTAGCTGAAAGGTGGATACCTTGAAGGTTCACCTGGTTAAATGAATATTTTCAACAAGTATAAAACCACTTAAATCTAATGAGACCCAGAGAGCAGGTAAAGTTTAGGCAACAATAACGAAAGGCGTTTTTTAACGAATAAATTGACAAGAAAATTTACAATTGGACACAAGTATAAAATTGAAAAATCTACTCATAAACTGATTAGTTTCAATCTTATTAATACCCTTTTAATAACCGGCAAAACCTCTGAAGTTTCAATCTGAATTAATACCTTTGGATTTTTAGAAAACCCTTTCAAATTTAAATAGAAATTCAGACCTCTAAATTATTAACTGTACCTCTTAAAGGGCCCATATTATGCAAAATCCACTTTATTAAGTCTTTTGGTGAAATTTTGGGGTCTGTGGCTTTCCCCCCAGCCCCAAAAATGTGATATTTAGTGACAAATCCTGTGCGTCGTAGTGCTTGTGAATGTAAAACACCGCCCCCTAATGAGGCATTTTTTCATTGAGGTTGTACCGACGTCATAGTTCACTTTTTTGACCAATCAGGAACGAGTCTGATCTGATTGACAGTCACCCGTACCACCCCCTCTCTCAGCTGCTGCAGAGATCTCCAGCGAGAGCTGCTGAAGAGCAGCCATGATGGATTTGCAGTGAGAGATCGGAGCTCAGAATGCTGTAGTGCTGTAGCTACTGCTGCAGTGTTGTGGGCTGTAACAAGCCACACACTTCCTTGCACAAACTTCCTACCTCTGAAGACCTAAAGACTAAGTGGTTGGAGTTCATCTATCATGGAAATGTGCCAGCAAAACAAAGTAAAAATGTGCACGTCTGTGCTAAGCACTTCAAGGCCGACTGCTTTGCAAACTTCGGACAGTACACAAGAGAGCTCGCAAATCCTTAATCCAGGAGCACTGCCAACCATCCGCCAACAAACCTCGGACCCTGGAAATGTGAGTATGCCAAATGCTGTGTGCTGTTATTTTGTTAATTGCTACGAGCTGCTAACAGCAGAGGGAAGAGGAGCAGATGTAAGAGCTATTCCTCTGTGTTAGCTTCAGGAGGCTAAGCTTAGCTGTGGTTAGCCTGTTGTTTTAACCTGTAATGTTACAATAAACGAGCTTCGCTGTTTTCTAAACACGAGGATTTACAGTCGTGTCTCTTCTGGTCTGTAATATTAGTCTGTTGTCTATAACTTTGCTGGCTGCTGTTAAATGTACAGCGATCTGTGAACGGGACCTGTTGCTCTTTACTCACTGAGGCTATACAAATCAATAAATTATCTCATAAAGTATCAAAACTCATTTCGTGTCTAAACTGTGGACAAGGGAAGTGATCGGTGAATGCTGTTTCTCTGTGTTTTGCAGCAGATCATGTAAATATTGATAACAGGGGAAAGTATATAACTACGCTAAGGCCGGCTAAAATCAATGTATCTGTAGATGTGATAACTGACTATATTGGCCACAGCATCGTGATCACCAAGGTAGTTTAATCTGATTTAGATGTTTGAATATTTCCACAGTAGTAGAGGAGTTTAACAGCTGGAGGATTTTTATTATTATTCCTCGTACAGCCCTCCTCTTCCCCTGCATCTGTGTTAGCTCCAGGAGGCTAAGCTTAGCTGCGGTTAGCCTGTTGTGTTAGCCTGTAACATTACGAGAAACGAGCTTCGCTGTATTGTAAACATGAGGACCATTCAGGCAATGTAATCGATAAATTATCTCAGAAGGTACCCAAACTCATTTCGTGTCTAAGCTGTGGATGAGGGAAACGATCAGGCTTTGTTCCTCTGTGTGTTACAGCAGATCATGTATATATTGATAACAACAGGGAGTGTATATAACGTGTGACGCTAATGCTGCAGATGTCGTTATCACCAAACTAATTTAATCAGATTTCTGTGAGTTTAAACGCTCAGAAATGCCCACAGAATGCTGTCGTATGAGCTGTGTGAATATGAGGATAAGTTACAATTACTAACACGTCAGTGATTTAAGAAAAACAGAGGGAGGCAATTAAGATGTCTGATTTAATTATCCTCCCATTTTCTTTACTAACAATATATAGGCATAGACATTTTATAATGCATCATATAATGTGACATTTGTAATTAAAAACTCATTAACCCTTGAAAAGCTTGTATCTTATTTGAGACATACTTTTGATACAAGTGTGTAATCGAAATTATCAAAGAATATTACAAAAAAACCCCAAATGAATACAGTCAGATAAATGATAAATATAAAAGTCCTCAGCTGAATTATCAGTTGCCAGAAATACCTAATGTATCTATTGAGTAACAATAACTTTGTAACATCTCATGTAATGTATTAGATTGTAGTACAACGTGAAATTAACATTTTGTCTAAAAAAAGGTAAAAATGCATGGCTCTAATTTGTGTTTTCATACACTAACAGGTTAAACAATTTTCTTTCTTGTGTCTATGCTGGTCGACTTTAGGAAGCATCTTCTGATGGTGAACTGCTGGTTGCAGTCAGCTTCTCAAAATCCAAGGAGGATGGATGTACAGCAAAGCCAGTGAGAGCAGAGCCAGCTTTCCGTAAGTTAAACAAGCCTTTATTAAAAATCAACACATTTAACAACATGGCAAGTAGGCATAGCATGGACATGAAAAGATAAAGGAAACTGGGATAAAAATGTTATCAAAATGGAATTGAGAATATGTAATCCTTAAGGACATTGTGTCAATAAAAGACTATGAAAAAAAATACAACACTGCAGTGAGGTGTTTTGGTTCATTTCTTGAAAACATGTATTTTTGTGTCTTGTATTTCAGATCATGCAGATGCACTGTTGGACCTTGTCTTTGAGAAGGTTTTCCAGGACCATGCCCCACACCTGAAGGAGCTGCAGAAAATACCAGACCATATGTTCCTTTTCCAAATACCAGGAAGCGCTGAACCCCTCATACTGGTCTTCTGCACCAGGAAACTCTGCAGTATAACACAGGCAGCATCAGCTCACAAAGGCTCTGTAGGCCAGGCATCTGTAAGGGCTGGACATGATAAGATTATGTCAGAAATGAAAATTACTGTCATAGGTGTTTTTATGTATATATTCATATTTTTATCAATATGGCTATGACTTGTGTTTAAAAATTCCTTTTCTTTTTTCATGTCTTTTTTACCTCCTTTATGTTAAAATGTCTAGAGTACCAGCCGGTACATTTGGTGTTTTTATATGTCAAAATATCTTTCACAATAAAAAGTCTACATGAACTGTTTTGTGTGTTTTCAGTTTTCCATGTTACATGTAATGTTAATAAGTAAATTACAAGAAAGAAAAAAAATAAGATGGAGGAAACAGTTCTTTTAATCTTTACTATTTTTGTTCAACAGTCATGGAAGCATTTATATTAAAATACTTGTGCATTACTCCTCTTAGATGTAAAGGCTCATAGTCTGATCTATGAATATAGAATGCATGTTGTAGTGAAAGGTCAGAGTCCAGGATGGTTGGACTGGGAGTTCCTGCAGTTTTCCTCTGACCTACCTAATTAAAACAGGTAAGTCAGTGACATAGTACAGGAAATGTTATGTACTAAATTGTTATTTAGCACTAATTTTTCACAATACCTTTGGTATCTCCATGCATCAGACATTTTCAGGCTGTAGGAATTTTCACACAATTGCCACAGGAGCACCTATGTAGGAGAAGAGTGAAAACAGGATGTTCAGTAGAATTTTTATATAAAGGAAATGTACTAGATAATCATGTCCTGTTATTGTTTAAGAATATACACAGAGCTGTCATAAAATACAATAATGCAAGTGAAGAGGTTTTTAAGACAGCTACTGTGTGGCATATAGAAAAGAAAATAACCTTTTAAAATAAGGTTCACAGAAAACTGTTGGCTGCTTAGAGTTACAGCTAATAAACGTTCTCAGTTACTGTTACTGTCACTAAAGGCTATGGCTCTATTAATTGCTGTATTCTGATGGGTCAGTATCATTACTAATGTTATTTCTGTAAAACAGACTGTTGCTCTGATCAGCCCTGAAGAGCCCAGACATTATTTACATATCACAACAGAGAAGACCCCCTCTATTTCACATCGGGGTTTTAGTTAATTCATGTCTCTGCAGTAACCCACTCACTCTGCATTAGCTCTTACTAGACTCTATTTAACGCCAGTCTAAGCACTGCGCGTCTGCTAACAGACACGCTAATATCCACAACAACAGGGGGAGGGGGAGAGGAACGGCAGAAAAACTTTTTCAGTCAACATAATAGCATTGAAGAAACAAACTTTATATACAGACCATTGAGAAACATCCCGGTCCTCGACTCTCTCCTGGTTCCTCTTATTTTCGGGTTCTGACTCGTTTAAAGCGTTCAGTGCTGCGGTCCTCATGTAGCAACACAGACGCTAACACGGAGCTCTGTTGACATGGTCACGCGCATGCGCCGACACGGAAGTGCGGGGCGGTTTCAGCGGGGGCTCATTAACATAAAGTTACGCCCACAAAAACAGAGTGTTCTGGAGAGAGGGATTAACAGGGCCTAGAGATGATGCGGTTGTGCTTGCTTTATTGAGTTTTTAAACCAAAGCATGCTTTACTAAGGCTTCATGAAGACATCAAAGATCAATATTACACTGCAGAAAAAGAGCATAATATGGGATCTTTAATTTTCAATAAGAAATACCTTAAACTTATTGGCAGAACCTGTTAACCACCTTCCCCTTAATTTTCCCCAAATATGTATGCAGTAAAACGTGACACAGTAACCAACAATGGAACAATTAAAGAACAGTGCAAACCACACTAAAGCGTCCAAGAAAATCGCTTAGCAGAGCTTTAATAGTGGGGCCCACACACACACTGTACTCATGCTCCAGAGCTCAACGGAGTAAAAGAAAAAAAAACGTTGCAGGCCTGTTTGGTCTCACAAAAATTGGGGTGCGCTGAAACAAACCAGGCACCGATCCAGAGGCTTGAGAGCGAAAAGAAGAAAGATATCCGTCCTCAGTGTTGGCCCGCGGTTGCCTCAACTTTATCCGGCTTCGTCCTCCTTGCTCCTCTCGGGTGCTCCGGTCACTCGGTCGGTTCGTAGCTGGCTTCCCCACGGTCGATCTCTGTGCTACGTCTTGGGAGTTTTGCCTGTCCTGTTTAGTGCTTCGGGAGGGGAAAAAAAACGTCCACACTTCTCTGCGCAGACCCAGCGGGGAAAAAGAAAAAACAACGTCCTCAAAATGGATCCCGCTACAGTGAGCGCTTATCAGTCTCTGCTCATGTCCAGCCGGAAAAAGAAGAACCTGCCTTACTTAAAATGTCCTCCTTCTTCTTCCTCTCGAGGTCAAGAATACCACCCCCTTATGTCCTAGCAGCCAATCACTATCGACTATCGGGATGCATCTTACAAAATGACCAATACAATGAATGAACAGAGCAATAACCTGAAAAACAAAGACTGTCGTCTCCTAATATGCAATTAGTTAAGCAAAATAATCTAAACCTTACCTAATGCATAAACCTTCTGTTTATAATTAGGAATGAAGCAAATATAAGTGAAATATCTTTAAATCACTAATATATCCTATACAGTAATATTAACACTAGGATATAATGAGATGTGTCACTACAGGCGAAAGTAAATAATTAATTACTCACTAGTGACTTAAGAAATGCGTGAAAGGATTTGAATGAATAACTCCTATGTATTGGAAATAAACATAACCCATATACCAACGGGCTACACATGAATAATTTGTATAAATACAGTCTGTTAAAAAAATAACCCCTTGACCACTTTTTGGTCATTTCAGTTGTATTTTCTGCTTTTGTTTTGGCTGTTTCAATAACATTGGCCAAAACAAGCAAAAAAAAAACAAAACAAAAAAACAGACAAACAAACAAAAAAACATCATGAACAACAACAAAAAAACAACAAAAACATGACATCTATTGACATATGGCCCTTTGACCACTTTGAACCCCTTTGTGTTCACTACAAAAAACTTGAAGTTTTTTCCTTAACAGGCACAATCAATACTTTGGCATGTATACACTTGGTGGCTGTGTCTCAGGAGGTAAATTTAGGAATGCTTCACTAAATAAGAGGATAAATTGGTAATACCAAAACAAACCTGAGAACCCGGCTTATTGCAATCAGAGGCCCAAAGTGCGCTCAGATGCCAAACTGTGTGGGTGTGTTAGTGCTGGCATATAATTAGAGCACATTCTTTTGAGGATAAGGTGTTAAAACAGGGCAGATTGATCTGGATCTGGCCTATGGTGTATAAATTTGGGTTTCACTAGTTGTGAATACACTACCACTGGAAGAGTGGAAAGATGGAGTAAATTCACATCAGGATGATGTCATAGACAGAGCCACAAAGATTTGTTCATATAATAAAATAACAACTAGTGTGGTTTACATAAGTATGGCTTTCGCAGGATTTAAAAACAACAGTTCTTGACTTTGGAAAGTGATGTTGAACAAAAACAAAAATAATCAGCTG